>JARHVA010005246.1:1115000-1152500 GCA_037957365.1 Torreya grandis | reverse complement strand
CTCTATCCTTCCTCTTCTCTACATCCCTCTCATCCTTTTTTGAATGAATTCTTCTTTTTTTCTTTTCAAGAACTTCTTTTCTAACCTCTATGCCCAATTTGGCTTAAGGCAAAACAAAATATAGTTTTTAATCTTTAAAAATATACTAAGGTTGAAAATATTTTCAACCATTTCTCCCTTATTTCCTCAACAGACCAAAAAATCACTTTTTACCTTTTCACTTTTCACTTTTGACAATTACATTTACTCTCAAGGTAAAATTTTGAAATCTAACACAATTTGGAGGGAAAACAAGAATTTGAAATTTCACACTAGAATATCATTTGAATTTGCATGTTTGATGATCTCAAATAATCCTCCATGAAGCTATTGTAGATGCTCCTACATCAATATACTACAAAATTAGCATTCTATAGATTAAACTCATTGACAAATTCTAAAAAATTATGATTCTAAAGAATTGAAAAAAAATAGAAAAAAATAGCACATGAATGGAAAAAAGATGAAAACCATATGTTATAAGGAGAAAAAGCCATAAAATTTAAACATAAATCCAAAAATAGTTAATGAAAACACAAAAAAATATTAGGATCAAGATGGTTAAGCTATTTTACAAACCCATCCAAATGTTTTACAAACGTATCATTCTAAAAAAAATTTACCATTATGTATATACATGTACAATCACACATAAAACTATAAAAATACACCTATAAAAAGAGAAAACAACTTCTAAGACCAATATTAAATGGAAACACAATTTAAAAATGAACAAAAACAACTAAAAAATCATAAAAAATGCAATTATAATGAATAAGATGTGGGAAAGGTCCCACCAGGTGTGCTAGAATGTGATAGCTAAAAATTTATAATCTATTATAATATATGAAATGAAACTAATGCAAATCCTATTCTAAATCTAAATTAACATTAGATAGAGTAATAATAATGAAATAAAGGTAAAAAAATGTGATACTTATAAAACATGTAACATACTCTCATCACTCTCTATTATGAACATATAATTTTATCTTGCTTCATTAGATGTGGGTGCTCAATTAGATTCTCAAAAAATAGATGAATTAGGTAGCATAGGGGTGTAAATAGGTTTGATTCTCAATGGATGCATAGATTTAATTTGATATCAATTTGATAGATTGAAGGTAGATGATGAAAATGAAGGATGATAATTACATTTATAGTCTTGAGGTTGATGAGATAAATAGTTAATAATAATCTAGATTTATTTAATTATGATAATAATCAATGATTACATTTGAGTCCTCATCTCAATAAATGATGATTAATTCCCATGGGTCTATGAGCAAGATAAAGAGTTATTTTATAGTTTAAAATGTCCGTAGAATGAGTCATGGTAGTTGTATGACTCATCAAATTAGTTTAAATGTTTAATGGTGACTCAAAAATTAGTTGAGAAATTTAAGGAGTTGGCTAGATAACTCAACACTTGGTTGAGATAAACATGGAAGATGTTTGGATGAGGTGGAAATTCCAAATTTTAATTAGTTTTGAATAATTTTGTGTGCATGATTATATATATATATATATATATATATATATATATATATAATTTGAAAAAGGGGTGGAATTTATGTTAGTGGGAAATTAAAATGTAGGATGGTGATTGATTTGGTGTGTCAATTTTAAAAAAAGTTAATTATGATACTAAATGCACTAGAATTTAGGTGTCTACAACTTACACTCAAAAGCAAGGACAAACATGATTTTGTTCATGATTAATATCATCCTTATTTAGGATTATCTATGTCTATGAAATAAATAAATTTAATTAGAAATGTGGAATGAGAAGTTATGTTTGCAAGTATAAGGTTCCTCCTTTTTATGGTAGGAGGTAATTTAAGAGAGAATATGCTCATTTTTATAATTTTCTTTCTTCTCTAGATTATTAGTCAAGGAAGAAAGTAAATGATTATCTTGAGTATAATTTAAAGGTAAATCCACAGTGGAGACTAAAGACAAATCCAAAGATGAATCTAAATGTGATTTGTTTCATCTAGACTCATGTTCCCAAGTTTCATCAAAATCAAATTGTCTATTTATTGTTACATTATCAAAATCATAATCATTGATATATGTTGCTTCCATAAGTTATTACTTACTTCATTTTTTTCATTAATTACCATAAGTAAAAGGCACATCATGAGTAGATAACAATGAAAATTTACTATACATTATATATGAAATCAATTTAAATACAACAAATTCAAAAAATAAAATATATATTTCTATCAAGTAATATTGCATGTAAAAAAGAGATAATTACTATTAATACAATACAAGTAAAAATTTAGGTATAATGGGTGAGCTAATTAAGCATCTGAATGATTATGTGGCCTCTTAATTATACTTTCAAATCCATAGAGTGTGAGCCTAATATGTTAGAACACTAAATACAAAGGATACAATATACTTGTATCCCACTATCCCATCTCTGAAGGTATGATGAGAGTAAATTCCTTGGGTGATACACTCTTCTCAGGTGCACCACAAATAAAATGTCTAAATAAATAACCCTAGGAACTTCTAATATATTATGAATTATGGATAAAATGGACTAAATTTTTAGTGTTAGACAATATTTAGAGTATTTGGGCAACACCCCTCACACCATTGTGTCAATAAACTATATCACCACTTAGCCCATAACGATAATCACTAAGTAGTTTTACAATTGGCAGAGCACAATTACTAAAATCAAGTAGTAAGAGATATAAAAAATAAATATAACAATAAAATTCAAAATATTTTTATATATAGAGATTAACAAATTTCAACATGAAGTCAAATAAAAATTCTCCAATGTCAGATGGTATCAAAGTTTACAATATAATTTATTCAATGTTAGATTAAATCTAAGGTCAAAACATATTGACTTGTCATTTCAAATTTATATCCAATGTCAAATTTTATTTATTTTAGTATTAAGAATTTACAAAAAAATTTATGAAATCCCATGAAAAAAATCAAGCAAACTTCAAGCAGTGTTCTAAGAAAGTTTTTGGGTTTGCCAAAATGTTTATATGTTTATTTTTTATTTACCAATGAAATAAAATAAACATCAAACTATGAAATATTGATTTAGATTATATAATATACATAAATTAAATGTGAATTAAATTAAAATAATATTTTTTTAAATGAGTTATAAATAATAATAAACAATGAAATGTGTAAAACCTAGTTTGGATTTAATTGATGTTGACTTTGTAGGTAGATCTCTGATGAAAAATTAGCTAGAAATACCTTGCAACTATGTCATACCAAAAACATGACTTTATGATGTATTTAGATAGGGCTACACTGTGTAGACAAGGGTACACTATGGATTTGTTTGTTGTCTATATTCATGTCCTTGTTGATTGTGTGATTTAGTTTTCAATATATGTGCATGTAATTATCTAAAAGGGATGAGTGGTTTCATATGGGTGTTAATTTATCATGTGAAAGTAATTAAAATTAAAAACCCTAATTACTACACATTAAACCAAATATATATCAAATATAAAATGGGGAACCAAGAAAAGATAATAGTTATCTTTAGAAAACCCCATGTAATCTGAGTGTTTCTTATATATCCCAAAAGGGCCTCAGGATGATATAGTTCTCCCTCATAGAATAAGTGTGTGAATATTTATATTTGATATATGAATGTAAATATTATATATTGACTTGAATTTTTTATAGTTAGTATAGTTCAACTACAATTAAATAGCTCCAAACTTGGCTTATGACTATTAGAATAGATTAGAACTTAAATTAGAAGGATTAGTTTTCATTTACTAAATGTGTAAAATTATTTGAATTCTTAAAGAAAATGAATCGTTTAGAGACTTTGATATGTATTCTTATGATAATTCTTCTAATAATTCACATATAATATATTTTTCAAGTGACACATCTTTTTTGTCTTCATTTTACTTATCTAAATTTATTTTTACATTCCTTCTTTTTTATTGCATAGGATATATGATTTGATTATGTTAACTAACTTCTTTTCATGTAGGATATCACACTTTATAATGTAATTTATAATTAATTTTTATAATTTTATTACATTATGTATGTATATTGTATTTTTTAAATATTGGCTACTAAACTTGAAATATTGGCATTGGCTTGTTTATTTTACAGGTTTTGTTGATTATTTCTCTTTTTTGGGGTATTTGTTCCATTTTAGAATGACCATATTATTAGAAGAGGATTCTTAGAGATTAATGGTGATCACACTTTAATCTTTATGACTTTTGGTGAAATCTTCTCTTATTATTTCTTCTCTAAACTATTGTATAAAGTTTCTATTAAGGTGGAGAATTATGTAATTTTAACTCCCTTCTTTGTTTTTAAAAGGGTTTTTCCACTTTTTTAACCCCAAATTAATCTTAAGGGAGAGTGTTGGATAATAAATTTTATTTGGGTCATTTCCTAAGATTTTAGGAGTGTGTTAGGTTACCCTTTATTTAGGACAATGTTTTGTCCTAAGTTTTATTCATATCTAGTGAATTTCTATTTATGTAAATTATTAATTTATATAAATATAGATTCCATGAGGTGTCACTAAACTCTTTATCTCCTTATGATTTTAGGATTTAATCTCATGTAACTCCTATCCCCACATGTCACACACATCCTCCCCATTTGTAAGAAGATTAAGAACACTTGGCACACATACTGAATCTTACACATGTAACTCCTTATTCTTTCTAAGTATATTTATTGAGATCTTCTTCATCTCTCTTAATTTTTGATAGTGGTAAAATATTGATCTTTCTCTTAATTTTTTATTCTTATAATACTCTTTTGGATTAATTTATCTCTCTCTCTCTCTCTCTCTCTCTCTCTCTCTCTCTCTCTCTCTCTCTCTCTCTCTCTCTCTCTCTCTCTCTCTCTCTCTCTCTCTCTCTCTCTCTCTCTCTCTCTCTCTCTCTCTCAGATTCTACATTGTATTATACTTGGAGATTCATTATTTTAAGACTTTTATTATATTGTGGAGTTTTTCCCCATTTGATAGTTTCCCCACTCATAAATTTGGTTATCTTAGATTTGTGGGTTTCTCAATTTGGCAAAACAATAATTTTTCATTACTTATTTTCAATGTTATTTAATGTCCATCTTGGGATAAATCCTAATAGTAGTTCTAGTAATGTTAGAACCAAATAAATGTGGATAATATAAAATGTGTATAGATTCTAGATCCACCAATAATATAAATATAAAATAAATAATTCCATTGTTGTGCATGGATGACTAGATGGATTATTTAAGTGAATCAAAGTATTTCAAAAATATTTAATTGAAGTGTGGATATCTCCAAACACACATTAAGGAAGTTAATGAGTGGAATATTTATTTCAAAAATCATGGAAGATTATAAAATATTGGACATGCCATTTGGGTTGACTAATGCACTCAGTAAACTCATCAGACTCATGAATTAAGTGTCAAAACCTTTTCTTATAAAAAAATCATTATACATTTTGATGACATTAATTTTTAGTGGGATAAAGGAAGAATACTTGATGCATCTAATATAAGTGCTATAATGGTTACAAGAATGGATGGTGTTGGTTACTGTGAACGAAAGCTATTCATGAAGGAGGAGCTGATTTACCTAGTTTTTGTGATTTCTAAATAAGGATTGAATATGTATCCATTAAATTTGAGATCTATAATTGAGTGTCCATTTCTTGGAAAAAGGTTTGAAGCATGTAACTTTCATGGCTTTGAAATCTTTTGCAATAAGTTAATTCAAAAATTTAGTTGGACATGTGTACCTATCATGAAATAAATGAGAAGTGATATAATTTTTTTTTTGATAGTATAAAAAATTCATAGCTTCCATAGTTTGAAGATAAAATTAAAAAAATAGCCATTGTAGGTGTTACCTAATTTCCACAAGGTATTTCAATTTTACTATGATGTAAGTGGTGAAAAAATAGGAGTTATGTTAAATTAATAAGGTAAGATTAAATATTAATTCATAAATACACAAGATTATACGAAGATAACATTTTCAATTTATGATCATTAATTATATGTCATAGTAAAATCTCTTAGGAAGTGGAGGCATTACTTTTTGTCCAAGTATTTTTCATTATACACACATAATCAAGCACCATAATTCATAAATATTAAAGGTATATTAAACCAAATAAATATTAAATGTATTTAGTTTCTATAAATTTACTCATTTGTTTTTAAGTAGAGGAATGAAAAGTTGAATAGAGTTACAAATATAGTGATAAAAAGGTGTCTCTTTTTGAATGAGATACAAGTGAAAGTCATGGGATTTAATTCTATAAATTTGTTCTACATAAACGTTGAGGATTTCAATGATTCATGGAAATCATGTGCAAGACCATTGAGTGTGGATAAAACACCATGGTTATTTATTTATTTCAAGAAGGATTGTTAGTCAAAGGAAAATAAGTGTGTATACCATGAGGTTGTATGTACGAGAATTTGATCAAGGACAAGAATAGTGGAGGACTATCTTGCCATTTTGTAAATGATAGAACATTTGCACAAGTTTGTGTTGGAGTGCATGACTTTATTGTTAGAAAAAATAATAATGTTAAATGAAGGGTTGTATCAACCATTACTTATTCTTGAAAGACCATGGGAACATATTAGCATGGAATTTGTTTTAGGATTTCCTAGAATGTATAGATTCCATGATTATATTTTGGTAATTGTAGACAATTTTTACAATATGGTTGTTTGTTTCGTGTAATAAAACTAATGATGATTGCATATAGATAATTTTTTTCATAGAAGTGAAATTGTATTAATTACCATCCAAAATTATATCTAACATAGATAAAAATTATTATTATGAATTTTTAGAGGAAATTTTGTAATAATTTAAATATGAAGTTATAATTTAGTTTATTTTATCATTTTTATATGGTTTTCCATATAGAGGTAATACAAAAGAGTATTGATAACCTATTATGATCTTTAATTAGGGGTAAACTAAGAAAATGAGATCCAAACTCAATGGAGTTTAAAATTTTCCTATAAAAAATCAATAAATATAATAAATATAAGGACACCATTCTATATTTTTTATGGGAGTATTCCAAGAGGAGTCAAGGAATTATGTGACATACATCAACAAGTACATAAATAGTTGTATAGGAGTTTTGGATAACACAAGAAGCATGAAAATTTTAAGATGAGAGAAAATGATTTTAAAGTGGGTGACATGGCCTTATTACACCTAAGGAAATATAGGATCCCAAAATAAACATGTGACAATTTAAAGTGGAATAATATTTGACCAAGAAATTTTGAGGAAGTTTACATACAATAGATATAAGATTAATTTGCTTAATGTGATAGGTATTTTGCACATTATCAATGTGGAATATTTTCACCCTTACCATGAGGGATAAAGTATTGATGAAATAAAAATAATTTATTCTATATAATATGCTAGAGATAATAGATGCTTGAGAAGGTAAGATAATAAATCAAAAGGATGATTTAATCTAGAGTCATAAATAAAACATGAGGAAAGGATTTTAAATAATATTTAGTGAATTGAAAAGGCTAAGAAGTTGAAGATTCAAATTGGATGCACACATTATAAGTTTTAAGTATATTTTACCTCTATAATAACTCTTGGAATGTTCATGATTATTATTTCATGGTTCATTTCATTTAGTTGGGTTGTGTGATGTAAGATCATCCAGGTTCATGAGTTATCTTGCATGACTCAAAAATGATTAGGATATAACTAATAATTTTTATAAAAACCTTATGTTTTCACACATACCATGAAGTTTTTTATTGTATCCTTGTGAATTCATATATTTATTTCCATGTGACCCTTTTATTTCACATAGTTTGAAGAGTCAAGTGAAACAGGGATTAATCTTTGCATGATCTCATAAGTCTTGAGCAAACCTTAGGTGGAGATATTTTTGAATTTTTATAGAAGTCATTTTTAAGATACACAAATAGGTTGTAAGGATTATTCCAAGGCTAGATGATTTTTGAAAAATTTATGTTCTATGAACTCTAATATGACTTGCAAATTTTGAAAGACTCACATGTAACTTTATGATTACAAAGTATTGTGCAAAAAAAAATCATTTTATTTCACATATAGACTTCATATACAATTATTTCAACCTAATCTTACAATTTTTAAGGAAATTACATGGCCACTTTTATGATTAAATTTATTGAAATATAATTAGTATGTAACTTACCTTGCACAACTATCATAAGCCCCTTATACACAACCAATGGATATAAGATCTTGCATCATGGTTGAGGGAGGTTGAAATATAGTCATTTTTGTGATGTGAATCCATATTAAAGACATACATTGAATTGATCCATGTAAGGTTTTCATGCTAAGCTTTAGCTCAATATGATTGATTAATAGTTTTGATAGTCTATAGTTCATAATTGAAGGAAACTAATAGATGGAAATATAATCATTCCAAATTATGTAAAAAACATATTTTATGCAATTATGTGATCAGTTGGGTGGGGTTTAGCTATATGTTGTCCTTTTTTTAAAAGGTTGTATATTTTTAGTTAGTTTTTTATCTATTGAGTTAAGAGTATGTAGATAAAGAAATAACTTTACAAATATTGCATGCTACCAATATATGTAAGGATTGTGGCTAAATGAGAGAACCAAACTTGGTTTAAATAGATATTTTTTTGATGACATAAATTTGAATATTTATATAGTCTATAACATATCTATAAGAATATTTTTTAATTATGTAAATCAATTGTAAGTCTATAATAATAATAATATTATGTGCATGATGTGTGGATTTTGTAACATTTCTTCTTGAATTAAATAAATATCATATTTTATTACATATTGTTCCTCATGTGGATTATTTATAAAACCATTGTTATTATTCATTTCATGGGTTTAAGGATATAAGTTTATCCTTCATTGCGACCCCCTAACTATGACTGTATCATATTTTCACCCCATTTAAAGATAGTTAATTTATTCCATTGGAATTACTTTTCAAGGTGCCATAATGGATGGTTTATGATGAATTTAGATGTGGTATTATTCTCTCCATGGGTTTTACCACTTTTAAAAAACCATAAAGGAAAAAACATATGTAGAAAAAAGTATATATGAACCCATCATGTATATATTTTAAAAATTTATGCATCATAGAGGGGATTGCATGTATTTCATAAATTCATGGCCTATCAAGTAAAATATTATAACTCACATCATTAAATATCACTTTACATTCAATAGGTATGGTTTGTGTTCAAATAATTATGTTTAATTTTATTTCCTCCAAGACATTATTGTGGCATTAGTTTACACCTTAGGAGGGGGGTTCTTCAGGCTCCCTCTAATTAAGTCACACAATGGGAACAAACTCAAGCTATGGGTTATCCTATAGTGAGGTTTGAACCTCTGGAGAATGTCAGCTTCCTCTTGATGGATCACCTAAACTAATATTCTACTTGGAAAAGGGTTTGAAAGGGGGTATAGGGAACTAAGGGATCTCAAAGGTGATACACAAAATATTAAATGAGATAATCATATAATCTTGAAACCAAAACTAGATCAACATAATATAATATTGGCTCACACAATCTCACAAACTAGCTAATTGCATAACTATTTTGTGAACTAGGCTCACCAGGAAATCAAGGAAGTAAAGAGTAATTTTAAGACTCACACCAAGCATTCATTAATGGTAGAAAGAACACAAGTTCAGACCTTCAAATAATTTGAGAACACCCTTAAAAGAGGCAAGAAATAAGGACAATGGATATGTAATAATCTCCTTCACATATCCATCATGCATAAGCTTACTAAACACTAGTTAAAGGCAAGAGATAGGTAAAAAGATCATCTTATTGTATCAAGATGTAGTTATTAAAATTTTTGATAGGGTATTGCCTTATCAAATCAGAGTCTCTTGGTCTTCAAAAATTAGATAGATCCTTCATGCATAAGCTTACTAAACACTAGTTAAAGGCAAGAGATAGGTAAAAGATCATCTTATTGTATCAAGATGTAGTTATTAAAATTTTTGATAGGGTATTGCCCTTATCAAATCAGAGTCTCTTGGTCTTCAAAAATTAGACAGTCCTTATGAGAGTAAAAAATAAGAGAGATATTTCTAAAATATGAGAGAGAGAGAGAGAGAGAGAGAGAGAGGAGAGAGGAGAGAGAGGAGAGAGAGAGCGAGAGAGAGAGAGAGAGAGAGAGAGAGTGAGAGAGAGAGAGAGGAGAGAGAGAGAGAGAGAGAGAGGGGGAAGAGAGAGGAGTAGCACATAATTAGAATCAATAAATTAACTACCACCACCATTAAATTAACTCTCAACCACTTTTTTATCAAATTATGACTATTCCCCCATTGACAAATTAATCTTCATTTGTCCCAACAACCTTCGAGCCCTTCTTATTGGTTGAATAACATACTAGAAGATAAAAATTTGTAAAGTATGATGAGTCATGATCCATTAGGAAGGAAAATATTTAAATATCTCTGAAATTGTGTTGAATGCTATAAATAAATTTTCTAATCCCCAACTATGTCCCTTATAACTCTACACCATCTTCTACTTGAATTCATTATAAGGACAAAATTATCATACCCATGGACTTGACAGAACCATGACTATGTCTATTTTATGTGACCATAGGTACCTACTTTATCGAGGATATGACTATGTCAAAAGATGAGACAATTATTTCATAATAACAAACCTACCCCTATGGACATAGGTCTACTACAGATGAAAACCAATCCCATTTATTGGTTTTCATATAGTCATGATTTCAATATAGATCTATAGGCTACCTAGTCTCTTGATCATGATCAAAACATAATGAAAATTGAAGATAAATTTTATAATTTAACTAAACAAACCTTTACATAGAACTAGGATTTAATGGCATCCTTGTGAATTTTTAGGGTTTTTTCTAGTAACCTAGATCATATTTGATCTTATATTTATTCATTTACCTACCTAGGGTGGTGAAATATTTAATCTAACATATTTTCTTTCATGGCTTTTTATTAGCCTACTTGTTCTATTTTAAAACTTGACCATTACAAGTTTGGACATGTGTCTGTATCCTATACTTCCTAGAACTTGATCGAATCTACTTCATTGATCTTCATGAGAGTCTTCTAGCCTTGACCCTCATCATTATCATTGATCTAAATTTTTCTTTATAGATCATGCCACTTGGTAACCTCACATTTATCCTCAAGATCCTACTATTGGTTTCATATAGTTAATGCACTTCAACAATATGATATCCTTACGTGCAATTTAGCTTATTATTTTTTTGACCTTACATGCACCATTGATCTACTTTGCATGATTGTATGTGTGTTATTAATATTCAGTTCACTTGATCAAATGTGCATTGTTGATACTTTAATTCACCATGGTCATGCCACTTATCATCCTTGCATCCAATCTCAAGATCTTTTGAGTTGTTGACCTTTATCTCACCATTGATCTTTTATTACATGATTGAATGTGTGTCATTGATCTTTGATGATACCACTAACTTAAACTATCATCTATGTGTTATTGATCTTTGATTCAATCAAGATATGTATTAAAACTTATCATTTTTCATTCATACTCATGATCCTTTAAAATATTTGAATTCAAATAGCTAATTCCCATGGTTTTAACTTGACATCCCTACATATGTCCCACTCTACTATTTCAACTTTTAAGGCTTATATCTTGAGATATACAACTCATCAAGATATGAAATTTATAGGGGAAATTTTTGGCATGAAATAAATCATCTCCATGTGATCCTTTGTCTTTGGGAAGCCTCCTAAATACATTTATTAAATACACAACTAGACTAACCTATTCATTCTTATATGGCATGCTATGACTGTCTAGCTTCTCTAGGCTTGTGCCAATCATTTGTGGACCCTTTAAGGCTCTAAAAATACTTTGAGACTTTGAGTAATCCTAATTCATGCCCTTTAAGTACCATGAACACCATGGAAACCTATCAGATCCTTAACTTACAATTCTAGACCTATTTTTAGAATATTATATTGCATCCATTGAGGCTAAAGCTTCATATGTAGGCTAATTTTGGCCAACATTTATGGTAATATCCTAGGGTTATATGCATTCTATGTAATAGATTAGTAGTCTTAGCCTATCTATTAGATATTGAGTCTTAAGTATTCTCTCTTAGATGATATTAAAATAATACAAGGTTTTCCCCTTTTCTTAAACTTTCTCTTAAAGAAAAAAGGACAATAAGAATAGCACAAACATTGTGCCCAAAGCACTTATGAAAGGTAAACACATAACTAAAAATAAGTGTGCATAAGGCACTTAGAGGAAAATGTGAAATTATTATAATATGAATAATGGCTACAAACTCTTTTGATATCAAGGCTTTAAATGAATTCCATTGATTGGGATGGGTAATACATCTCCATCCATCTAGGTAATCTAAAAAGCATTATGTTGTTCGCATCTATGAATCAAATAAAGGCCAATCTACAAGTTGTCAAACTTGGTATGGTTGCTTGAATTGGCCTTATTTGAATCTCACTTTAGGAATAAGTCCCCTTATTTGAATTCCCTTACTATGGTTCTCTTTTCAAAGGATTTCTTGACTTGAACTTGATGTGACTCTAGTTTCTTCATTGCAATGTCCTTGGTTTCTTTAAGCTTCATGAGATATGTCATCCTCATGCTCATAGGTACACTTTCCATCAATTCAAGTTTATGGGCTAGCTCCAAGTTAGGCATTTAAAGAGATGGGAAATTTGGCTTCCCTCCCATATGTTGACGCTGGAGATTACACCCGGTGGTAGGAAAACAGGTTCCTGCCCTCTCCCCGCAACATGGAAACTCCTCTCTCACATGTGGGATAGCGAAGCAGGAGAGGAGAGTCTCTAGGTATGGGCTAGTTCCCTCTGATGTATCTTGTTTTTTTTAGGTAGTGCAAAAATACATACAGATATATATATATAGCTATAATAAAAGGGGGAAAATGAAAAGGGAGAAGAAAGTACAAGAAAGCAAACAACCTACTCTAAAGAGGTGATACACCAAAATAAAGGTTTGACCCTCCCACATCCACACTCAGAATCAGACCAAACAATATGACATGCACTTCAGGCTTGGCAAAGAAACCAGTTTACAAGGAAAGACAGGGAAAGGTCCTCAGAAAAATGGAGACAGAGACTCACCAAGGTGCTATACTACACACACTGTAAGTGACTTCCTTTGTCTTACTTCTCAAAAGAACTCTTCTCTTGTGAACTGTAAACTGGAGCCTTATAGATGGCTGGTCTGTTGGCATTAACCTGTGAAAGCATCAAAGATAATGACTAAACACAAATAATACTCATGACATACACAAAAAATCTATCCAAGATGGAGGCAAAAACTGTATTTTATTGATTCAAGTGGAAAATTTGCAGAGCTGCGCTCTTTACAAAAATGGAGATCATACAAAATGAATAAGTCCCAGTCTTATATAGAAAAGCCAAGAGGAGACTCATTGGCACTTTGCTTGCAAGTGGCTGCTCGAGTCTTCATTGGGAAAGGGAAAAACACTGTAGCTGACATCAAAAATTCTGCTGGGACCATGCTTGCTGCCTTGTCTTTTCTCCATTTTGTCTTATTTGGTCACTTCATGGATTGCGCTTGTTTCAGCCTGGCTTATTCTCACAAGCTATTTAAAGTCCTACGGGTTTTTTTTTTTGCTCAATGTTCTACGTGGTAAGTTTATCGGCCACAGACTTTCTTAACTATATCAGCTTCCTCGGCGGGTCCCTCGCTTTGCATTAGACTATCGATTGGGCCTTTATAAGTCCCTGGAGACTTGTTAAATATTTCCATGGGATTATATGTCCTACGGCCTTGAAAGTTTTGTGGGATTTTTTTGCCACTCGACTGCTATTCGTAGTCATTTTGCTGCTGACTGTTGTTCACAGTCATTTTGCCACTCGTTATACTCTACAACAATTTTGCCGCTCACTGCTGTACGCAACAATTTTGTCGCTCACTGCCATGGATTGTCATGCATGGCAATTTCATCACTGACTACATGTTTGTGGGAATTTGAAAACCCCACAGGTTTTGTTCAGGCTATTTCCCCACCTTCCCTCTGGCCTTTGACTTAGACTTGGTCGGGCTTTGCATTTTCACAGGATATTTTCTCATGGACTTTGTGTGGGCTTGGCTCTCTGAATTTCCACTTTACATTAAGCCATGGGCTTCAAATGAAATGCCTGCCTGACCCTTTGCCTTGGTTAACTTGATGGCTCCTTTGCTTGTCTTCAAATGGTCCTTCGGGCTTTATATATTTCCTGTGGGCTTGTTAAATGTTTACACGGAGTTTTAAAAGCTCTACAGACTTTGATGTTCGCGGAATTTTTACCGGGCTCTCACAAACTTTTAATTTTTGCAGACAATTTCCCCACAGACTTATGTCCATGGATGTTTTCCCACGGACAAAAATTCCATGAAAATTCTACCTATCTTTTTGCTTTGGACATAGCCATGCCCGAACTTGAACTGTGCTCGCATTCCTTTGGGACTTAACCAATTTTAGCAATTTTGAACAATTTCAAACCTTGAATGAAAAAGAACTCACCTAATCCTTTCCTTTGATGTTAAGTCATGGGCTTTGTCTTTGAAATGTGCTTGGATTTTTGATTGACTTAAACTTCACTCGATTTCCTCTTTGAAGCCCCTGCCTTATGCAAGGATGTGAACATGAACTTGAACTAGGCCGAAACAACGAACATGCTGAACCAAAGTGCCAGGCCAATGACCAAAGTATTGAACTGAGCTGGAATAAACAAAGCCATTGCACTGTATAACCCAAAAATGATCATTTTTGAAAGCAAGGGGAGAAGGCGAACAATTTTGGCCTGTGAGCAAAAATTGGTCAATAGATTGGCGACTCACAGGGGAAGCATGCTTGCTATGCTTATAACCCAGTTGCCTTACATTCCATTGGGCATGGAGTCAGATGCAGCTCGAAAAGAATTAATAACAGCCCGAAAGATCCCAGGATCAAATACATAGAATTTACCCCCACATGCAAAGAGAAACACACAAGACTAAAAATAACTAACTATGCAGTTGCACTTATGGAAAGCAAGAAAAGAAACTGAAACAAACTATTATGTATAGCTAACTAGGCATTTTTGATTCCCACCTAGATCAAATGGAAAATTTCTTAAGTCCCCTTCCTTGTAAGAAGACTTATGGTGGCATGCAAGTAGCTGAAAGAAAATGAGATTTGGTGACTTACTCTTCCTGCCTGTCACCTGAGTTGGCCGAGATCTGAGAGAATCAAAATCAAATATGCCTCTAATATATACATATTCAGATTGTCCTTAAAGGCCTATTAAATGCTGGTCCCTAATATTGGTGTTCCTCACCAAGAAATCAATCGTTGCCAGCTCATTGTCATGTCCCCTTTTCAGTTGACATGTTCGGAGTTCATGGTTAGCCTATTATGCGACCCTCGTAGGCTGATAGGATGGTTAGAGGGTCTTGATGGAGATTGGAGTGGCTTCGTTTAGCAAAAATTTTCTAGTTGGCTTTCGTTTGGGCTCGATTGGACATGTATTGAGGGAGATATTAATATTTGATTTATTTAATCAAATATTAATTATTTTTGTCTAATTTTAAATTAGAAACCCTAATTCTAATTTAAGAAAAAAACCCTAATTAGGGCAAGCATATCTTTTGAGGGTATAAGGGTTTCTCATGGAGGCCATTGTGATTATGCATATGATTATTGATTACTGATTTTGAAGAATTTCTTCTGTGAAGACTGAGCCAAGGGTTCCAGGATTCCATTGCAGTGGAGAATGTCAACTCTTCATTGTGTGCGATTTAGAGGCTATGAAATATCAGCTGATTTATTGCCAACTTGAGAGATAGCTTCATCCAAAAGTTATCATAGAGGTATACAAATTTGAGAGATAGCTTCACATAGAAGTTATCACAGTATTCCAGGTATTTCTTGATTTAGTTTATGTTTTGTTTTAATAAATCATACAGAGAGAGATCTGCTATATTAGACACCATAGATTTCCAGATCAGGGATCAAACAGATAGGTTGTGCTAAATTGGCGGCCATACGAAGTCCGAACAGGTCCGTACAGATCCACGCAGGTATCGACCTCGGTAGGCAGAGAGCTTCCAGTAACTGACATCGGTCGACTTAGGACCAACGCCGGCAGAAATCCGACTGACAGTGACCGATGTCGGAGAGATATCGACCGATGACGGCGTCTGTGTGATGACACAGAAAAACTGAGACTTCCAGAATTGCAAATTTATTCCTAGTTTGCATGAATTCAGGGTTTTAAGACCGTATCTGTAATATTCTTTGATTTGCACAAGAGAGGACTGTATTTGTACTCATCTGAACTAGTGATAAGATCTTTGATCTGCTATTGTAAGATTTACTATGGTTATTGTTTATCTGTAATCTGAATTTATTTTGCAAAAAATTGGATCTTTGATCAGAGCTTTAGAGTTTATATATTCCCAATTGGTTGGGGATATTACAGCCTAATTCTAATTTAAGAAAAAAACCCTAATTAGGGCAAGCATATCTTTTGAGGGTATAAGGGTTTCTCATGGAGGCCATTGTGATTATGCATATGATTATTGATTACTCATTTTGAAGAATTTCTTCTGTGAAGACTGAGCCAAGGGTTCCAGGATTCCATTGCAGTGGAGAACGTCAACTCTTCATTGTGTGCGATTTAGAGGCTGTGCAATATCAACTGATTTATTGCCAACTTGAGAGATAGCTTCATCCAGAAGTTATCACAGAGGTATACAGATTTGAGAGATAACTTCACACAGAAGTTATCATAGTATTCTAGGTATTTCTTGATTTAGTTTATGTTTTGTTTTAATAAATCATACAGAGAGAGATCTGCTGTATTAGACACCATAGATTTCTAGATTAGGGATCAAATAGATAGGTTGTGCTAAATTGGTGGCCGTACGAAGTTCGTACAGGTCCGTACAGATCCACGCAGGTACCGACCTCGGCAGGCAGAGAGCTTCCAGTAACTGACATTGGTCGACTTAGGACCGACGCCGGCAGAAATCCGACTGACAGTGACCGACGTCGGCGAGATATCGACCGACGACGGTGTCTGTGTGAAGACACAGAAAAATTGAGACTTCCAAAATTGCAAGTTTATTCCCAGTTTGCATGAATTCAGGGTTTTAAGACTGTATCTGTAATATTCTTTGATTTGCACAAGAGAGGACTGTATTTGTACTCATCTGAACTAGTGATAAGATCTTTGATCTGCTATTGTAAGATTTACTATGGTTATTGTTTATCTGTAATCTGAATTTATTTTGCAAAAAATTGGATCTTTGATAGAGCTTTAGAGTTTATATATTCCCAATTGGTTGGGGATATTACAGTGGTATCAGAGCTAAATCCTGCCATCCTGAGGGTTTGACAGATCTTATGCAGCCACAAGAGTTGGGACCACATAGGTATAACACACGCAGTAGAGCCTTGCTTGAAGGTACCCAGTTGTTAGATCAGCAGTGGATTATCATGAGTGATAGACGTGAGGGTAGCCCACCCAGGGGCCATAGGTATGATGCTGATCAGGGCACCAGAGAATTTCACCATGCTATGATGACAAGTCAGCAACAGATGAATCAGACACTACAGGGACTCATGACTATGATAAGGGGTATGAATGCACTTGATGGATAAAACGGGGACCAAAGAGATGATAGGAGTGCTATGGTTAATCAGAGACCACAGCAGACTCACTCCAGAACAGCTGATAGACCTACATGCCCGACATTTGTTCAAGAAGAACCAGAGGCACCAGCAAAGGAGGAGGCAGGGAATTCCCCATTTGCAGATGTTTACATGGCTGAAAATGATGAGTGGGACTTATTACCTCCTCATATTCAAGAGAGAACAACCTTTGATCATTTTGTCAATCTAAGGAGAGAGCACTATAGATTGGCTAGACATGACAGGAGACCTAGAGTCCAATTCAGTGAGCTGAAGAAGGCTACTGGTAAGCTTTCTTTGACTACCTTTGATGGCAGTGGCAAGATGACAGTGCAAGCTTGGGTATAAGCTTGACACCTTTTTGGCGTTGAGACCAATGTCAGAGTTAGAGGCCATCAAATATGCCACTTTGCACTTGGATGGAGTAGCACATGATTGGTGGTACCATGGTATGGTAACACTTCAGCATAACCAGGTGACAGAGTACCAAGAATTTGTGGATAGATTGGTTGAGCAGTTTGACAAGAAGGATCCCGAGGTTTACTTTCAAGATCTGGCACAGTTGAGACAAACAGGTAACTTAGAGTCCTTCATTGGGGAGTTTCAGAGATTGGCAGTCATGGTGCCCAATATTTCCGAGCGTAGATTGGTAGTTCTCTTCATGGAGGGATTGACAAAGCCATTGAGAGGTTGGATCAAAGCCTTTGATCCTCCTTCATTATAGGTAGCTATGAAGAAGGCGCGTAGTATGGAGATGGCAGCCCCATCCCATAAATTTAACTTCAAGGGTACTTATTCATCTAGAGACCATAAGTGCTCCAACACAGATACAGAGAGACCAGATTTTAACATAGATAAATCAGGTGTAAAGAATGACTCAAAGGCCAATCCAGCAGCACCACCTTTGGATCCTGAGGCGCTTAATGATCTACGTAGGAAGAAGCTTTGCTTCTACTGCAAGGGTCCATATGATATCCATCATGATTGCCCTTTGAGGCCTAAGGGCAAGGCAAATCGTGTGATGTGGGTCTATTATGAGGATTCTGATTCAGAGGATTCTGAACAGCAGAATAGTTCTGAGGGGGCAGAGGTAGAGGCTTCAGGGCCTAAGGTAGAGGCAAAATTAGAGCTTCACATACAAGAGGCACGCCTATCCAACATTCAGTCGGATGAGTCATTCAGACTCCGTGGAGTTTTGGCAGGGCAGAAGGTTATCACCCTTCTTGATACAGGAGCCACACATAATTTCATAGATGCTAGATTTGTGGCAAAGCGTGGACTCACTATAGAAGATTTTGAGGGCATCAGAGTTAAGGTAGCCGATGGTCACACTCTTAGGTGTGAGCGTATGATTAGAGACCTCCCATTGCGCTTGAACAACTATGAGTTCAAGGCTGATTATTATGTGGTAGACATGGGTGATATAGACTTAGTCTTGGGTACGAAGTGGCTTCATTCCTTTGAGGAAGTTACTCTTCATCTCAAGGACATGGAGGTTTGCTTTAATGTTGATGGGAAGACACATGTTCTTAAGGCAATACAGGGCAACAGCTTCAGATATATGTTTTTTCATCGGATGGAGATGCCTACGCCACCTGACATGATAGAGTGCGATGACGAGTGCACATTGGCACCAACACAAGAGAGATATGAGGACGAGCTTGGTCTTGAGGTGAGTGCAGTTTAGGAGTTATCACATGTGGTAGGGACTCAGCTTGCTATTACAGTTGGTTCACTGGTTGATACGACTCTTTCTAGCCTTCACAATCCAGATTTAGATATTATTCAGGTACAGAGTTTGCTTGAGTTGTTTGCTGATTTTCATTTATGGATTGGATTTTGGGGTGCCTCTCTTAGTACTAGAGATGGACATGGCATGGAGTTTGCATTTATTGATAGCAGGGCAGGTCATTACTACATTTGGGGTCCAGGTGGATTGATGGGTATATCATGCAGCAATTGCTTGAGGGCAAGCAATTTCAGGAGGGGCAGATTGTCATGTCCCCTTTTAAGTTGACATGTTTGGAATTCATGGTTATCCTATTATGCGACCCTCATAGGCTGATAGGATGGTTAGAGGGTCTTGATGGAGATTGGAGTGGCTTCGTTTAGCAGAAATTTTCTAGTTGGCTTTCTTTTGGGCTCGATTGGACATGTATTGAGGGAGATATAGATATTTGATTTATTTAATCAAATATTAATTATTTTTGTCTAATTTTAAATTAGAAACCCTAATTCTAATTTAAGAAAAAAACCCTAATTAGGGCAAGCATATCTTTTGAGGGTATAAGGGTTTCTCATGGAGGCCATTGTGATTATGCATATGATTATTGATTACTGATTTTGAAGAATTTCTTCTATGAAGACTGAGCCAAGGGTTCCAGGATTCCATTGCAGTGGAGAACGTTAACTCTTCATTGTGTGTGATTTAGAGGCTGTGAAATATCAGTTGATTTATTGCCAACTTGAGAGATAGCTTCATCCAAAAGTTATCACAGAGGTATACAGATTTGAGAGATAGCTTCACACAGAAGTTATCACAGTATTTCAGGTATTTCTTGATTTAGTTTATGTTTTGTTTTAATAAATCATACAGAGAGAGATCTGCTATATTAGACACCATAGATTTCCAGATCAGGGATCAAACAGATAGGTTGTGCTAAATTGGCGGCCATACGAAGTCCGAACAGGTCCGTACAGATCCACGCAGGTATCGACCTCGGTAGGCAGAGAGCTTCCAGTAACCGACATCGGTCGACTTAGGACCAACACCGGCAGAAATCCGACTGACAGTGACCGATGTCGGAGAGATATCGACTGACGACGGCGTCTGTGTGATGACACAAAAAAACTGAGACTTCCAGAATTGCAAGTTTATTCCCAGTTTGCATGAATTCAGGGTTTTAAGACCGTATCTGTAATATTCTTTGATTTGCACAAGAGAGGACTGTATTTGTACTCATCTGAACTAGTGATAAGATCTTTGATCTGCTATTGTAAGATTTACTATGGTTATTGTTTATCTGTAATCTGAATTTATTTTGCAAAAAATTGGATCTTTGATCAGAGCTTTAGAGTTTATATATTCCCAATTGGTTGGGGATATTACAGCCTAATTCTAATTTAAGAAAAAAACCCTAATTAGGGCAAGCATATCTTTTGAGGGTATAAGGGTTTCTCATGGAGGCCATTGTGATTATGCATATGATTATTGATTACTCATTTTGAAGAATTTCTTCTGTGAAGACTGAGCCAAGGGTTCCAGGATTCCATTGCAGTGGAGAACGTCAACTCTTCATTGTGTGCGATTTAGAGGCTGTGAAATATCAACTAGTTTATTGCCAACTTGAGAGATAGCTTCATCTAGAAGTTATCACAGAGGTATACAGATTTGAGAGATAGCTTCACACAGAAGTTATCACAGTATTCCAGGTATTTCTTGATTTAGTTTATGTTTTGTTTTAATAAATCATACAGAGAGAGATCTGCTGTATTAGACACCATAGATTTCCAGATCAGGGATCAAACAGATAGGTTGTGCTAAATTGACAGCTGTACGAAGTCCGTACAGGTCCGTACAGATCCACGCAGGTACCGACCTCGGCAGGCAGAGAGCTTCCAGTAACCGACATCGGTCGACTTAGGACCAATGCCGGTAGAAATCTGATTGACAGTGACCGACATCGGTGAGATATCGATCGACGACGGCGTCTGTGTGACAACACAAAAAAACTGAGACTTCCAGAATTGCAAGTTTATTCCTAGTTTGCATGAATTCAGGGTTTTAAGACCATATCTGTAATATTCTTTGATTTGCACAAGAGAGGACTGTATTTGTACTCATCTGAACTAGTGATACGATCTTTGATATGCTATTGTAAGATTTACTATGGTTATTGTTTATCTATAATCTGAATTTATTTTGCAAAAAATTAGATCTTTGATCAGAGCTTTAGAGTTTATCTGGAGTCGGATGCAGCTCGAAAAGAATTAATAACAGCCTGAAAGATCCCAGGATCAAATACATAGAATTTAGCCCCACATGCAAAGAGAAACACACAAGACTAAAAATAACTAACTGTGCAGCTGCACTTATGGAAAGCAGGAAAAGAAACTGAAACAAACTATTATGTATAGCTAACCAGACATTTTTGATTCCCACCTAGATCAAATGGAAAACTTCTTAAGTCCCCTTCCTTGTAAGAAGACTTATGGTGGCAGGCAAGTAGCTGAAAGAAAATGAGATTTGGTGACTTACTCTTCCTGCCTGTCACCTGAGTTGGCCGAGATCTGAGAGAATCAAAATAAAACATGCCTCTAATATATATGTATTCTGATTGTCCTTAAAGGCCTATTAAATGCTGGTCCCTAATATTGGTGTTCCTCACCAAGAAATCAATCGCTGCCAGCTCATCACCATAAGCCTTCTAATATGCACAATTCTTCTGCAATGTATCATGGTCTGATTCATTTCTTTTTGCCTCTTTGAAAACTCTATCAGACTCATCCTCTGCTTCCTCTTAGCCTTCTTGAAGAAGTGTGACTGCTGCGATGTCTGAAATGGACTCACAAAATGGTTGCTCATCCCATAGAACATCACCTTTCTGTTTAAAACTCTTTTCTTCAAAGCATTCCTCCTGGAAGACCGGCCTCTCTCTTTCCTCCTCAAAAATTAGGACCTCTAGATATTCAAAAGTATCCTCCTGATTTTCCTCTAACTCAGGCTCTTCAATGTAGTCATCCTCATCAATATAGCAAGGAAGTTCATCAAATTGAGGGGAAGAGAGCTTACCATGCATTTGTTCCTCCTTGAATTGCTGGAACATCTGCATATACGCAAGGCCTACATCTTCTCCACTGCTGATAAGGTCTTCACAAGGAGCATCAACGATGATTTATTCTTCATTGTCGCTCATGACAACCTCTTGAAGGACTGCATATTGGATCTTTTGTTCCTCTCCTACCTCTTGAAAAATAGGTTCTTCCTTGAGAAGGGGTGAAGTGGAGAAAGCATGTGGAAGAGGAAGCAGTCCTTGACTAGAATCGAATGATTCTCCTCTCTCCACTTGATCAACACTTCATCAATATCAGGCACGGCCTGATAACTCTCTTGGAAATGTGTAGGTGGGGTGTGTTCAAGCATGGAATATGCTATTTGGCCTGAACCATCCACCACACATTGGCTGAGGAATTTATCTTTGGATTCCAACTATGCTATTCTCCTGGCCAGATCTTCTTGGAAAAGCTTTTCTTGGAGGTTGCCAGCATCATCATAGGCAGGCACAACTTTAGCTTCTTCAAGGTTTTGAGAAAAACCTTGCTTTTCTTTTTTATCTTTGCTGCCCCATGATTCCACTATTTTTTCCCAATGCAGGATCTTTGAATTAGAATTCTACCCCTGTGAACATGGGGAAACTTTGTTTTCCATGAGGTCCTAAAGCTCCTCCACAAGGTCTGGAAATTTTATCTCTCTTTCAAGGAGCAGCTTCATCCTAGCCTCTAAATCCTCAATTTGTTTGGCTAGGTTATCTTAAAAGAGTCTTTCTTGGAGGTCACCAGGATGATCCTCTTCAAAGCTCTGAGCTGGTCCCTGGCATTCCTTCCTCCAACTCAGAATTTGCACATCATGCTGGAAAAATTAGGGAGGCTGAGGAATGCAAGGAAAACATTGTTGGTGTGTTGGAGGAGTCTTTAAAAGAGGGACGTGCTAGCTGGTGGTATTATTCTCAATGGAAGATTCTTGATCTAAGGAGTTGAAAAGATTGATCTTCATGGGAGGTTGCTCTGATGCCATTTGGTATTGGAAAGCCATGTGCACAAGATTAGGAGAAGCTATATTTGATGAGTTGGATTGAGCAAGTGTAATTTGATAAAATGGATTTGCTGTAAAAGAGGGGGTTTTATTTAGGGTAGGAGGGGGCATGCAATGCTGACTGCCTTGAATAGATGGATTTCTCCATTTTGTTACCTCCTCTTCCATGGACTTTAAGCCCTGTGCTTGCCTAAACAAGCACTCCTCTTTATACATTAGCTCCTGCTGATATTTGTACTGCTCTTCCAACCTATTGATTTCCATTGTCTATCTCTCAAATTCCAATGCCACCTTCCTTATAGTTCCAGGGCAACTAGGAGAGCTACTTGAGGGGATTCTTTGAATATTTTGAGTCTGGTCGATATTATATGCAGGAAAACAAAACCCATGATTTTGTGCAAAAGAAGTATACATACAAGAAATGGATGATTTTTGAAGGCACCAGGCTGCTTAACCAGTGGATTTACTCAGAGTCGCTAGATGCTGAAAACTTGAATCGACTATATTAGGACCAGCATCAATCCTAAACTTTACTGTGTTGAAAATTATAGTCCCACTGGGCATGCCAAAACTATTGACGCTGGAGATTGCACCTAGTGGCAGGAAAACAGGTTCTTGCCCTCTCCCCACAAAACTCCTCTCTCACCTATGGGACGACGAAGCAGGAGAGGAGAGTCTCTAGGTATGGGCTAGTTCCCTCTGATGTATCTTGTTTGTTTCAGGCAATGCAAAAATACATACAGATATATATATATATATATATATATATATATGTATATATATATATATATATGTATGTATATATATATGTATGTATATATATATATATATGTATATATATATGTATATATATATGTATATGTATGTGTATATATATATATATATGTATATGTATGTGTATATATATATATATAATAAAAGGGGGAAAATGAAAAGGGAGAAGAAAGTAAAAGAAAGCAAACAACCTACTCTAAAGAGGCGATACACCAAAATAAAGGTTTGAACCTCCCACATCCACACTCAGAATCAGACCAAACAATATGACATGCACTTCAGGCTTGGCAAAGAAACCAGTTTACAAGGAAAGACAGGGAAAGGTCCTCAGAAAAATGGAGATAGAGACTCACCAAGGTGCTGTACTACACACACTATAAGTGACTTCCTTTGTCTTACTTCTCAAAAAAAATCTTCTCCTGTGAACTGTGAACTGGAGCCTTATAGATGGTTGGTCTGTTGGCATTAACCTATGAAAGCATTGAAGATAATGACTAAACACAAATAATACTCATGACATACATAGAAAATCTATCCAAGATGGAGGCAAAAATTGTATTTTATTGATTCAGGTGGAAAATTTGTAGAGATGCGCTCTTTACAAAAATGGAGAAGATCATACAAAATGAACAAGTCTCGATCTTATATAGAAAAGCCAAGAGGAGACTCATTGGTGCTTTGCTTGCAAGTGGTCGCTCGAGTCTTCATTGGGAAAGGGAAAAAACACTGTAGCTGATGTCAAAAATTCTGCTGGGACCATGCTTGCTGCCTTGTCTTTTCTACATTTTGTCTTATCTGGTCACTTCGTGGACTGTGCTTGTTTCGGCTTGGCTTGGTCTCACGGGCTATTTAAAGTCTTGCAGGATTTTTTTTTGCTCAATGTTCTGTGTGGTAAGTTTACCAGCCACGGGCTTTCTTAACTATATCAGCTTCCTTGGCGGGTCCCTCGCTTTGCATTAGACTATTGGTCGGGCCTTTATAAGTCCCCACAGACTTGTTAAATGTTTCCACGAGCTTGTATGTCCTATGGCCTTGAAAGTTTTGTAGGCCTTTTTTATCACTTGACTACTATTTGCAATCATTTTGCCGCTGACTGCTGTTTGCAGTCATTTTGCCACTGATTGCTGTTTGTAGTCATTTTGCCACTCATTGTACTCCATGGCAATTTCACTGCTGACTGCATGTTTTTGGGCATTTGAAAGCCCCACGGGTTTTGTTCAGTCTATTTCCCCACCTTCCCTCTGGCCTTTGACTTAGACTTGGTCGGGCTTTGCATTTTCACAGGATATTTTCCTACAGACTTTGTGTGGGCTTGGTTCTCTAAATTTCCACTTTACGTTAAGTAGTGGGCTTCAAATGAAATGCCTGCCTGACCCTTTGCCTTGGTTAACTTGACAACTCCTTTACTTGTCTTCGAACAGTCCGTTAGGATTTATATATTTCCCGTGGGCTTGTTAAATGTTTACACGGAGTTTTAAAAGCTCCGCAAACTTTGAATGTTCACAAACTTTTTGCCGGGCTCCCGTGGACTTTTAATTTTTGCAGACAATTTCCCCGCAGACTTTTGTCTGTAGATGTTTTCCCAAAGACAAAAAGTCCACATAAATTCTGCCTATCTTTTTGCTTTGGACATAGCCATGTCTGAACTTGAACTGTGCCCGAATTCCTTCGGGACTTAACCAATTTTAGCAATTTTGAACAATTTTAAACCTTGAATGAAAAAGAACTCACCCGATCCTTTCCTTTGATGTTAAGCTATGGGCTTTGGCCTTGAAATGTGCCCAGCTTTTTGATTGAATTGAACTTCACTCGATTTCCTCTTTGAAGCCCCTGCCTTATGCAAGGACGTGAACATGAACTTGAACTAGGCCGAAATAACGAACATGCTGAACCAAAGTGCCAGGCCAATGACCAAAGTATTGAACTGAGCTGGAATAAATAAGGCCATTACATTGTATAACCCAAAAATGATCATTTTTGAAAGCAAGGGGAGAAGGTGAACAATTTTGGCCTGCGAGCAAAAATTGGTCAACACCATATACAAGGACATATGGTGAATTTATAATGGTAACTTTGGAAGTCACTCTATCAGCCCATAAGGTTGTCTTTAGCTTTGTGTGCCACACACTTTGATTCTCTTCCATATTCATCTTGATAATACTTAACAAGTTATTGTTTGTGGACTCTACCAATCCATTAATTAGGGGTAGTAATTGGAGGATGTACTAATATATATTCCCAATTAAAGTGCCCATTCACTTATCCTCATTCTTACAAATGCTAAGGCATTAACTAAAATTATTATGGCTGGTACACCAAACTTGGTCACTATTCCATCATAGAAGTCCAACACTACTATTTCATTAGATTCTTTAAGGGAAATTTCTTTCAACCACTTGGTGAAGTAGTCAATAGTTTAATTAACCATTTATGTCCTTTATTGGAAGGTGGATTGATCATTCCTATGAAGTCTAGACTCCACTACATGAAGGGTTATTCCACTTGAATTGGGTTGAGAGGAAGGGTTGCTAATCTTTGTTTACCAAAAAAGATATCACACTTTTGTCACTTTTTGACCCATGCATAGGCATCCTTGAAAATATTGGGCCAATAATAACTAGCTCTCATTACTTTTTTTTCTATATTCCTTGGGGCAAAATGGCCACTTATAGGGCCATCATGGAATTGCTCCAAGATCATGGTCACTTGTTTATCATTGATGCATCTAATAATAATTCTATTATGATCCTTTATTAATAAGACCCAATAAACAAATGTATAAGGTGTGGATTGAAGTCTAAAATACCTACTCTTTACTCTTTATACCTTGAGGGCGCTCACCCATTAGTAAGAAATGTGTCATATCCTAGATTTTTCTAGTGTGAGGTGGAAATGCACCTATTTTTGAGTTTCCTTATGTTACTAGGCCAAATTCCTTATCTTTATAAAGATCATAAACCATATTTCACATAAGCCTTTACCTCTCACTAGCTTAGTGACCTTAATCTCCATGTCATACTCTATGACTTTGGTAATCTATCCAACCCTCTTCTCATTCAAGTCTTTGTTAAGAATGAAGTCCCTTAATATATAATGAGACACCATAAGATGGATATTGATATTAGATAACATTGTTCTAAAGTTTTTGAGGCTTATCAAATCTGTAAGGACCTAATTTTCTATAAAAGTATACCTCACTTCATATCCTTCAATCCCTTGATTGAAAAAAGAAATTGGATGCTAAAGTATTTCATAATTTTTATTCATAAGCATATTTGATATATTATCAATATTATCAAAGGAATACAAAATGAAGTCCTTTTAGAAATTAGGATTCATGAGTGAGGGTGATTGGACAATGACTTGTTTGATTGCCTAAAATGTTGTTTTACCTTTATTGGACCAAGTAGACAATTAGTTCTTCTTTAGCATGGCATTGATAGGTTTTACCAAGTTTGGAAAAACATGTATAAACCTTCCCACAATTTTTATTTTTCCAAGGAAACTCTAGAGTTTATTTTTATGCTTTGGTAAAGATAATGCCAAGATGGCACTCATTATATTAGGGTTAATAGATAATCACTGATTTGAGATAATATGTCCCAAGAGTTTGACTTCATGGAAAATAAACATACATTTCTTTGGATTCAAAGAGATCCCATATTTTTTGCATCTGTCAAAGATCAATCTCAGGTGATCTAGGTGCTCAATAGCCTTCTTGTAGAAAATTGTGATGTCATCCAAGTAGACAAGCACATTTGATTTAGCAATCCTTGAAAAGCCATATCCATTGATATTTTAAATATTTCCTTGGCATTTGAAAAGACAAAAGGTATCTTTTGATAATCATATGTTCCCCACTTTATGGTGAAGGCAATATTATATTAGTATTCTTTGCTTACCAACATTTGGTTGTATCTTGAGTATCCATCCAATAGAGAGAAGCATTTTGAACTAGCAACTATTTGAAGGAGTTGCTCCATGGATGATAATGGGTAATGATCTTTTAAATGGACCCTATTAAAGTCTATGAAGTCAACACACTATCTAATATTCACATTCTTCTTCCTTATAGGTACTAAGTTGGTTACCTATGATGAGTGCTTGAACAGAAAGATGATATTAGATTCAATCAATTTAGTCAATTATTTTCTCATAAGTTCTTCAATTTTTGTGTTGATATGCCTTTGCTTCTATCTAATAGGCTTGACATCAACCTCTAATTTTATAGCGAGTTTATCTATCTTGGGATCAAAACCTATGAGATCATTATATTCCCAAGCAAAGATGTCTACATATTTTTTACTAATCTCAATGAAATTATGCATCTTAGCCTTAGTGATTACCTTTCCAAGCTTGAGGAGCTTGTCTTTGAGGATTAGAAATCTTTCATAGTTCTGCTCATAAGTTAAAATCACTACCTTATATTTTCTCATATGGTCTCCCTCATGTAAAACACCTTTGAAGGTGACCAACCCTATAGGAAGTTTGTTAAACCTCAAATAAACATTTTGATCCTCATACTGATGTTAAAATTTATCTTGGTTCAATGAGGAAAACTCTACTTCCTACTACAAGAAACAAGCAGTATGTTTGTCACTATCAAATACCTACCAATGAGCTTCATTGTCTAGCACTAAGGGTCTTACTACCACTTTGACATGTGGCTGCACTTTAGATTTTTTCAATTCATTTCTGAGATCAAATTGAGATCCCATAGCTACCAACCTATCAACATGCTAATTTTGGTTCCTTGGCACTTTTTAGATGTTGAAGGCCTCAAAGTCCTCAGGTATATCCCATACTCTATGTTTGTAGGATATCATCAAGGGGTTATTTGTGATATTTTTTCTTCTAACCTAGTGCACTATCAAATCACTATATCCATACACTTGGAATTTCTTAATTACTCTCTTACTAACCCATTTAAGGTTATGGATAAGGCCCTCATACTTAGATACATTACAAGAATAACTAAATTAAAACTTGTAAGAAGATAAGTACCTATTAGTTAAGGGAGATACTAGTATTAAACCTACATGTATCCCTTGTTTGCTCCTTGAACCATCAAATAACAATTTACACAAACCACTAGCATCTTATTATGGCCTAGTGAGGGATGGCCTAGATTCAATCTCCTCATGAAAATATTATAATCCCATGTCTCTTTATTTAAAACCTTGTAAAGGGTCAATTAACTAATTTTCACTCCATAACTCATCTAAGAACATATCAGGTATCTCCTTAAGATGCGTGTTTAGTTATTGACTAACCAAGTGTTCATCTTTATATAGGATGGTATATTTGATGTTTGAGCTCACATGACCATAAGGTTCAATGTGAAATTATTCAATAGGCTCATCTTTGATGGATACCTTGATCCTATATCTAGTTATGAAATCCATCTAGGACTAATTTATTGCTAGATAACCCCTAATTTTAGCTATGAAGTCTCTATATATGCATAGATAAATATGAGGAGGCACATATAAAATCAACAAATTTTGAACCATTGAAACACTAATACAAGCTACAAAATTCCCTTAGATTAGGGCTCATACTTCAAACCAAGTTGATTTGCTGTTAACTTTGGCATCATTGTGGCACTTTTTGCACTATATACCATGAAATTATGTACTAATGAGTCACCAATGATCATATAAATGTAGAAGAGGGGAGGTTTGACCACATAATTTGATTTTCATTGATTAGGTTCTTTGGTTGAATTAGTGAGAACTACATTTTCCTTGCATGGTGGATTGTTAGAAACATTGATCTTTAACAAACCCAATTGAAAGATATTTACCTAACCAGGCATGGAAATAATGTCCCACATTATCACACTCACATTAGAATTTTTTATTTTCTTAACAATGTTGATGGGCAAACTATCAACTTTTGGTTGTGTCATGGGAACCACAACTATACTTTGAAATTGAAAGTTTTGGGGAACAAAGGCATTCCCTTAATTCTAATTCTTTAGGGCTATTAGGACCTTTGGAGTAGTAGGTTTATTTGGTTTTGATAGTAAAGGATTAATGGTGGGAATATTTTTGATTACTTCCTAGTTACCATCCATGTTCTTTCTTTTGAACCTTGTATTAGCTACAACTAGAATGTATGCTTGGTTATAACTAGCCTATTGAGTTCATAACACTCTTCTTGCTCATAATTTACCATTGTAGCATCCAATTGGTTTAGCCCTTCATTATTCCCTTGACCCTATTGAGGATATTCTATTTTTTCATCTTAAGTACTTCTATGTTGTGAGCTATAAGATCTTGATCATATCCATAGCTAGCACCTTGATGCCATTGATTATTGAAATCCTGACTGAAATTAGTGTTTGGGATAATGGATTGACAAAGAGACTAATTCCAAGGCATGGTACCCTAAACTTCTTGATAAATATTGTTATAATTAGGGACTACATTAGTAGAGGTGATTTAAATATTTGCATTATAATGATTTTTCCTAACATAGTTAGGATACCCTTGGTCCTGTCCTTGTCCTTAGAAATTTCCTTTGTAGGGTGGTCTATTTACTTGATAAGACTATTGTTGAGGATGATATGGAGTTTTATAGGGTCTATTGAATTGATATTTTTTCCTCTTCACATTCACAATTTCATTTCCAAATGATTGAAACATGCTCATAAGTTCTTATAAATTCTAGTTTTTTTTTGAAGTCACTAGGTTGACTAGTTGAATCCTTTTCTTGATTTGGTGTAGGTATGGAAATAAGTATTGGAATAGGAGGAATGAAATAAAGGGGAGGAATATAAATAGGAGGTGGTGGAATCTTAGGAAAAAAAGGCATTGGTGGTCTAGGTGTATTCTTTCTAGCTTGGACTAGATATTTTTATGCTCTGATTGCCACCTCATAAGCATTTGGTAGTGTGTTTCCTCCCATAGATTGAATCAATACTACAATATCACTATTAAGGTCTTTTAGGTAGTAAAGGAAGGCATAATTTTGGGTAGGCTTGATATAGATTACAATTATTTCCCATATATTTTGAAACCTATTATTGAAATCTTATACAACCTCATGAGGAGACCTTTTGATTGTGGTTACCTATTCTAAAAGTGACAAATGGTCACTTTTGTATTTAAATATTTTACACAATACATCACCTAACTGATCCCATGATGTGATGGAGTTAGAAATAAGGTTTTTGTACTAGTCCAAAGTTTTTCTCTTAAAAGAGATGGTTGATAGCCTAATAGCCACATTTTATTCAATGATATCATGAATATTACAAAATTTATCTATGCCTCTAAAGTGTTTAGAAGGGGTGGTAGAATTATCTCTCATGAAATAAGGGCCACTTTTGAGAGCTGCTGTTGGAATAGGATCATATTGATAGAGGTCCAAAGGACTCTAACCATTGAAATTCATAAAAGGAAAAGTTATAGAGGATAAAATGGTAGTGAAAGGGGCTAACAAAGATCTTCTAGTAGAAGTAGACCTTGAAATTGGTTTAGGAGGAAATATTCCTTTATATGGATGTGTATTATAAAATCTTATCCCTTTTACTGAGTTTAAAGGTAATTTAAAAAATTAAAAAGGAATTCTTTTGGAAGTTGATCTTGTAGTCACCTTTGGCATGAAAGATAGCTACTACTCTACACCATAATGTTGAGTGTTACTCAGAGTTTCTAGGTACTATTGCATACAAGATATAACTATTGTAATTTGATCAAACCAACATCAAAATTGACCAATCTTATTTGAAAGTGGGTCCTATCAAGCATTATATAAACTGTTGTGGCATTAGTTTATACCATGGGAGGGGGTTCTTTAGGCTCCCTCCAACTAAGTCACACTATGGGAGAAATCTCAAGCTATGGGTATCTTTTAGTGAGGTTGAACCTCCAAAAAAGGCTAGCTTCCTCTTGATGGATCACCTAAACTAAGCTTTTGCTTAGAAAAGGGTTAGAAAGGGGGTATAGGGAACTAAGAGAGATAAAAGGTGATGCACCAAATTTGAATGAGACAATCATGTAAGCTTGAAATCAACACTAGATAAACATAAGATAATATTATCTCACATAATCTCACAAACTAGATAATTAATAAGCATTTCATGAACTAGGCTCACAAGGCAATCAAGGAAGCAAAAAAGAATTCTAAGACTCACACCAAGCATTCATTAATGATAGAAAAAACACAAGTTCATAAATATAAATAGATTGAGAACAGGTTAAAATAAGTAATAAATAATTACAATGGATATGAAATAATATCCTTCACAAATCCATCATATACAAGCTTACTAAACACTAGTTAAAGGTAAGATATAGTTAAAAGATCATCTTATTGCATCAATAGGTAGTTCTTACAAATTTTGATAGGATATTGCCTTGTTAAATTAGAATCTCTTTCTCTTCAAAAATTAGAGAGAGATTTATAAAATCTAAGAGAGAGAGAGTTAAAATAAGAGATAAAATAGGAGATATGTGAGAAAGGGGAAGAGAGAGGAGAAACATGTAATTAGAATCAATAACTGAAATGCCACCACCTTTCAATGAATTTTCAACCACATTTTATCAAATTAGGACTAATCCCCATTGAAAAATTAATATTTATTTGTCCCAATAGCCTGCAAACCCTTCTCATTGGCTAAGAAACATACTAGAAAACAAAAATTTGTTAAAGATGATGAGTCATGATCCATTAGGAAGGAAAATATTTAAATACCTCTAAAATTTTATTAAATGCTATAACTAAATTTTCCAATCCCCAAATCTATCCCTTGGAACTCTATGTCATCTTATACTTGACTTCATTATAAGGACAAAATCCTCATACCTATGGACCTAACAAAGCCATGACTATGTTTGTTTTATGTGGTTTTAAGTGCCTTCTTTATCAAGGATATAACTATGTAAAAGCTAAGACACTTCTTTAATAATCAAAAACCTCCCCTATGGACATAGGTCTACTATAGATGAAAAATAATCCCATTTATTGGTTTTCATATAGTCATCATTTCAATATAGGTTTATAGGTTACCTAGTCTCTTGATCATGATCAAAACATAATGCAAACCCAAGACAACTTTAATAACTTGACTAAGTAGACATTTACATAAAACTAGGATTTAATGGCATCCTTATGAATTTATAGGGTTTGATCTGGTAACCCAAATCATATTTGATCTTAAATTTATTCATTTACCTACCTGGGGTGATGAAATCTTTGATATAACATGTCTAATTTTTTGGATTTTCATTGGGATGATTGATCTATTTTAAAACCTAACCATTTCAAGTTTGGACACATGTCCACATCTTATTCTCCCTGAAACTTGATCAAATCTACTTCATTGATACTCATTGGAGTCTTCTAGACTTGACCCTCATCATTGTCATTGATCTACATTTTTATTTCTAAATCATGCCACTTGACAGACCTATGTTTATTATCAAGATCTTGATGTTAGTTTCATCTATTTAATGTGTTTTTACCATATAGAGGCCTCATATGTAATATATCTTATTGAATTTTTGACCTTATGTGTACCATCAATCTACTTTACATGATTGAACATGTGTTATCGATATTTAGTTTGATTGTTAAAACATGAACCATAGATCTTTTAATTCACCATGGTCATGCCACTTGTAAGCCCCATGTCCAATCTTAGGATCCTCTAAATTTTTGACCTTAATCTCAATATTGATCTTTGATTACATGATTGAATGCATGTCATTGATCTTTGATGGTCCCATTGACTTGAGATATCATCCACGTGTCATTGATCTTCAATTTGATTAAGCAATATTTTGAAACTTTTTGGTTCTACATTCATCCTTAGGATCCTTTGAAATATTTGAATTCAAATGGCTACTTCCCATGGTTTGAACTTGACATCCCCGTGCACGTCCCACTCTACTAGTTTAACTTTGAAGGCCTATATCTTGAGATAGATAACTCATCAAGATAATAAATTTTCATGGGAATTTATTGGAATTAAATAAATCATCTCCATGTGATCCTTTGGATTTGAGAGGCCTCCTAAATACATTTATTAAATGCATAACCAAACTAACCTGTTCATTCTTGCATGTTATGCCATGATGGTTTGGCTTCTCTATGCTTGTGATAATCATCTTTGGAACCTTTAAGGCTATAAAAATCCTTTTAGACTTTGATAAAACCTTATTCATTCCCCTTGAGTTCCATGAACACCATGGAAACCTATTGGATCCTTCACTTGTAATTCTAGACCTCTTTTTAGAATATTGTATTACATCCATCCAATCAAAGCTTCAAAAATAGGCCAATTTTGGCCAATAGATAATTTATTAGTTTATAGTTAAATTTTTTTATAATCATGTCAAAATTCTTAAGGGTTTATCTTCCAATACTAGGTGCACTAAGAAAGTTCTCTTTACAAATGAATAACCCTAAACCATTGTCTACTAAGACCCTTTTAATCCTTTTATTGTTAATGATAAATTTAATGTATAAGGGTAAATGTTGATCCAAAATATCATTAGAAGGTATGTCCTTAGGCTTAATAAATATTAGGTTATCACTATCCTTTAATAGTTTAAAAATAGAATAAAAGTATGTAGGGTCGAGATCATGTGACATAGTAGTATCATGCAAGTTATCATAAATTATGAATGTATAAACATTAAAAAATTTAATAAATTTCAAAATGTAAATATGATCATGGATGTTATTGTAGTTATGTATAATTTTATAGTCCTTCATGGCATTCAATCTAAGTCCAAGGGATTGAATATGGTTATAAGGGATGTTTGGGTTAACCCCAACTTCAAATTAATAATAAATAGGATATTTTACAAAATTATATGCTATGCCCCTCCATTTTGTTACAAAATATACCTCATAATTAACCATCATACAATAAGACACATAAGGTCTATTTTTATAGGGTACTAAATAGAATCTATCGATTGCAAGGTTATCAATAGATAAAACATCATTATTACTCACAAACCTATCATGTTTCAAACCATATGCTAATATTACATGATATGTGTGTGGAAATTGATTACCATAATTATTATTTTACTAAAAATAAGAAACAATTAATTGTAATTAAATATATCTAAGCATACATCTATGAAAATACATAATCCAAATCTATTACATTCTAATTCTCACTAAACTAATTTACCTAATTATCCATGGATTATTATAGTTGTTAAATTGATTTGTTACTTTTTAACTAAATTTTAAGTGATATGTTATTATGGGATAGATGTATGTTACTTATATACTATGAGTTTATTATTATAATATGGATAATTATGAATTTTGTACATAATAAATATGTTACATTTGTTGTTATAACATTATATATATATATATATATATATATATATATATATATATATATATATATACACACACACACACACACACATACACCTGACTAACTACCTTCTTGTCTTCAATTAGATGTAGGAGAGTTTATGCCTCAGATCATGATGGATAAAGAGAATCATTAGAGAGGGTGACGTAGATGGAGATGATTAAGGATGATAGAGGAACTGCTAAGACCCATACACACAACACATTAGATTTTAATATGTTATATACATTATGTGTTTGACTTAGTACATTTTGAAAGCTATTTGTAATTAGACATTAAGATTTTGCATGTTTTAAATTTTAGTACGTAGATATGGAATAAATAATGTATGTTATTACATTTTATATATTATACATACACTTAGTGTTTAAGTTACAGTATGATTATATAAGGTTACTCTAATCATATTATTGTATGATTATAGGAACATATATCTAATAAAGGATATCTAATTAATATTTTATATAGACTATCAAAATGTTTTTATAAAAATTTTGAACATTAATATTGCTATCATTTATATTAAGGTATACCAATATACGCCAATCTATTATATATATATATATATATATATATATATATATATATATATATATATATATATACACATACACACACACACATACATATACACACTAGTAAAAAAACAAACAATTATCTTGTCATAATTGAAAGTAATAATTGTTTGGTATATTATAAGCATATAATTACCTTCATTTTATATGTAAGGAGGTTTAAATATTCTAAAAGACTATCCTATAATCTAAGCCTCTTTGATTGACATGCATAAATGACATACAGATTTAAAGAGTATTAGTTATCATTTGGTTTAATGACTAAAGTGGACTTATTTAGTGACTAACTTGGTATTAGAACAAAGATCAATATGAACGGTTTTGAAAATAAAGTAAATCTCAAGTTAAGTTGAAATTAGGGATTTTCTTAAACAAAGTTAATGGAAGATTAACTGTTCTTAGTTTATGTTAGATATAAAACATGTAATTTTGCATAGACAATGAACCAGTAGTGAAGAAGGGCATGAAAATATTGTCTTGGTAAGAAAATTATAATAAGATGTGAGTTGAGGAAGTCAAGAGAGATACACAGTGATAAATCAAAGGAGAGGAAAGGCATAACATGAAGGGAATGAAGAAATTTTGCTTCAAATTTAGTACCAAGTTAGAAGCAATTATAAGGTTGGTTATGTTATTATTATTCTTTTTTTCATGGAATTATGTGAATGATTTGATCCTAAGGGTTTATAAATAAATAATTTTTTCATATTGATAATACATGATTACCCCTATGGATTGCTTGGCTATCCATAGAGATAAGCTCATATCCTATAAACCATATGATTTGTAATCCAAGTATATTTAGAAAAGAAGCCATAGGAGATAAATGGTTCATTTGTTTATGCCCTATCTAAACATAAAAAAATAGGTGAATAGTTATAAAATATATAAATTATGTAAAATCCTCTAGGAACTCAAGATATAAGTCTGCATAGATGTAGCTCTCAATAAGAATGCAAATATATGTACTTAGTTGGGTAAATAGACTATTTACGTATATATATATATATATATATATATATATATATATATATATATATATATATATATATATATATATATATATATATATATATATATGAATGTGTGTGTGTGTGTGTGTGTGTGTGTGTGTGTGTGTGTGTGTGTATGCCCTATCTAAACATAAAAAAATAGGTGAATAGTTATACAA
>JARHVA010005246.1:730000-1110000 GCA_037957365.1 Torreya grandis | reverse complement strand
AACATAGGAAAAAATATACCTAGTTGGTATTTTCTCCAAATTTCACAACAAATCCACTTCCATAATTAGACATTCACTAGGTATTGAAAGATATCCAAGACTTATTCATAAATAACTATCACCCAACGGACTTCTTAATCAAGGAAATGAATATATTTATTTAATTTTGATTAGGTTTACTCAAGTTTGAATTTTTTTCAATATATGCCATATATATGCCCATTTTGAGTTGAGGGGTGAATAACTATGTTTCAGTCACTCATATAAAATTTTAATTTTAAATACCACATATGTTAGGAAAATAATATAGCTAAAGTTCCAATATTTTAAAAATTATTCCAATAAAATTTGAATACAGTTAATACCAACAAATTATTCTTCAATATATGTATCATGTATAAGATTCAATATAGCGTAGGAAATATATTAACATATAAATTACAATTAAAAATAGTATAATTCCCTCATACAGAAATCAAGATATGAAATAGTATAATGTCCCAAATGAGATATAATTTTCCACCAATTAGGCTAAATATATAAATGATAATATATAAAAGTATCATGCCCCCATAGATGCATGGTAGAGACCATGGAAACATAGTGATCAATAAAGTATAGTAATATGCATGATATACATCATGGATAAAACCTTAATATATAAAATGCATGATGAACATGATGGCTATAATAAATGAATAAAGCAAAGGATCAAAAAATCTAGTGACTACACCCATGTTAGTAACAAGATAAGTTAGTGAGACCACACAATAATGGGACCTATAAAACATGATGACAAAATAATACTTGATGGACAAGGATGCAAAAAAAACAAACACATTCACATGGTAATAATCATTTAGGCACACTTGTAAATATAATCATGTAACAATCAAAATGAATATATCCATTTGATATATGATATCTAGGTATTGGCATGAGATATGGTAACTAATGTAATCTAACTAAATTTTAATAAATGAAAAATAATGAAATATATCACCATATAAAATATGTTTAATATTAATTCCCATAATAATGACATGCTACCGATGAAAATTCCCACTTAAATGTGTGAAATAGTAAGAAATATAGTATCATGTAACATATTAATCTACATAACACCCAATTGATAAATACCATGAAAATCATGTGTAAATAATGGATATGAAAAACCTCTAGAATAGGTTAATATGCAACCATGTATAAAGCAATTTTTTTTAAATTCTAAAATTTTCAATGATTTTGAATTTTTATTTTATGATATTTTTAAAAAATTTAACTTGAGATCCTACCCTTTTAATGGGAAAATTGTATGAGTCAATCATATGCCAAATATGATGAACATAATTTCTCAAGCTATAAAGTTATGTGTATGGAATGGGGACCACTCAATGCAATGTTGCAAGTCACAAATGTAGAATAACCCCCAAGGATAATATAAACTTGTCATGTTCACATGATATAGATGAAGATGTGTAAAATCAATTAATTCAATAGACCCTAAGATAAGAATGATTATTTTCATGGGGAAGACCACATGACCCTAATGTATAATAATTCAAAATTTTAAAAATATGGTAGTAAATGTACCATGAATAATGACATATCATGTGTCATGGTAAATTCAAATTCTAGAATCTGAATAAGCAATGTAGACTCAAGTGAAAATGGTATAGTAAACTCAATATGCAATATATGTTGTTAAGAACATTCATAGGTATAATTCCTCTCATAGAGTAAAATGATCTAATATATAAATTATGGGTATCATTCCCCCATTGGGAAAATATGTGATCATTGAAACTAATAATAAATAATTAATGGGTACAATACCCCCAATAGGAAACTAAACCTATATATATATATATGTCTTAACTAAGGAACAAGTTTGGGTATTGTGGCCCCTTAGGAAAATATATAATCAATAAGGAAGAAATATGGGTATGATTCCCTCATAGGAAAAATATATAATCATTCATGAATCCATTTTTTCAAATTTTTAGAAATTTTCATAGAATAACTATAGAAAGTAACACAAGGCATACGGTAACACATGAAAAAGAGATGAGAAAGGTTAATAAACCTTAATAATAAGATGAATATGATTATGATAAACTTATTAATTCCATCATAATTCAATTTATGTTATGAATAAAGGTTACGATATATATGTTTTCATCATGAATAATTTAATGCAAGGGCTAAGAATAGGATCAATAATCAAATTGTCAAGGCTAGCGAAACATAGCAATAAATGTGAAACAAGAATCTATAATAATATGTATATAAATAGAAACCAAGTGCCAATGTGAAATAAAAAAGATATAATAAGAAAACCATCTCTAATATTAAGCCACATGTGAATAAAAATATATATAATAATAAGGTTTTATATAGGAATATGGTACATTAATGATGTAACAATGAGGCTCAAATATCATTCATAGAAGAATGGATGGTATGATACCAAGATCTTGTGTGTGTGTGTGTGTGTGTGTGTGTGTGTGTGTGTGTGTGTGTGTGTGTGTGTGTGTGTGTGTGTGTGTGTGTGTGTGTGTGTGTGTGTGTGTGTGTGTGTGTGTGTGTGTGTGTGTGTGTGTGTGTGTGTATGTGCGTGTGTGTGTGTGTGTGTACATACATACATATAGATAGATCCAAATGAAAGGGATATATAATTCACCAATTCAATTTAAATTTGATATGTAAATAAATGTATGCAAGAATTCAATGAATACAATCAAGATATGTATACTCTATGTGAAGGAAAATGTAAGATGCATGACCTATGAATAGTGGATCAATATAGTAACTAGATAAAATCTACCATCAATGTCATTTTATAATAAGCACTATTGTATAAAATTACTTCCATATATGAGATTTGGAATGATTTTGAGGTCATATATAACATGAATATCATATGTGTTACATAGTATAACCTACCATGAGGAGCATGTGTACATATGAATGTATAAATACATCTAATATAGGTAAAATATTTATTTTAGTAATAGTATGACTAAGATAAAGGACACAATCTTTTTTATTTTTTATGAATATTTATTTTATTTTTAAATTTTGAATTGTTTTTTATATTTTGTTAATTTAAGAAAATAAGAAGATATGTTTAATTATGTATCAATGAATCACTAGTTGTGTGTAAGATTATATTAAATGTATATAAGAATTTATGTTCTATGTAAATCATAAAAGTCAAACTAAGTGTCAAAAAATGCATGCACCAACTAAATAAACCATAAATCATGATTAATATGATCACAAAAAATATGAGGCATAATCTAATGATTACTTAAACGAAGAATTAAAATTCTAGATATGTCATATTTAGTGTGTTATGCCTATTTTTAGTACCTCCCCTCTATTTTTTAAAGTCATGACATGATTAATTTCTACCATTCTAATGGATTTATGTCATAAGTTTAAATATTCTATTGGGGGCCAACTTGTTTGCATTCATTTAGATAGTTATTCCTCTATGTGTATGTAAATATGAAAAATTTATATATTTGAATGATTTTTATACTCACAATGTTTATTTGAGATAATTACAATATAACTTGATAATTTAAGCATGTTAAATATTTTTGAGAATCAACATGTTGATACTTCAATTTCCAATACATACACTTGATTGTCATTTTATACCCAATATTGAGAATAAATAGTTAAAAACTCAATAGTAATGTAATTTTGATATACATGAATTTATCTAAATGATGTATGGTGATATAAGTATTGTATAATGCATTTAATATTTGAAAGTGAAGATTAGATTCAAAATAGTATTATTCCTCTCCTACGATTGGAATATATAGTCTTCAAAGGCAATCAATTATTGCACATTATCATAATATATTTTATACATAAGACCCATATTATGTAGACACGATGATATATTTACCATCATGTAAAGGTGGTAATGATATTTGATTTTATCTTTGATCTTAGCTATCATACTCACTACAATTTTTGAGAACATATGTTTACATAACACATTGGTATTTTAATATGATGTGTTGCATGGTTTATTATGGGCTCTTTGATCTAACCCTTGGTGGGGTCATTATTTCATTGCATATAAACCATGGCATAAGTTGAAACAAAAGATTAGAATGGCAAGTATAAAACATATTAAATATTATTCAGTGGCATATTCGAATGACATATTTATAAGGTTTCAAATGTTCAAGGGAATTCATATGCAGGCATTTATTTTTAATGTATCAACTTGGTTTTTAATGTGGATGTGAAAGTTATAGTGATTGTGTGGGAAGTAGTGAATATTTGGAAGTGCAAATTTTTAAATGCAAATTTAATTTTTTTACGAGCCTTGGAGCTCAAAAAAATGGGTGTAACTTTAGTAAGGTTCTAAACCACTCACTAAGTGTTATAATAGTTGGTTATTTTCAGTTGGTAGCTTATTTAGTTTTGGTAAAGTTTATTGTCCACTAAAAATATTGACATGTCATTTAGGAATCATTAAGTATTGTTTATGGAAACTGCCAAGGAATAAAAGGTCTATTTTTCTCATTCTTTACATACTTTGAACAAGTTGGATGCATAAGTGAAGATATGTACAATTTATGGTTGATTAGAATATTGAGCTCATCAATTTTTAGGATATTTTGGTATTATTAATTCAATACAAGAATACTAAATATTTTTTTTGTGGATTGCTTTCATATTTATTGAGATTTTAGTGAAGAGGTTGTAGTTATTACCAATTTGGCTCAAAATTACTTTCATTTTTTTTGCATATATAGATGATTTTTTCATGCATATATATTTTGAAAATAATGAGACAATGCATTCATTTTTGTTATAAAACATTGTGAGCATCTAGGTAGCTAGTTGCTATGTCACCATGGTTTCTTTTCATTACTACATGATTAACATTCTATGAATTGGGTCTTTGCATGCATAGAATGTTGTTGGGGAGGATAATATATGATTATAGATGGATAATCTTTATTAGTTTTTCTATTTTTGAGCTATTTTAGAATAAATATGTTTAATATATGATTTTTGAACTACATATATTTGAATATATGCATGCAATGATCATAAATAAAGGCTACTATTTGAATAAATGTAAATCTTGAGTGCATGATAGTGTAAATAATTGATTTTGGCAATTTTGAAGATAATGATATTTTGAATTCATACAACTTTAATTCAACTAGTTTTAAAAATAAAATCATTTTACATGGTGTTATATGAAGGTTATAAGATGAATAGTTGAGATTATTTTGTTTTCATAATGGAGATAAAATGGCTATTCATTATTTCAAGATGGCATATGGTCAAAATTATTTATGTTGTGCAAAAACTATATTTGATCACCTACAAAAAAACTTGTATTAAATTTGATGTCTAAATGACTATCATAGAAGATCAAAAATGACATAGTATGATAGACATTTGGATATCAATTTTAACCTAGGATGACAACATACTAAAATGGTTGTTTTTAGAAGAGTGATTTTTTTTTTTAGATGGGACTCATCTTAAATGTTATTCAATAAAAATATTTTTTGTATGAATGTATTACAATGAATAATTTATTTTTAAAACATGGGTATGTCATATAAGTGAAGGCAATGTATTCAGTTTTTACATGCTTCTTATTTATCTATGGAAGTTTTGTATTAGATATTTCATGCGTTGGTTGTTGAAATCTATTTTCATAAGAACATTTGTATGTTTTATCCATCATAGTATCGTTTATCATATTGGGATGTGTACATTTGGAAAAATGATTTTAAAGTATGTTTTAAAAATATATTTTTGGAATGAAGTTATAAGGTGAATGTTGGGCATACATTTTGGAAACAAATGGGTCTATTGCCATTTTAGTTTTCATACGCAGTTTTCAGATTTGAGGTGGTATTGAATATGTATGCAGTTTATTCATGCTTATTTTGATGATTTATTATTGGATAAATGATACTTATGATTATTAAAGTTAAAATAGGTTTTATCATTTTAATATTATCATTTATGGTATACATAATCAAATAATTATTTAAATGGATGTCAAATAAATTATAGGGCTCCCACCTATTAGAAATGTTAACTGATCTATTATATTTAATTTTATCTCTTGTATTTTATTTAAATTTCATATTATAAAGTTAATTTATGAAATTTGTAGATTATAAAGTAAACTAATTGACTTTAAAAATTTAATTAATCTTAAGTATTAGAGGTACAATCATTGAGAGGGGGGGTGAATTAGTGAGCCTAAATAATCCAACTTAAATTTCAATCCTTTCAAACTCTTAATCAATTACCAAAAGCATTTCATGAAGCAAACATATAATTCATAAAAATGAACAAGAGAAATAATACAAGATCAAACACATAACACATGACGTATGTGGGAGACCCTATTGGAGGAGAAAACCCACTGAACCTACAATTGGACTAATATCATATAATAACAAGAACTAATTTAGACAAGATACAACTAATCAAGGAAATACTATCCCTTATTTAGTGAGACTACAATCCCACAAGGTGATAGAACACCTGTCTATATGGGCAACCATAAAAACTAGACTTTTAGCAAGTTTCACCTTGAAACAAGGCTAAAACCCCTTAGATGTTGACCAGCCACAACACCACCTATGAATATAACATATCCTAAATACTTATTACCTATCAATCTAATGGAAATACAAAGTATATCAGATCTCTTCAACTTTGTACACTCAATGCATCCAAAACCACCTTTTGGATCACTCTTCACTCCTTAGAAACAACTCTATTGGTCATACACATAGTCCAAACCTAATATATATCTCAAATCATCCACCAAGCTCACACAGATAACATCTATCCTTTTCTCAAACTCAAAGAATCCAAAACATCCTTTTGGATCACCCTAGACCTCTTTGCTCATCCCCAACCTGTAAGTACACTATTTTGACATCAAAAACATGACCCATAGGTCATACACGTATTCCTCAATCTGATCTACTCATCAACTCATTTACTAGTCATTCTCCGTCTCCTTCATTCCACAAATCTCACATGCACACACTTCTTTCAAGTCTAAAAACCATCACCTTTGGTTTAACTATTTATAGAGCATTCATAAACATCACTATCTCAGTCAACCATTAAACATGTTTTATCCCTTAAATATTATCTCACATTGATACAAAAATCAATACCATCCTCAAAAGGTTGGCCATATCACCCATGGGTCACCCTTAAGCAGCTACACCTTTTAATTAGGCCCTTGTAGCCCTTATAGGTCTCATGGAGACCTATTCACCCATTTATCACTTCATTGAGAAAAAAATAACATAATACCACTTTAAAATGCATATTTACACTCCATATTAACCCTTTAACATTCTCAAATTCTTATAGTCATCATTGCACTCTTATGTGCAGGCTTAATCAACTTAGATATTAGCCTTGTTCATAAGGATACCATGAATGAACACATAGTCAATTTATAAAACTATGTTCATAGTAAATATCAAATGGTAAAGCTTAAAAATACCACATATATCATACAAAAGGAGTCTATAACACTTTCCAATAGCTAATTAATCATGAGACATCCAAACAACAACAAAATAAACTCAAACAACCTTTTTGAGTTACTTACAAAACATAGTCAATCACATAGTTAAGTTTAGAGCTCAAGATATTTGTCTATACATACATTAAAACCTCTTAATCACATTCTATATATGCATCATTTATTCCTCTTCATATTTTATTTTTACTTCATCTTCAAATTCATCATGAATCAAATGTTATGTCATAAACACTAAGCACTGGGTTTTCCTTCATTAATTTTCAAATGCCAATGGTCACAATTAAACCTCGGACACTATGTTATCATATCGTGTCCTCAAATCTTAGATCAATCATGAACCATAAATATTATTGTAATAATTATAGTTTTAAATAATGCTAAATAGTTTTCACTTTTATCTCATTAACTTTAATACACATTGTTGATCTTCATTAGTATGAACACCTGCTCACTGTTGAACTTCTAAAGAAGCTTGGTCTTTACCTCTACTCAATGTTAAACATCAAAAAATTGTCATCATCCCATTTCTTCCTACCATATTGGAATAAAAATTCTCCATTAATCTATATTTAAGGATCTTGATCTTTACCCATTTTAAGCATCAAACACTTTGACCCATTTGACTTGTTATGCACTGTAGATCTAGATGTATGAACTCCCATGAACCATTGGATTTCCATCTGGTCCTTATATTTAACATCAAGGAAAAATTAATAAGTATGGGGACCATTATAATTTACATAGAATTCCAAATTTTCAAATATATATCTTTTACCTTGCTCACTCGCATGTTCTCAAATTTGAACCATATAAACTAGACAAAATACTGAACAAACTCATATGACCATTTCCTATTGAAACATTCACACATGATGTGAGATATGTCATCACCAAATTTATTATTCAAATATTTATTTTACTTAGAAAAATAAAATATTTGAGCTCAAATTAATTTCATTTTTTTATCTTTGATGCGATGAAATGTGGACCGTTATATCTTCTTTACAAATTTGGCTGTGTTGAAACTTAGTACACTTTTATCTCAGGGACCAACTTTGCACCCACATATCTTTTACTATGCTAAATTGCATGATTTTAAATTTGGACCATAAGATCTCCTCACATAGAATAATCCAACCATATATCAATCTACTCCTATAACCCTCACATGTGTGAGATATAATGACATTAAAATGCCTCCTAAGATTTATTTGTCACATAGCCAATTATGCCTAGATGAACATAATGAAGAACCAGATGAATTCCACTTATACACACAATCAATAAAATCATCCTTAACCTATGATAAGACCCCTTTCACATACTAAAATCACCATAATCATCCCTATTTATCTCCAACCATGCCAAAACTGAGTATCGACCAAGCTTCCTTCAAGTATACTAGGACAAACACATTGCACGCTTTGTCACTGTCACTTAGAATATCAAGGCACTTCATCCACTCACTTTGACACCTCTAAGAAATCACCATGAAATAATTTAAAAATATCAAAAAATCTCCCCCTTTTTCATTGATGTCAACAACCATCATATATCAATATATAGCTCACCTTCCTTATCTCTCTTCAAACACTCCCACAATAGGAACTTTCTCCCCCTTTGACACAATGAAAAAGTGGGTACCAACTGATCCTAGGGACCTAAAAATAAAAGAAACATCTAAAGGTGAATTATCCTAATATATTTGAGCCATTTCACCTCTTGATCATATTCACATCTCCACACACCATGAAGAACTACCATACAAACTTACTAGCCTTCTCTCTTAAGACACTTCCATGACCACCAACTCTGCATTTGCACTATAGGTTATTTACAAAAATATGGAGCAAGATCATAAATTTTTTTCTCCCCCTTAATTAAATACATATTGATTCATAGGGAAATAAATGACACCCAAGCTTTGTCTTAGATACTCAAATGTAGCTTTTGGCAATGGTTTGGCCATAATATCTACATGCTATTCATTTGTAGGGACATGATCCAACTTATCACTTTGATTAATCACTTATTCTCTCAAGAAATGATATCTAATAGGAATGTGATTAGTTTTTGAGTGTATAATAGGATTCTTTGAGATACTAATTACACTAGTGTTGTCATAATAAATAGGAAAAGGTCCATTTTATCTTACCTTATAACCCTCCAAAGTTTATTTCATCCTCATGACTTGAGTACAATAAGATAAAGTTTTTATATACTTAGCTTCTATATTTAATAAAGACACTGAGGCTTTCTTCTTGCTTAGTCAAGACACCAAGCATTCCCCCAGTAAGAATACCCTACCACTAGTATTCCTCCTATCATCTATACATCCTACCCAATCTACATCAATATATGATTTCAAAGAGAATTATTTACTCCTAGGATACATAAACCACACTCTATGGTGCCACTGAGATATATCAAGATCGTCTTGACTACTTTTAAGTGATATTTTATAGGCTCATCTTGAAACCTTCCTAAAATACCCACTACTTGCATGATATTAAGACTAGAAGTAGTAGAGTACAAAAGACTTCCAATCATGGATCTATATAAAGTTTGATCAACTTATGGTGAGTCATCCAGTTTACTTAAATTGCATCTTTTGATCATTGGAGTACCCATTGGCTTAAAATCCATCATGTCAAATTTTCTTAGCATATATTTGATGTATTTATCTTGTGAAATGAATATCCCTGCATGATTAATTTGTAATCCTACGAATAAAGATAATTCTTCCAACATTAACATTTCAAACTCAATATTCATAGTATTTGCAAATTATCTACTCATTTTATCATTATTACATCCAAAAACTATGTCATAAAAATATACAACAACTATCAATTAATGATTGCCTTTTGTCTTAATTTACAAATTACTATTATCTACCCCCTTTTAAAACCTTGACTCAAAAGATACTTATCTAACCTATCATACCCATCTCTAGGAGTTTGTTTAAGACCATATAGAGTCTTCTTAAATTTACACACAAAATCTTGATTACTTGACATGAAGTATCCTTTAGGTAACTCAATGTAGACTTATTCTTCTAAGTTGTCATTCAAGAATGTATATTTCACATCCATTTGATATACCTTTAAAAATTTGAAACTTTCATATGCTAAGAAGATTATAATTTCTTCCATTCTTGCCATAGGATCAAAAGTTTCATCAAAATCTATTCCTTCAACTTGAGCATATCCTTCACACACCAATCTAGCCTTGTTCCTTATGACTTATCCTTTCACATCCATCTTGTTTTTGAAAACCCACTTGGTATCTATTACATTTTAATCTTTTGGCCTAGGAACTAAGTCCCATGTTTCATTTTTTTCTATTTTATCAATTTATTTATACATTTCATCATTCCAACTTTCATATTTGCTAGATTTCATAAATATTTTTGGTTCAATCATGGATAATAGACTTAAGTCTTATTAATTTTATATGATCAACATTCTCCTTCTAGTCTGCAGCCTTACATCAACATTTCTAATAACTTGAGAGATTGGATGTTTTTTATGAATTCTTCTAGATGGAGATTTAGATTCTTATCTTTGTTACTCCTCTTCATATTCAACATCTATTTGAATAGACAATTCATCATTGTTTTCAATATAATTATAAAATGAGTCACTTACCTACAATTTTGGCTTCTTAACTCTGCTTGTCTCATCTATCCTTACGTTTGAACTTTCAAAAATCTTGTGAAGTCTCTTGTTGAAGCACCTATAGGTAGTAATGATAGAAGAGTAACCTAAGAAGATGCCCTCATCAAATATTAAATCAAATTTTATAATATTCTATTCATCTCTTTTGATGAAGAACTTGTTCTCAAACTCTCTAAAATGTTTGACATTAGCAGCTCTATTATTCCATAAATCATAAGGAGTCTTATCACCATTTACTCTAATTTGACACCTATTTAGGATTTAAAATGAAGTGTTGGCTACCTCTTCCCAATAACCATTTGATAATTTTGCATCTTGAAGCATGGTTATACTTATCTCTTGAATAGTCATATTCTTCCTTTCAACAACACCATTCTATTGTGGTGTTCTAGAAACATAATATTGTCTATTTATCCCTTATTTCTCAAAAAAATCATCAAATTCATAATAAAAAAATCACCTCCTTTGTCTTATCTTACACATTTGATATTTAAACCTTTATTATTTTCCACAAGAGCTTTGAATGCCACAACTCTTGTAAAAGCTTCTAAATTTTATTTAAGAAAGAATATCCAAGCCATCTTAGCAAAATCATTAATGAGGAACATGAAGTAATTATTACCTTGAATACTTTGAGTTCTCATAGGTCCACATAGATCAGTGTGGATCAACTCCAATTTATCGATAGTGGAGAATTCTTTGGTTTTGTATCTTCTCTTGGTTTTCTTCCCATGAAGACATGTCTTGCAAAGAGAATGAGGAATATTATAAATCTTAGGCATATGCCTTACCAACCCATTTGAATTGATATTTACCATATTATCAAAATTTATATGTCCAAGCTTTCTATGTTAAAGACAATTTTCTTCCAATTGACTCATGAATCAATCTTCCTTGGATTCATGTAATACATACATGTTTTTATCTATTTTATAAATATTTACAATTAATCTACTAGATTTTGCCTTTATTACTTCACATACATCATCATGAAAAGTTACAAAATTTTATTGCTTACACATTTGGATCACACTTAAAATATTATATTTTAAACATTCTACATATAATACATTCTCAATCCTAGTATGACTATTGTCCAAACTCACTATACCTTTATTGACTATCTTAATAGATTTGTTATCACCAAATATAACTTCACTTGGGTTGCTCTTCTTGAGAGAGATAAACTTGTTCATGTCTTCTATCATATGATTTAAGCATCCACTGTCTATGAACCATCTCTTTTTTTCATCTTCTTAAGTATGCAAGGCTTTATGAATAATAAATGACTCTTTCTTTAGTGTACTGGTTGTATTTTGCTTCTTTTATTCTTTATACTTAGTCTCCTTGAACTATTTGATGGTGTTAATGACTTATATATCCTTTTTCCAAAATGCTCTTTTACAATTTTTAGCTATATGGCCTTGTTGGTTGTAATTGTATCATATGAGATCCTTTTTTATCTCTAGAGAGAGAGAGTAGTCCCTATATCTATGACCAAATAGATTATAGGAGAAGAAATACCCATTGAGGACATTATTCGTATTTGATCTCCTTTTTTATTGATCATTATTAATCCATGAATTTTCATTCTTGAACCTTTTAGTACAGATGGAATCCTTTTTCTCCTTGGATAAGAACATAGGTAAGTAATCCATGACTTTAATTTGAAATTGTTCCATCCATTGATTGAGACCTTTATTCATCAGGACATGCACATTCGTGACTATTGCCTCTAGATCTTGCACTTGTGTCTTCACATCATCCATGCTTGCATTCTCCTTGACATACTCAATATTCTCATGCTTCTTTTCTATATTATTCAACTTGTATTTTTTGTTTATGACCTTTTCATCCTCATTTTTAAATGAAATAGGATTACTCTTCAATTGAAAATATTCAAATTCTTTAGATCTCATACTTGAACATGTAGCATATATCTAAATTCTAAGTACTTGGATAGTCTCATTATCCATCTTAGCTTCTTTAACCATGTCTTCCTTCACTCTACATGATTTCTCTTCAATATTACTAATCTATTCTTCAATACTTTTTACCATTTATCTCATTTCAATATTTTCTTTCCTCAACAGTTTAGCCATCTTTGTACCACTTAGGATCTCTTTCAAGTTGTTATGTTTCATCTAAAGGACCTAATTTGATACCAATTATTAGAGGTACAATAACTAAGATTGGGGGGGGGGTGAATTAGTGATCCTAGATAATCCAACTTCCATTTCAATCCTTTCAAACTCTTAATCAATTACCATAAGCATTTCATGAAGCGTACATATTCATTCATAGTAATGAACAAGAGAGACAATGCAAGATCAAGCACATAACACATGACATATGTGGGAAACCCTATTGGGAGAGAAAACCCACTAGAACCTATAATTAGACTACTATCCTATAATAACAAGAACTAATTTGTATGAACTGTAATTAATCAAGGAATTACTATCCCTTATTTAGTGAGACTATAATCCCACAATGTGATACAACACTTGTCTAGCTAAGCAACCATAAAAAATAGACTTTTACCAAATTTTACCTTGTAATGAGGCTAAAACGCCCTAGATGTTTATTAGACACAATAACACCTATGAATATAACATCTCTTAAACATTTATTTCTACCAATCTAATAGAGATACAAAGTATATCAACTCTCTTAAACTTTTCACACTTAATACATCTAAAGCCACCTTTTGGATCACTCTTCACTCCTCATCAAAAACTCTATCTACACATCAATAAAATGAAAAAAATGGTAATATAAATAGTCCACACTTTTATCTATCTCTCAAATTAGCCACCAATCTCACACAGACAACATCTATCCTTCACTTAAACTCAAAGCATCCAAAACATCCTTTTCGATCACACTATACCTCTTCACTCATACTCAACCTACAAGATCACTATTATAACATAAAAAACATGACCCATAGGTCATACACATAATCCTCAATATTATCTACTCATCAACTCATTTAATAGGCACTCTCCCTCTCCTTCATTCCACAACTCTCACATACATACACGTCTTTCAAGTCTATAAACCATCACCTTTGGTTTCACTATCTATAGATCATTCATGAACATCACTATCTTGGTCATACATTAGAAATTCCTTAGCCATTAATTATTCTCTCACATTAAGACACAACTCAATACCATCCTCAAAAGTTCATCCATATCACCCATGGGTCATCCTTAACTAGCTACACCTTTTAATTAGGCCCTTACAACCCTTATAGGTCTCATGGAGACCTATTCACCCATTTAACACTTTGTCCAAAAAAAATAAATAAGACCATTTTAAAATGAATAGTCCTAATTAAAATGACCCCTTTGACATTCTCAAATGCTTATATTCATAATTACACTCTTTTGTGGAAGCTCAATCAATTCAAACATTAGCCTTGTTCATAAGGACACCATGAACAAACACATAGTCAACTTATTAAGCTTTGTTAATACTAAATATCAAATTGTATAGCTTATAAATACCACATAGATCATTCAAAAGGATTTTAAAGCACTTTCCAATAACTAATTTATCATGAGACATCCAAACAACAACAAAACAAGCTTGAACAACCTTCTCAAGTTGCTTGCCAAACATAGTCAATCACATAGTAAAATTTGGAGCTCAAAATATTTCTATGTACATATATTCAGACCTCCTAATCATATTTAACAGATGAATCATGGATTTCTCTTCAATTTTTATTTTTACTTCATCTTCAAATTCATCCTGAATCAAACGTTATGGCATAAACACTGAGCACTCATTTTTACTTCATTAATTTTCAAATGCCCACAATCATAGTTAAACCTCAAATACTATTTTATCATCTCATGTCCTCATATATTAGATCAATCATGCACCATCATTATTATTTCAAGGATCTTGGTTTTTAATAATGGTAAATATCTATCACTTTGATCTCATTTACTTTAACATGTACCATTGATCTTGATTAGTGTGAATACACACTCATCGTTGATCTGTAAAAGAAACTTGGTCTTTACCTCTACTCAATGTTAAACATATAACACTTGTCCTTATCTCACTACTTACTGATACCTTGGAATAAACATGCTCTATTGATATTTTTTTAAGGATTTTGATCTTTACCTAGTTTAGGCATCTAACACTTTGACCCATTTGACATACTACGAACTATAGATCTAGATGTATGAACTCCTCTAAACCATTAGATTTATATATGGTCCTAATATTTAACATCATGCAAAATTGACCAAGTATGGGGACCATTCAAATATTATTTGAAGTCCAACTTTTCATAGATATATTTTACCTCACTCACTTTCATGTTCTCAAATTTAAACTATAAAAACTAGGTAAAATATTGAACAAACCCATATGACCATTTCCTCTTGAAACATTCATGCATGTGACATATGTCATCACAAAAATTATTACTCAACTATTTTTTTATTTATACAAATAACATATTTTATATTAGATTAATTTCATGTTTTTTATGTTTGATGTGATGAAATGTGGACCATTAGTCTTCTTTACAAATTTGGCTAAGTGTTGAAACTTAGTGTACTTCTGTATGAGGGACCAACTTTACACCCACATATATTTTGTTGCACTAAATCACATGATCTTAAATTTGGACCATATGATCTCATCACATAGGATAATAAAAACATATATCAATATGCTCATGGAACCCTTACATATGTGATATATAACAACATTAAAATACCTCCTCAGATTTATTTATCACAAAGCCAATTATGCCTAGATGAACATAGTGACGAACCGAATGAATTCCACTAATGCACATAAGAACTTAAATCATACTTGACCTTTGATAGGACCCCTTGCACATATTAAAATCACCATACTCATCCCTAAACATCTCTAACCATGCCAAAACTAAATATTAAGCAAGCATCCTTCAAGCATACTAGGACAAGCACATTGCACACTTTATCATTGTCACTTAGACTATCAAGGCACTTCATACACTCACTTGGACACCTCCATGACATCATTGACAAATATCCAAAATTAAAAACTAAATTAAAAATAGTTTTAACCTATTTTATAACTATTTCCAAAGTAAATTACTTTTTATATAGATCAAAGAGACATTATAAAGAGAAAAACATATATAGGTACTCAAGAGATCTAAAGTTTAAAAGTTTTCCATCTTTTTTTCATTTTCTATGCAAGAATATTTGAGACTAAATAACTATTTACAAATGGACCAAATAATACATTCTTTGATGATGAAGTAACTTACTTATTTAGCATAGATATATATAGGTTTCCTGTGTATTTCATAAATTAATTATTTGAAGTTTGTTAGGCATAATTCTTTTGGTGATTACATTTATGTAGTGATATATGTATAACTTAATGTACTTGACCTAAATAATTATGAATACATCACATTTTGTGACATTTTTTTAAATCTTTGATTGTAATTTTTTTATCTTTTGAAAGACTCTTTATACTTAGAACTTTTTTTCTCAATAAATTTTCCTTCTTTTCCCATAAGATTCTTGTTCCAAGTCTCGCAATATTTATTTTTCTATTATTTTAGTTTATTTTTCTATATTTTTTAGTTTGTTAGTTAATTTTTTAGGTAGTTTGTTTAGTTTATTTTATTCTATTATTCTTATATTTAGTTGCTTTGTAATTTTTTAGTTTGCTAATATATTTTCTTGTTGTTGTAGATATAGATTTATAACTTTATTAATTTCTAATCTACTAAAAATAGTCATAATTATTAATTAGTTTTAACATTTAGCTAGAATTCATGTCTTTTTTTGTTTTTATGTTTAGAAGTTTGTTTTATTTTCTTAATTGATGTAGATTAATTTCATCCTTATTGTGTGAACTTGCATATAAGATAGAACTTTTAGCAAATATAAGTATTCTATCCTTCAAGGGATTTCTTAACTCATAGGTTTTGATATGTCAGATAGGTCAAATGATATTCTATACCTAATTTGATATTAGTTTATTAAATATTGAAATAATGATTATCATATTTTATTAGAGAATTTTTTAAAAGTATATTTCCTCTAGAATTGATTGATAATAACATTATGTTTGATTGATTTTATATAAACTTTATTTAGATTTGTTATTGAACATATTAATCCCTATAACTTTAAAAGACCCATTTTACATTCCTTAGGACTGATTTTCAGCCATATTTCCCTTACGATTAAATTGGCATGATTCCATATTGAACTTCATGATAGTTAAATTGGTTGATTCATTGACATGAAATTTTTCACCATCAAAAAAATTGGTGAATCTGCTGGGTAATTTTAAATTAAGTTTCATTCTTCATACAATTGTTCATTCTTTTCTTTAACTATTCTCATTACTATAACTAGTCTCTAATTTTTAATTCATAGTTTTATTAATTGGCAGCCCAACTTTTGATTCTAATTTCATGATTATTTCTTTCTTGGTTATGTAAAATATGGATGATCTCTCTTCAAAATGGATTTACATAAAAATATTAATTGAAAATCAAATAGACCAAACTCTTAACATTTTTATTTACACTTTCTTTACAATAAAATGAATTCATAGGGACATATTTGTTGTGCTTCTTTGGAAATTAAATGAAACCCCTATTTCTTTCTGACTGAGTGGTGAAGTTTTCTTCCTCTATTATAAAAAATAAATCTACCTAAAATTTGTAACCCTTTGATCTCCTTCCATAGGTTATAAGTTGTTATTATTGAGAATTAGTGTGTAGCAATACCCAATGATAAATTGGTTGCCTCTGAGGTTAAATAGGTTATCATCAACAAATGGAATATCACCACCCCCCCTCTAAAACTAATGTGGCTAAAAGCCTCACAAAATGGGAATGCCCCTTAAGCTAGATGAAGAATTTTTTTGATGGATCATATAAGGTTAATCTAGGTAATGTAGGTGGTGGAGGTGTCATCAAGGAGATTAACTTAACATACTCAATGCCATTTTAGGCTAGGTGAACCCTTCCCACTCTTTTATGAAAATCATTTCCAACACTATTAGTCTCCTTCATTCAACTAGTGAGTGATCGATTACCCACATATACTGGGAAGGAAATTTAGTTACCAATGCTCTTAAAAAAATGAGAATTTATCCCTAATTTATCCAAGTGGATTTCCCTCCTGTATCTCTCCCCTCCTCCCCCCATATCTCTTCCTTTATCATTCATGATTTTCAAATTTAAGCCTTTCAATCAAGTGGTGGAGACACACATGAGAGAGGTGATCATGCCTAAGTGAATCTTGGTTCATACTAAGTGCCATGATTATGACACTAATTTAAAATTTAGGGATGAATTATGTCATTCCAAAAATCATCTTGGTAACAAAATTTTGACAAACAAAAATAGAATAAGCTTGAACTACCATTCAACACTCTATAATTTACATCACCCAAACTGAAAGAAGAACAAATTTTAGGGGAGATAGGGATCAATGCAACCCCATCTCTTATTTAAAATTCTAGATGAAATACAAAGTTTTAAAAAGATGAAAAGGGGGGATTTACTAATTTTGTGTTTTGCATTTAAGGCCATGATGAGTGGTTGGCCAAGGATTTTGCTATGATATGAAAACAAAGGTAAATTAATTTTAGAGGCATCAGTTTTAATGTAATAGAATAACTAATTAGGGATGTTACTAGTATGTCATTTGAAGGCATCAAAGCCTTCAAGGACAAGAGGAAAAATTAAGAGTTAATTCAAGCATTTTTGAGATGGAATCTATGTTTCAAATTGACAAAAAGGGATTCCCTAGGACTAACCATCCAAGGAAGTGGCCTGACATATGCCTTCAGGTAATAAGATATTTGATTCTAGAAGAAAAGTTTACACATATTTTTGCATCACTTATTTATTTTAAATCACATAAAATTTCATCGCAAAAGCCTCCCCTGCTATTTTATTATGTCCTTGGAATCCTCTATTTTGACATTCAAAGATAAGCCCTCTTCTAACCTAATTCACCAAGGGTTGATTTTTATACTAACTAAGAAAGGGATACTTATGAGGAGTATTAAGATCAATATTGTGGTAAGTATCAAGGGAAATATCTTAGGGGAGGACCCAAATAACTTAACCAAATATAGGAAGGAAGAATCATTTTCTCCCCCTAACTATAATCCCATCCTTGCCCCTAAATGGCCAAAATGAAAGAAAAACATAAGTCCCATGACTATCCTACCCAAGAGAATAATGTGGGAAATAAAGTTAGTAAAAGACTAGAGTTATCCAAACATATTTAAAACCCCAATCTTTAAATTTATGAAATGAAAGTATTATAAGTTTGGAGCAGAGATGAAGATAGTGAAACAATGCACTTCCTAGATGGGATTAGGAATAAACTTGTAGACTTTCATGAAAACTTATAGAAAATGGGAAGGTAATTGATCCTATTGATGGAGTAATTAAATAACCTAAATTAGGAACTAGACAAGTTGATGGAGGTTTTGGGTAATCTAAATATGGTGAAATGTAGAAGATAGAGGTTAAAGGACACTCCTAACAAAAGAGGAAAGGAAATTCTCATTATTACCCTTGGAATTTACACTACTAAGAAAGAGAAAACAAGATCTACTAATGAAAAAGGGATGGTAGAGCATAAAATAAATTTGGTGGAAGGCCAGGGCACCCAAACTAGAGGCTTGTCTAGTAGTGCCAAGAAGAAATCTAGAGGAAACAAGAAAGATGTTCTTTCTCAATAAATCTAGTAGGTGTCTTAGTTTTTAGTCTTGTTTATTCTCAAGTCCTATTTTTTGCTATTTTTTTTTCTAAAGTTAGGTGCCTAGTAGGCTAGTGTAGACCATTAGTGTTTAGTTTCTTTTTACTGTTATTTTCTATCTATTTTAACCATGGTTTTAGGTCCCTATAAAACTTGAATTTTACCCCATCAATACTAAAATTATTCAAAAAATTGGTATTATTGACATTAGTTTAGCCTTGAGGTTTGTTCACATTCAAAGACAAGATCAATATTTTTGTAAGATATTTTGGTTCAATAATGATATGTTCAAATTTAAAAGATTCTCTGATTTAATGTTAGATTTTGAACATAAATTTCCTAGAGAATTTTCTATTTTGTCTATGATAAAATCATGTCATTAGATAATGAAAATGACTCTCAAAAGCTAACACATAGTTCTTATTCTTCATCAAAAAGTTTTGATTTAGAAAAAAATCTTGATTTTTATTTAGATTCACATTAGAATAATCTAATTTATTTAATTTGCTTAATCAATCATTTAATTTTGATTCATTTTATATTAATACCATTTTATCATATAGAACTATCTCTAATTTTTTTTCAAATATGGATGAAGAAAATGCTAATAATTTTTTGAAGAGTTTCAAATTAGAAAATATAAATTTAGATATGGGAATTTATTTGGAGTTAGAATCTACTTATTTTCTCAACAAAAATAATTCTTCTCATTATGACTTTATCTTTGTCTATAATAATCTCAAATCTATATCAAAATTTTATGATAACTATCATATCAATTTTTATTCAAAAAATCATGCTTAAAATGAAAGTTTTGATATTTTTTATATTGGATTAAGTGATCTATCAATAGAAAATGATTTTTAAGACCTTGATGTTATAGATACTAAGATAAGCAACAAATTAATGGAAGTTTAATATGAAAAGTTTTATTTTATAGATTGTTCAGATCATGATGAAATATTAACAAGTATAACACCTTTCATTATTCTTCTTTTCCAAAATCAAATTTATAAGACTTGATAAATATCCTTAATTATGAATATTTCAAATTTTGTGACCTTCTAGATTTGAAACAATAATCCCTATTTAATATGTAAAATATGAAAGTATTCAATTTTTTTCCATAAATATCAATATGGAGGATATATTTGAATAAACAAATCATGTACTTGATCAAAATTCTCTTTATCATAACTTGAAAAATATTCATATATATTTTAATCAATCGGGTAATCTTTAATATACATTGCAAGAGCCAAATATCACTAAAACCATGAATATTGATGATTCAGTTATTTTTACTTTATTTATTCAAGAATTTTTGATGTGTTTATTATGTTGTTTTGTTGCCTTTAAATCCTATATTTTGATGTATGATGAATATATTGATGAAAAATAATGATTTATATTATAATTATGCTAAAATAGATCACTTGTTAGTTACTTTTGTACTATTTTTATGGATTAAGCTTAAATTTTGTATTTTTATCTTTCAAATTTGGTTTATCCTTTTTTTGTTTCACAATGGAAGAATTTTGATGTTGGTTAATGGTTTTATTTTTCTTTAATTTGTATATATTTTTTTAAATTTTTAGTTTACTATTTTTTTGATATTTCTTTATTACTTTTGGTGTAGGTTTGACATTTTTCAAATTTATGATTTTACATCATTACAAGGTAAAAGGCATGGGATATATGTCATATCACTTTAGGTTTTCAATTAAATTAGATATTATTTCATTATTGTTCTTAATATTTTATTTTATGACTAAAATATGAACGAAATATAAATGTGTTGAAAGCATTACTTAATTTTCAAAATTTGTATTTAAGGTTATGCATTGGCTATTTATCTAGACCAAAATTCCTAGTTTAAATTATTCCTATTATTTGTGCCATGTTAGTTGAACAATTCATCACTAAATACTTCACTCTATTAAATGTGTTCTAATTTAGCTACTTGAGAAATGATTAAACCTATATCACACTCTCAAGATGATCGTGATTTTATTTTCAACTAACTTCTACAAGTGAAATTAGCTGGCAAGGTCACCGATGTTATGCCTATTTTTAGTAACTCCCTCTTTTTTTGAAAGTCATTACATGATTAATTTCAAACATTTTTATGACTTTACGTCATAATTTTAAATCTACTAATGGGGGCCAAGTTGTTTGTATTCGTTTTGATAATTATTACTTTGTATGTATGTGAATAGCAAATATTACTATATTTGAATGATTTTTATACTCATGACATTAATTTGAGATAGTGCATAGCATAATTTGATTATTTAAGCACATTAACTATATTAAAAACTTATCATGTTGATACTTTAGTTTGTAATATACATTTGATTATCATTTGATACCTAGTCTTGAGAATGAACATTCAATAAATTAATAGCAATATAGTTTTGATATACATGAATATGTATCCAAATGATGTAAAGTGATATATGATTTGTATAATTTATTTAATGTTTGAAGGTGAATATCATGTTCAAAATAGTCTTATTCCTCTGCTCCAACTAGAATATATAGTCTTAAGAGGCAACAAACTTCTTGCACATTATCTCAATCTCTTTTGTTCATAACACCCATATTCTGTAGGCACAATGATATATTTCCCACCATGCAAACATGGTAATGATATTTGATTTCATCTTTGATATTAGTTATCATACTCACTACAAACTTTGAGAACATATTTTTGCATAACACATTGGTATTTTAATATAATGTATTACATTGTTTAATATGGGTTCTTTGATCCAAACCTTGGTGGGGTTATTGTTTCATTTCATATAAAAAATTCCATAAGTTGTAACATAATGTTTGAATGGAAATTATAAAACATATTGAATATTATAAAATGGCATATTCAAATGACATAGTTATAAGGTTTCAAATGTTCAAGGGATTTCATAGGCTGGAATTTATTTTTAATGCATCAACTTAGTTTTTAATGTGGACATGAACATTATAGTGATTGTGTGGGAAGTATCAAAGATTTGGAAATGAAAATTTTTAAATTAAGATTCAATTTTTGTATGAGCCTTGGAGCTCAAAAAAATGGGTGTAACTTTAGTAAGGTTCTAAACCATTCACTAAGTGTTATAATAGTTGGTTATTTATGATTGGTGGCTTATTTAATTCTCGTAGAGTTTAGTTTCCAATAAAATTATGGACACATCATTTATGGCTCATTAAGGATAAGTTAGACAACTACCAAGGAGTACACTATTTATTTTCCTTGTTCATTACATCATTTGAACAAAATGCATGTGGAAGCAAAGTTTTATGTGTTTTTTGGTTGACTCGAATGTTGAATGCATCATTTTTTAGGTTATTTTGGTATTAATGCTTCAATATTGGGATGAAAAATATTGTTTGTTGTGGATTAATTTTGTATTTATTGAGATTTCAGTGAAGAGGTTACAATTATTACCAATTTGTCTCAAAATGACAATCGGTTTCTTTGCATATATAGATGATTTTTTCATGCATATATATTTTGTAAAGAATGATACAGTGCATGCATTTTTGATATAAAAACATTTTAGGCATCTTGGTAGATGGTTTCTATGTCACCATGGTTGGTTTTCATTAATGCATTCTTCACTTTCTATAAACAAAATCTTTACATGCATATAATGTTGTTGGGGAGGATAATATATGATTATCGATGGATAATCTTTATTATTTTTAATTTTTTTGAGATATTATGTAAGGATTCTATTTAATATATGATTTTTGAACTACATATATTTTAATATATGAATGCAATGTTCACAAATAAAGACTATTATTTGAATAAATGTAAATCTTGAGTGCATGGTAGTATAAACAATTGATTTTGGAAATTTCAAAGATATTTATATTTTGAATTCATATAGATTTGATTCAACTAATTTTAAAAATAAAATCATTTTGTGTGTTGTTATATGGTGGTTATAAGGTGAATGATTGATCTTATTCTATTTTCATAATGTAGATAAAATGGTTGTTCATTATTTAAAGATAACATATGGTCAAATTTCCTTTCTTTGTGCAAAGATTGTATTTTGATCACCTACAAAAAAAATTGTTGTGTTAAATTTTGCAGCCAAATGATTGTCACAAAAGACTAGAAATAACATAATATGACTTAAATTTGGATGTCAATTTTAACCTAGGATGAAAACATAATAAAATGGATATTTTTAAGAAAGTGAAGGTTGTTTTATTTTTAGATAGGACTCATCTTACCTATTATTCAATCAAAATATTTTTTGTATGAAGGTATTACACTAAATAATTCATTTTTGAAATATGGGTATGTGTAATCGCCTAAAAATGAAACTTGAGTGCTAATTGAGACCACCTATACCTGGATTAGACATACACCTATTATAAGGCCTATTTTCACACTTATCTATCCTTCATGCAGGCTACAAGCATCCCTAGTCATCCCTAAAATAGTCATAGACCCTCATTCTTACATCCTAGCCTTTCATGCCTTAGTTTTTGCCACATGGACACTAGTGCCATAATCAGGACACTAGTATTACATGGTGCTAATGTCCCAATTTTTTTAATGTTGTCCTTTCCCTCTTTTTTTCATAAACATATATATTTTCAAATCTTAGACCACCTAGGGTCAACCTAGACCTATTTTAAGACCTACACAATCACCAAAATAGTAGATATACATGAATTTTAATCCTCTAACTATTAGATGGAAATAAAATGCAAATTACACATAAAAAATTATAACATGTACAATCAAGGTTATCAATCCATATTCTTCCCTACTTATGCATATAACCATCTATAGAATTCATAAGATCATATTACTCAAATCTACCAGTCTCAAGCACATTCAAAGAACCCAAGTCAACCATTATACTAGATTAACTTGTACTTGCACCCATACTTAGGTGGGGAGAAATACATTGGTCTTGATACTTATTTGGAGTTTTGGTATGTAGGTAACTCTCATCACAGTAGGGTGTTTAGTATGTCTAGCTTACCCCACTAAAAACACAATTTAGTGCATGTATCAATTGGATGCACTAGAAATATGGAGGATTAGGGTTTGATCATAAAATTAGTTAAAATAGGTCATATATATGGTTTTAAAACTCATTCACATAGGAATAGTCTTGACATCCCCAGATACAGATGCAGACATAAGATTAGAATAGTTCTACATAAAGGACAATACTACTAAAATATGGACACTAGTGCCACATGGTTCTACTATCTAATTAGGATGATATTATTCATAAGGTGTTTTGACACTTAGATCCTATTTATGACACTTAGACAAGCCTCTACCTCAAATTTTAACCTCTAGATCATCCATCTCAGTCCTTTTCCATTTGAGTTCTCATTTATATTATTTATTGTTATCTTTAGAAAGATCAAATCTAGTCAATTCTATAGAAAATCAGTGGCTACATTTATTGCATATTTCTACCTTTATTTACTAGACTCAACCCTTTAACAACATAATATTTACATTCACTAAGTCCTAAAAGGTTAAAAAAATTGGTGAACTTGACTTACTTTGAATATTTCACAAACCCTAACACTAGATAACCCTAAGATTCATGTTTCTAGCCTTTTAGGACCCTCAACAAGATTTATATTTTGTATAATCATGATAATAATGATAGAGGAAGTTAATCACTTTTTAATAAATTTTTTTATAGCTTCTTGTGCATGCTTGTTTACTTTTATTTGGAATGAATTTATAGATAACATAAACACATATGTACATGATGCTTTAAATCAATTCAAATATATGTCATATTTCATAGCATGTTATTTTTTTTTAAAGTGGAAATTCATTAACAAGAAAACCGTTACACACATAGAGGATTTAGTATGTAAGCTAACAACTATGTTTCAAGTTTTAATGTCATATCTTATGAAAAATAAAGAATGTCCTTCTCCTCCTCATCTCCATGAAGGTGATAGGTAATTTCCCTCTAGCTAGGTCCATGTTATCATTCATCCATTAGATTAAAAAACCTATACTATTTTCCCTAATACCCATACCCATCTTATACACACAACTCCCCTATAGGGTGTGTGCTTACATGTCAATTATAAGCAACTATAGTTTACACTTATGGGACTCTAAGGGATAAAATTATTAGTATGAGAAAGATAATATTAGAATTTTAAAATCAAAATTAGTTATTAATAGACAAGATCACATATTTGGCATATCACATTACATGTACACAGTCTTTAGAATATGCTAATGTTCATCATGTATCTACATTTACACCTAGAACATTTGTGCCTAACACTCTTTCATATCCAAATTATAAATTATAACACAATGCATCTATTATAAGTGATTCAAAAATATTATAAGGGTCTAATAAGATTTTAAGTGAGATACTCAGATATATGATTAAAGCTAAATTGATCAACCTATCTTCTCTACACCTAGTGAGGAGATCCATATATTATTATGCAAATCATAGAATACATGGGCACCACATTAATTCATGTTTATAATTGAAAATAAAAATACAATAGATAATGTATATAAATGAATCAAAGAATGACACATCATCCAAACAACATACAATGGCACATCTACAAATTCAAAAAGGGTGAAAATTAGAAATAGTACAAAAGTGGTTACCAAAGCATAACTCAAACCCATAAAAGGTTCATAAATCACAATCAAGGTAAAAAGTAGTATAACAAGAATGGGTAAATCAAGTAAAATATAAAAATCTACCTATCTAAAATGAGTCTCAACTGTCAAATCAATATGGGCTTATTGACATCCTTGTGAATGCTAGACATAACTTACATCACATATTAAAAAATATGCTTATTTATGATTTTATGTATGCACATTATATTTGTTTATTACGTAGATATCATATATGCTCCATCTAACACACATTTTTTAGAGATTTTTATTTTCAGGATAGTTCTTTCATATGTATAGCTCCTCCCCTCGAAGAACTATCTATAGATCTATATGAAAGAACTGTCTTATATGAAAGAACTGTAGTATGTAGTACTTTGAGTGTATATAGATAGCTATATACTACAGTTCTTTCATATAAGTACTTTGAGTGTACTTTGAGTGTATATAGATAGCCTAATCTTTCATATGTACCACATATCCCTTGCTTAGACTTAGACCTATCTTAGGGAATATTTTCACACTTATCTAGCCTTTGTGCATGCCATAGGCATCCCTAGTCATCCCTAGAGTAGTCATATTCCCTTGTTCAGATATCCTAGCCCTTCATGCCTTAGGTTTTTCCACCTAGACATTAGCACCATAACAGAGATAGTAGTGCCCCATGGTGCTAATGTCCCAATTTTGGCATTATTGTCCTTTCCCTCCTTTTTCCACAAATAGATATATTTTAAAATATTTGACCACCTAGGGTTGGCATAGACCTCTTTTAAGACCCACATAAGCACTAGAATAGTATATATACATGATTTTTATCCCTCTAACCATTGGATATAAATTAGATGTAAATTACAGATACAAAATCATAACATGTTGTATACAATCAAGTTTATCAATATTTATTCTACTTCTATATACAACCATATATAGCATTTCTAAACTCAAATTACTTAGATTTCTAGTCTCAAGCACATTTAAAACAATCAATTAATCCATCATATTAGCTTCACTTTCACTTACAATTTCACCAACACTAAGGTTGGGAGAACCACATCAGGTTTGATCCCTTTTTAGATTATTTCTATGTAGGAAAATCTTATCATAGCGGGGTGTTGAGGATGTGCAACCTACCCCATTAACAAACACACTTTATTGCTTGTATCAAATAGATGACCTAGCAACATGGAGGATTAGTGTTTGGTTATAAAATTAGTACAAAAAAGGTCATATACAGGGTTTAAAAACTCACGGGTATAGGAACAAGCTTGACATACCTAGGCACAAATGCACCTATAAGCTCAAAATAGTTTTACATAGAAGACACTAGTGCAAAAATAGGGACAATCATACTACATGGTGATACTGTCTAATTAGGGTTCTATTGTTTGAAATGGGTTTTGACACCTAGATCTTATTTTTTACACTTAGACAAGCCTCTTCCTTAGTTTCCAGCCTCAAGATCATCTCTCTTAGTCTTTTTACAACTAAGTTCTCATTTACATTATTTATTTCTATTTTTATAAAATTATCAAATTTAGTCAATTCTATAACAAATAAGTGACTGTAATCATTGCATATTTATACCCTAATTTAATAAAACAATCCCTTTAACAACATAAGATTTACATTCACTAAGCTCTAAAAGGTTCAAATAGTATGCCATATAAGTGAAGGTAGTGTATTTAGTTTTGGCATGCTTCGTATTTCTCCATGGAAGTTTGGTGTTAGATATTGCAAGAGTTGGTTATTGAAATCTATTTTACTAAGAATATTTGCATATTATTGGATATCACAATACAATTTTTCATATTGGGATGTGTGCATTTGGTAAAATGATTTTAAAGTATGGTTTCCAAAATAATTTTTGGCATGGAGCTATAAGGTGAATATTTATCATACATTTTGGAAATAAATAGGTATGTTTCCATTTTAGTATTCATATGTATTTTTCATATTTGAGGTAGTATTCAATATGTATGTATTTTATTCAAGCTTATTTTGATCATTTATTATTGGATAAATGTTATTTATGGATTATTAATGTTAAAAGAGGTTTACTCATTTTAATATTAGCATTTCTAGATTATTTATGGTATGCATAGTCATATAATTGTTTAAATGGATGCCAAATAAGTCAAACGTGCCCCACCTATTATAAATGTTAATTGGTCTATTATATTTGATTTTATCTCTTGGATTCTATCTAAAGTCCATCTTATAAATGTAAGTTATGAAGTTTATAGATTATAAAGTAGATTAATTGACTTTAAAAATTCAATTAATCTTAACAACAGCTAAATAAAATTTAGTTATAACTTGTTTTCCAACTATTTACAAAAGATATTGCTTTATAAGTAGATCAAAGACACATTACAAAGAGAGAAACATATAAAGTTACTCAAAAGCTTTGAAATTTTAAAAAAAAAATTATCATTTTTTCCTTTTCTATGCAAGCATCTCTGAGACTAAATAACTATTTTCAGATATAACAAATAATAAATTCTCTGATGGTGAAGTAACCTACTTGTTTAGTATAGGTATGTCTAGGTTTCATATATATTTCATAAATTGATTATCTAAAGTCTATCAATCCTAATATCTTTTGATGATTGTAGATACATAGTCGTATGTGTATAAATCTATGTATATGACCTGAATAATAATGAATACATTATAGTTTATGATATTTTATTGATCTTTGATTGTAAATTGTTATATTTTCAAAGATTATTTATATTCAAATCTTTTATTTCTCAATAAAATTTCCTTCTTTTCTCATAAGTCAATTCTTGTTCCAATTCTTACAAAACTTTATTTTTCTATTATTTTAATTCATTTTTCTTCTTTTTTTTAGTTTTTCTAGATTGTTTGGTCTATTTTATTCTATTATTTTTGGATATAGTTTATTTTTAGTTTCTTAGTTTTTTAACATGTTTTATTGTTATTGTAGTTGTAGATTTATAACTTTATTAGCTTCTAATCTGCTAATAATAATCATAGTTATTTATTAGTTTTAACATTTATATTGACTTTAAGTCATTTTTTTTTCTATTTAGGTTTTTTTTTTCTTAATTGTTGTAGATTACTTTCATCTTTGAAAGTTGAACTTTAATATGAGATAGAACTTTCAGAAAATTTGAGTATTCTATCCTTTAAGAAAATTGCTTAACTCATAGACTTTGCTCTATTAGATAGGCAAGAGGATAGTTTATACCTAATTTGAGATTAATTAATTAAATATTGAAATAATTATTAGCATATTTGATTATAGTATTGTTTAAAAGTATATTTCCTTCAAAACTGATTGATAATAATGTTATTTTTTATTGATTTTATATAAAATTGATTTAGATTTATTATTGAATATATTAATCCCTAAAACTTTTTTAGACCTATTTTACATGTCTTATAACTAATTTTAGCCATAGGTCCTTTACGATTAAAATGGTACAATTACATCTTAAATTTTGTGATAGGTGAATGGGTTGATTTGTTGACATGACATTTTTTACCATCAACATATTAGAATTATTAATATATGTTAAATATCTTAAGTAGATGAATAGGTTGACGTAAACCAAATGAAATAAAATAAGTAAATATTAATTATAGTATAATTAATTTCATAAGATTCATGATTTGAAACCCATGTTATGTAATTATAGTGTTATCCAATTATGTTGATTTCATGTGCCTCACAAGGTTGTCATATATACACCATAATGGATATCCTACATGAATAATAGGGGGTGTGCTTACATCATATGTGTCCTCAACATATTTTTAAAATTTAAGCCATCATCAAAACCCAATAATTGAGACATATCATTTGAATCCAATTTTTCATCTTTTTTTCAATGGGTATATATGGCCAATGAAGCTACATTTTACAATCATTTTAGTATATGGTTTCTCTTTATTAAAGTTATCCATTTTTTTCACATAGTTACTTGTTAATTAAATTTTTTGATATATCTAAATGATTTTACAATATTTTTTAAACTAAATATATGCATGATAATTAAATGGAAATGGTTGATAAATAGTCAAATAAGTGGTTTCCATGGCTTTATATTCTTCATTTGGAGATGTTTTGTCTTATGAAATGGAATTAGTCCTACCTTGGAAATCAAATGTAAAGTAATCATTATTCTTACCAATTTTTGCATCCATTTATCTTACCTAAGAATTATCTAATATAAAATTGTATTGAGCCAAATTAGGGTCAATGTAGAATATAATGAAACTAACATTGAGACTACGAGCTATAGGAAACTTAATGTATCCCATTATGAATGGTTTGGTAAAGTAGTATTAATCAAGTACTTAATGTTATATCCAAGAAATTTTAAAGTTTTCATGCTACATACATTTACTTCACAATATTCATCAACTATGACATATGTTCATTTCTTTCCATCTATATGAGGAATAACAACAAACAGTCCCAAGGTAGAATGTTATTTAGATTTGATATATTGGAAACCTTATTTTTCATATTATTTATTTGAGAGACACACTTAGGAACTTCTTCCTTACAAGCTTCTTTCTTAGACAAATCTAATTTATGTATATCTTTCTTAGGATCTAGAGAAATAATTGGAGTAGGTTTCTTAATATTATAAAATGTGGTTGATTATTGTGGTTTTTAATAGATGTATCTAACATAATATCATGACTATAAATATTATCTTGTATTTTATGTTTTAAAGCATGAAACCTATCTATTATGTGACCATTGATTCTATGATACTCAAAAAATAATTTAGAATGAAATGTTTGTTATTCACAGGTATAATCATAGTTTTTGATGAAAGGTAGTGTTAACCACCAAAATAAACCATTAGAAGAATATTATTTAAAAATTTCCAAATTTATGGTAACATGGGATTAGTCCAAGGTTGCAGGTGACCTATGGATGTACTAAACCTCTAGTTTTGGGGCTAGCTCCCTTGATGCATAAATTTTAGCTCAATTCCTAAAACTAATAACTTGGTGGTGAAAAGAGATAAAAGGTGATGCATAAAAAAAAAAAAAAAGCTAAGTGTAGGTGATGCACCAACATATTCTTTTCCATTCTAACTAATCCTTCAATAATACTTTACGAATCCAATAAGTACTAGTGACTGAGACATGTTTTACAAGGGGATCTTAAAAATTAGTAATTCACATGAAGGCTGTGATAGATGGATACAAATTGAAGGTGATGGATGAGAGGTCTATTTTTAGTCATTACCAACCAGATGACACTTTAAACATAGTCACCAACACTTTGACACATCATATGACTTGCATAAAATAATATCCTAAGAACTATGTAAGGACAAGGACCTACAAAGGGGAATAAAATTTCACCATTTTTGCAAATCAATAAGCACATGACACACTAAGTTAGAAGGAAATATGAAATAGTCCTTCTAATTGATTCAAAAGGTGTACAATAAATAATTAGGGTAGAATTTCATCATACTCAACCAAGGGATATGTATAATGACCTTAGATCTTCAATTTATAGAATATGATAAAGAGAGAGAGAAGAGAATGTGTAATGGAAAAGGCATAGAGATTTAATTAATGAACATAATTCACTTAATGAGAAACTATAAGTAGCCTCAAAACTCCTCTCATGCATTACCTTGGTGGTGAGTGGTCTTTAATGATCCTTTTGGGCATTGGATATCTATTTTTGGATGAGGATGACTACAGACATAGTATGAAAATGACAAATGAGTTATTTTACTCATCTCACAATAGTTATAAAGCCATAAATGTGGTCCAATTAGGCCTCCATGAAGCATTTAGCAGCCTACCCCTTTCTTACATGCTAATAAGGCTTGAAAAAATACGTCATCTTCCCTCATAGATGAAAAATGAGCCTAATCACCTCAATGAGGTATTTAAAAGGGTGTTCATATCCTAAATTTATTCCCTTAACAACCCTCTATTCCAATAGTCTTCTCCCTTAGTTGACCAAGTAGGCCTATTAGGAAACCAAGCTAAATTACTTAGTGTTTGTTGCTTATATGGCCATGAGACATGAATAAAACCTTTAGAATAGTTAAATGAGGATGTTTCAAGTCTAATAAATCATATCATACCTTGGAATATACCTTTAAAATAATAAACACTTGCAAATTTTGTTCACTTAGCCGGCTAGGTCACCTTTCACTAGCATTTCTAGATTGGCCATTTAGCTTAAACCTATAGGTGCATTTATAGGATGAAATGAGAGTGGTTCATGATTTTAAAAGGTGAAATATTCTTCAAAATACACTACTACATAATATTAAACTCTTAATATAAATTTATAGCTTGAATTCATCACAAAATCTTGCTAAAATAATGTTTCTAATGGATTTGTATAATTTTTCATATAAACCAATGCCATGAATAGGACTCCTCAGAGTGCACTGTGATTTTTAGGTGTCTCATAATCCATTTTAATGAATTTATAATCAAATTCCTCAATATTTCCTCCATCAGGTCCCTATTAGGGTTTTAAGGAGTTTTATTAAAGTTTAGACATCTTAGTGATTGTTCATATCCTTAAGGGCCTTAACTATAGAACTAATGCCAATATATTCAATTATACAACCCTCCAAAATTTTCCATAATATTTTGGGTACCTATGTAGATCCTCTATATAGTATTGAGCACAAGAAGGTTCTCTTCAAGTGACTATCTTACCTTTAGTGCACTCTTAAGGTAGTTTTATACCAAAAATGGTCAATCTTGAGCTCCCTTCTACAAAATAATGCCTCTTTCACATATTAAAATCCTTGAAGTGTAATTCCATGATGGTTCAATGTCCCATTAAACCTTGATTATCCTTTCCCCTTAGTATTCAAGTAGCCATGCCTTAAGAAGGATATTAGGCCAATGGGCCTAATGCTAAGGTTCATGATGGCAGACTAGGGTAATGGAGATTGAGAAATGTCCTTGGACCAAAATAATGGCATATATTCCTTCTTATACTTAGAAAAAATTCTTTAGGACCTGTATCATCATTATAACCATCTTCATTCCCTTAGGCCTACCATGGGGGTTTGAGTCCATCACCAAGATGGAGATGGGGTCTTGAGGGTTCAAGTGTTTTAGGCCTTATAGGCTTAGATTGAGTTTCAAGATCTTGAGTCACCTATAGGTGTATTGGTGGATTAATGTTATGATATAACCCTTATCCATCTAATTTACACCTTATTCACTTATCTTCACCTACCTAGACCACCATCTTTATCCTTCTCTCTTGTAGTCCTACCCTAGCCACCATTGCCCAACTTGAGTATTTTGGGTTAATTGTTCCAATAGAGACCTGAGTATTATTTTATTCTTATTTACTATTGATAAGCTTTCAATATTATAAAACATTATCTCAAGATCTTACAACCCCTTTAAAATTGTCCTCCATAGATTCTACTCCCAAAAATCACTTCATAGTCATGCACACCTGCTTGTGTGCCCTGAGTGTTTGACCTAGACCACATAGCTCCAAAAACATGATAATGCCCTTAATAATCCTAAGGAGGATGAATTACATCAAAAAAGGTGGGGTGATCTAATCATTTTTTCCATTTTCATTTGCATTAGCCATGCATCCCAACTTACTAGGTAGACTTAGATGTACCTAGTCCACTACTCATGCTTAAGTCATATTATTTATGATATCTCTTCAAGCACCCTTATCCTTCAAAAACATGATCTATATTATCTAATTATCTACTAAAAATCCCTCTTTCATGTGTAAACACTATAAAACTATACTAGATGTTGAAATGCCTCAGGATACCTTAGGGACCACCTAGTCCCTCTCGACCCACTGGCCAACCTAGAAAACCTTAGGTCTAGTTACTTAATTAGCTAAATAAACTTAATAACTTAAAAACCTAATCATTACCCAACCTATTTCAACCCACCTTAACCCTTTTCCTCTAGACACTCAACCACTGATGGTCAGCTTAACCATCAATGGTTAGCCTAACCATTGATGGTCATGTCTTCAACCTTATAACACATCACCAACTATGTGTAAGCTAATGAGGCACAATTAAATATTTTCAACTTATGCAATGCTAATAAACTTCCAAGCATAAAAATCAATAAGCCAACCTACTAGGGAACCTTCTATCCTCCATCTCTCTTTGCCTATAAAATGAGGGGAGTAGGAGGTGAGATGGATCATCACAAACATTCTTTCACATAGGTATTCAAGATATCCATTCACCTAGTCTTCTTCTAGTGATTTAGCAATAGAAATATAAATTTGAACCTCTACCTAAATTTCTCTTGAGATAAAATACCATTACTCTATCAAAATTGCTCTAACCATCAACCATTTGGCAAACTATAGGTATAGTTTATGTTTTAGTTTTGTTTAGTTTATGACTTCTAGGTCTGAATCGAATCTACTACATCTATCCTCTGAGTTACCTATCCTTAACCAAACCCATTATCTCTTTTTTAACACTTAAAAAAATCCATATGTAACCATTGATGGTTATCATAATCATCGATGGTCACCCCAACTGTCAATGGTTACCCAACTGTCGATGGTTAGCTTAACTATTGATGGTCAGCCCAACCACTAATAGTTATTGTGGCATAAAATAAAAAGTTATTTATAACCACTTACCCTCAACCAAATTTTATTTTCTATGTTCCTTCCTATCACAGACCCCTACTTAATTTTCTAAACTTAACTTGGCCTATCTTAACACTAGCATTGACCCATTTTTGCTATATTTAGTCATTTTCTATATCAAGCATTCATTTCCTTCTTTTATTTCATTCTAGTTACTTTCTATTATTTAATTCAAGCATCTTTATTTTATCATTTGCAATTTAATTTTTATCAAAGAGTGGATTGATAGCCTCTTATCAAGCTCACACTTCTTGGATCTAGCTCATGCTAGGTAGTCCACCTAACTATCTTTCCAACAACCCATTTTATTAGTGATTTCTTATCTATAGGTTATTCCTTCCAAGATAAACATGATCTCTCTACATTTATCTATATCACACACACATTAACAACTAAGTATTTCTACCACACCCTTATTACTAGTTTCTTATCTTCATCTAAAATTAAGAAATGAGAAAAAATTAAGAGAAATATTTTGGCATGCCTAGTGGGACCCTAGCATCATCGAGGTTCCCCTTTCTTCTTTTATTCTTTTCTCATACAATGAAATCTGAAATTCCTTTTGGGATTAAAATAAACCTTGCATACATTGATTGCTTGCTTGTTTTAGTTCATTTAGTAACTTAAAACCAAAGTAATTAATCATAGTTCACTCTTGTTATCACACACTTTACCAAACCACATAATCAATCAACATATAAAAACAAACTTGAGACAAGGCCTGAATAAGATTTCATCACCTAGCAGTAGCCTTACCCTTTCCTATCAATTCTACTTGGAGGTCATTACCAAGGGGAGAACTAACTCAGTTATCTATTTGAGTATAAACTCTAAAATTTATTATATCTTAGCCAAGCACCTAACACCTTTATCATTGCTGTGTGTGAAGTGAGAGGGTAGGCCCCAATATCAACCCACATACTGACGTTCAATATAGATTATTTTTTAGCACTTACAAAAAACCTGAAACCAACCTTAGATTTCCTCTTTAGTACCTGATTTATAAACTTAATTTCTTTTTCACACTTTCTAAGGCATAAGCCAAAAGTGATCTAAAAATAATCCTAAGTTTTGAATGTGCCTTAGTGTATGTTTTCATTAACTTTAGATTCTTTTCCTTTTTCTTTCTTTCTGTTTGAGTTGTGAGATTTCATCATTTCTTTTCTATTCCTTACATAGTCTTTACTAGATAACAATTGATTAATCAAACCAACAAAGAACGACCATCTTGTTCCTCTTCTTCTTCCATGGAGTATACTTTTGATGTTGAGAGTTGTCCTCATCTTTTCCCTCCTCCTACCATGGCTCAAATAGTTTTTAAGGGTGATGTATAATTCACTACCTTTCTTGATAACAACCTCATGTCCTTCCAACATTACCTCAACATCTTAGCTCATTGCAACCCTATTACTTTTGTACCTCCCATGGATCCACCTTATGGTATGCCTTCCCATCTTATGGTGGGTGCTACCTCTACCCAACCTTTGATTACCCAAAAATATTATTCTAGTAATATCCCATCCACTACAACCACCCAAACCCAATCCAACATCCCAAACAATAGCCAAACAACTCCTACACTAACTAGCAACTCTAACATAGGATCAACCTTACCTCTTGTTACCCATAATTCAGCCATCATGGGGGTATCTTCTACCCCTATTTACATCATTCCTCTTATTACTACCAATCCACAAATTTTTACCCCACTTTAACATTGAGTGCTTTCCATACCTCTTACTCTTCCACCTATTAGCACAAGAGTTACCACTCAACCCCCACCATCTACCAACCTATCCATACCTATAAATCAAACCATATCAATCCCTTAACAAATACCCATGACATCTTACCAATATTTTCCTAATCTGCAAGGATACATATCACCTTTTACCCAATATTTTATGCCTATCAACCCTTATGTGGAAATATCCCAACCTCCAATGACCACCTACCAATATGTGGTATCATCTCAACCCTCTACCTCTTATCCATATGTTTCTACCACCAAACCTAAACAAAAATTACCATCCAATTAAATATCTTCCCAACCTCAAACATATTTGGTCAAATTTTAATGGACAAAATGACCAACCTAGAATCATCTATCTTTAGGGCTCATAACCTTTTATCTTATGATCAAATCTATAATGAACCTATTCACCCATCCATTACTTTCCAATATTATCCTCTTCAATGGTAACTACCTAAGTTTTCCAAGTTCCAAAGTAATGAGGACACCCAACAACACTTGAAATCATTTCATCATTATTTCTATTTTATTTCATATGATGATGTTCTTCTCCTTCATACCCTCCCCTTGTCTTTATCTACACCAGCTTTGGATTGGTATATTGCTCTCACCAAGCACTCCATATTTTCCTTTTCTTAAATTGATCAAGTCTTTTTAGATCATTTCTCAATGAATATACTTAAAAATGTCTCTATTACCAACTTTTACTCCATTAGGAAATTTGATGATGAATCAATTGTTAATTTGATAGATAGATGGAGAGGTCTTATCAACCAAGTTTATTTCTCCTTAACCCAACCTAAATTTATTTAAATATTCTCTCAAGTTTGTGATGAACATATTTCACCTACACTTCAAGTTCAAACTTTTAGAAATTTTAATGAGGGTATCATCATGGCATGAAAATTAGAAATCTAAGCCATTAATGAGGGAAAATTGAAATTAAAAAACGAAAATTCTATCTTTAAATCCAATGATTGTTCCTCAACCAAAACTACCAATCAATCTATCCATCCCAATCCTAAACCAAAGGCATCCACCAACTCAGTTGTCCTTAAAACCACTCCACCTCCAAATATCAACCAACCCAACCAATTCCTCTTCTTCTTCTAACCAAAAAAACTAAAACCAAAACCAAGTTTCCAAAAAATAATATACTTTGATAAGGAAGTCTTATACTTTAGTTTTGGACAAATTACTCAAAGAAAACATTATACAACTTCCTCAAATAAAACCTCCTTAATACTTTGATGCCTCTCACCCTACACCTAGTTGGTATAATGAGAATGATCTTTGTGCTTTCCACCACATCATTGAACATGATGTTAGTAGGTGCAATAACTTTAAAACTATTATCCAAAACATTTATAAGGGATAACTTTTATTTGATATTCCTAATGCACTTCCAAATCAGTCCCTTGACATCTTTCATAAATCTTTCCCCAACCATGCCCCTTCTACCAACTATGATGATAATAAATTAAAATCATCTCACACTCATGAGGTCCATATGGTTAATGTAATTATTAGTGAACCTATAATTGAGGATACCATTACCTCATCTACCCCTTCCTTCATTCCACTCATTGTAGTGGTGGACTCACCCTATATTTCTTTGGACACCCAAACAAAGGAATTAACCACCCCTCTTTCCTTAATTGAGGAAACCATGAACCTATCAACATCTCCTTTGATAAAAATACTGAAGGAGGCAACCATTTCTTCAACCACCTCTTCACCCACTCCATCTATTAATGTGGTTGAATTGCCTTCCATTCCTTTGGACACCCAAGTAAAGGAAAAAACTATCTCCATCCCTTCACTTGAAGCCATCAAACGTTCCTCCCCTATCCTGAAACTACCCATTCTCTCTTTAGGAACCATCCCAAAATTATAAGCCACCTTACCTAAACCTTCCATGGAGGAAAAATCCTCCCAAACCTTAGAACCTTCCACTAAGAACATATATGAAGAAACTACCCTCTCACCCTAGCTTATGGGCTTAAATTTTGAAACCAATGATCAAGGGATCAAACCCATTTATAATCCTTTATTTAGATTAGTCCAAAATCTAGAGTTCACTTCTCAACCCAATCTAGATAGAAGCACTTTTTGTCATCAACTTGGGCTCCCTTACCAAAACAAACCTCAACCTTTAACCTCACTTTTATCCATCATCAAACCTATCATTACCTCAACCCCATCCTCAAACACTTATCCTTATAAAACCATAGGATAACCACCCAACCCACCTATATCTAAAATTGTAAAATCACCTTACACCTCTCTAACCAAACCCACCAATAATCTAGGAATACTTCCTACACCTAGCCTTGACCACCCATCTTTGAAGTTGAACTTAACCCCTTCTAATCCACCAAAGATAACCCTAAACAAACCAACTAAAAAGGTGGAGCTAAATAAAATCCTACCTCAAAATATACCTATACCACCTCTTTCACACTTAACATCTATCTTAGGATTATATCCTTATACCATCCCATGAGCTCATCCTCCTACCAAGAAGGTAAACCCTCTTGCAACTACCTATTCCTCATCTAGTAAACCTTCTCCTTTTGATCTACCTAAAGCTACCTCTACCAAATCATAAAACTCCCCATCATTCTTAACTAACCTATCTACCTCTACCTTCCCATCTATCACCAATCCTTCACCCTCTACCTCCAAATATTCAACCTCCAAATCAACCGTGACCAAACAATCCCAACTAAAACCATTCCACCACCTATAATTTCCATTGTAAAGCCTACTTATAAGAAGGCTCCCACTCTTAAAACAAAAAATCCAACACCCTTAACACCTTTTATCAAATCTTATTTGACCATTCTATAAATGTTATTTAAAACCTCTTCCTTAAGCTACTACCCATCAAACCTTTCGACCATTCACATCCTAAACCATCATGGTTCAATGACAATTTGATTTACTCATACCATAGGACTCCTAGAAATGATACATAAAAATTGAAAGTTGTCTAGACACTTGTCTATAGCTTCCCTTATTATTAGATGAACTTCCCTTGATCCCATTACCAACCCAACCAAAATTTACCTTCTACTCCACTCTCATCTAAAAGTAGGGAGGAACCAAATCAGCCATCTAGCCCAACACCTACCTTAATCCACACTATCCATATGGTTACCTAATCTCAGGCCTAAAAAAAAAGATAAGGGAAAATCAAAAGTGTCTATACCATGGACATACCCTTCAATCCCTCAACCTTCTAAAAAAAACCAAACACCATCACCTTTACCTTCACCTTCTCTAAAACCCAAAATATCCATTTTGGGTGCCTCTCCCTCCAACCCTTCTAAATCCATCCAGTGAGTAGTGTTAAAACAACTTCACCAAACACTAGTGAAGATGAGCCTTTACAAATTAATGAATACCTCACCCCATCATCACCAAGCATTGATAGAGGCCCTATAATAAATAGACATTCAACTAGAAGATCCTCAACCTATTATATCCTTTATCAGATCCCTTTAACTTTCTACCTTCATCACCTTCTAGCATTAGAAAATACCTTCTATCCATTCTAAAGATCTTGATCCTCCCCTCTTCATCATGCCATACATCAATAAAACCCACATTAAAAAGGTGATGATTGATAGAGGAGCTATTATTAACATTATCTCCTCCCATGTTGATGACGAACTTCAACTACCTAAGAATATCATGTCAAAAACTACATTAGTCCTCCACTCCTTTAATGACACTATGGCCACTACCTTGGGGATAGTTTTCATCCACATCCACTTGGGACCTTGCATTACTCCATGAATTTTTTACATTATAGAGGGAAATTTCCAATCTAATGTCTTACTTGGATGCCCGTAGATCTAGGCCATGAGTTGTGTCCCTTCTACCTTACATTGATGTGTCAAATTTGAGCATGAAGGTTAAGTTATTACCATAAGAGTTGAACCTAGTCCTTTTTCATCATGTAACATGACATATTGACCCAATGGTATTCTTCTTCCTCCTTTATCCACCTCATAACCAAACAAAAATAACACCACCTCACCAACTAAAACCAACAAAAACTCCACCCCTAACATCGATGAAGCTTCAACTAACTCATATATCCCTTCTTCTCATATCCCCATAGATGACCCATTGGAACACACATTCATATGTATCTCACTTAGGGAGTATTATCTTCTATCTTTTGATGCTTTCTTTACTCCTCAAGAGTATGGGAACCTCACCCATGATCCTAGTTATGACCCCAACATTGGAACCATCATCCTTATTGGGCCTCCCTACCATCAAACCAACTTAAAATATGAGGGAATTAATCATCCACTTCTTGTTTCCATTGATACCTCTACCACCCATCCATTCACCTCTAACTTCTCCTATCTTGACAAACTGGTATTTTCCAAATTTTACCTTCACATGTGTTCCTAGAAAGGATTTGTCCTAGGCCATTATGAGCATGGTCCACCTCATGAGTTCCTTCCATCAAAAAATAAAAACCTCATGAGATATTTGGCCTTGGGTTTACACCACCAGAAGAACCAAATGATTCACAAAAACCCATCCTCACAAACCCAATCTCCTTCAAAGTCTAAGTATTTTTATATCATCACATCTAACTTTTTTTTTGATAAATATTGTTAGTTTAGTCCCCTTAATTTATAAAAAGGATGGATAAACTAAAACCCTTCCTCTCATCCATTCTTAAATGGTATAAAATGATTCCCCTACCATCAACACCATCCAACATCAAGACAATGATTCTATACTCACCTATATTAGTGTGGGGGATTCTTATATCCACAAATCCTTTCCTCCTAAGAACCAAACCATTTTGAATGAATCCACTATCAATGTTAACTTGGGTACTTAAGATAACCCTTGCATTGTCAATATTGGTCAATCTTTAGATTCCATGGAGAAAAAAGATTACCCTTCTTTCTGTCATGACCATAAGGTATCATTTACTTAGTCTTATTAGGATATGCCTAGAATCAACCCTTTCATAGCCCTCTACAACATTTTCACCCATCCTGATGCTAAACTTGTTTGGCAAAAGCTTCACAAAATGCACCCTCGTATCACCCTTTTAATCAAATAAGAGCTTCAACATCTCTTATCTATCAACTTAATCCAACCCTATGATTATCATCAATGGGTTTATAAAATTATTCCCATTACCAAGCCCATAGGGGGACTTCACCTATATATTTAATTTCATGACCTTAACCTTGCTTACCCTAATGATGACATCCCTTTTCCTAGAATCGACTAACTTGTTGATCTTGCAGATGGACACGAGATGTTATCTCTCATGGATGGTTTCTTAGGATATAACCAAATCTTGATTTCCCCCAAGGATCAACATAAAACTTATTTCATCACCCCATATGTAGCCTTTTGCTATAGGGTCATGCCATTTGGTTTGAAGAACACTGGAGTAACCTACCAACACGTGGTGACCTATATCTTTCATGATTTAATCCATAAAATCATAAAGGACTATGTTGATGATCTCCTTAGCAAATATAAACATCGAAATGATCACCTAGCTATTCTTACCATCATATTTGAATGCCTAATTCATTTCCACATTAGATTCAACCCTAACAAATGTATTTTTGGGGTCCTATTTGGAAATATTCTTGGCTTTATCATCTCTCTTCTAGGATTAAAAGTAGATCCTACCAAAGTTAGATTAATCTTAGAGATTCCTCATCAAACCCACCTTAAGAAACTCTCTATTCTATAGGGGAAGTTCCAATCCATTCATCGCTTCATCTCTTAGTTATCTGATAGATATCAACCCTTTCACCATCTTCTCAAGAAAGATACATCTTTTAAGTGAGCTAAGGACTAAAAAAAATCCTTCGATTCACTCAAATAATACCTTATTTTTTCACCCATTCTTACCCCACCTAAAGAGGACCAACCCTTCTACCTGTATATATCTACCACTAACCATTTTTTAGGGGTAATGCTCACTCACCATGATGAATAAAATAAAGAGAAAACTATCTACTACATAAGTTGAATTCTTATAGAGTATGAAACTTGGTACATCTATTCCAAGAAACTTTGCCTCACCTTAATCTTCATGGCTTCTAAAATTCACCAACACTGACCCACCCAAGTACATACACTCTAAACCATACTAAAACTAGTGTACGGCTAATTAGATCATGCTTTTAGTTGATTTTGACCTTAAGTTCCTCCAATAGAAGTTGATTAAAGGACAATTCATTACTAAAATATTGGTTGAAGATCCTTTACATGATAACCAACCACTTCCTCTTACGTTTCTAGATGAGTCCATTAGGACTCTTTCATAAGACCACCAAACCTACCAAATGACCATGTTCTTCAATGGCTCAAAATACCAATGTGGTGGGATCCCAGAGTTATTCTCATTCCCCTTGATGGTAAAACTCTTCTCATTTCCTTTAAACTTGATTTTGAATTCACTAACAATGTGGTTGAGTATGAATCCCTTGTCATAGGTCTCTAAACTGATCTAGCCTTAGGAATTAAGACCATTATTATCTTTGGTGATTCCCAACTTGTGGTCAACTAGGTCAATAGATCTTACCAATGTAAGAATTATGTCTTTCAAAAGTACAAGCAACTCATAGATGTAATCTTAACATCATTTTAACATTACCTTATCCAATTTGATCTATGATCTACCAACAAGTTCATAGTTATAATGGATTACATTGCTTGCCAAATCCCATCTCAACTTGGAGATTCTAAACTCTTTGTTACCATCTACCATTTTATTACACATTTTTATATCCATTCCTCCCTTCCTACCATTTTTAGTGTGGAAGCATATCCATCTGACATATGGCATGAAAAAACCTTTAACTACCTCAACCTCGACATCATTCCTCCTAATCTCTCTAGGAATGCCCAAAGAACCTTTGTTTAAATTACTTCTCATTACACCATACTAGGGGGAATCCTTTATAATCATGGCTTTGATGGCCTCCTTATTCATTATTTGCATAATCATGAATATTCTCATGCTATTAGGGAAATGCATGATGGAATCAATGGGTGACACTTTAGTGGTTTAGCTATCACTAAACATATCCTCCACCTTGGTTACTATTGGTCCACCCTCAACTATGACTATTGTGATTATGTAAAGAAGTGTGTTAAATTTCAACAACACATTAATTTACATCATGCACTTGCCCATGGCTTACAAGTATCCAAAGACTATTGGCCGTTATCATAATGGGGACTCAATCTCATTGGGGAAATCAACCCTCATTGTTCAAAATGACACCAATTCATTATTACCACCATTAACTATTTCACTAAGTGGGTGGAAGCTATTCCTCTCATCTCAACCAAAGTTGATAAGATAGTCAACTTCATCAATCATCATATCATCTATCATTTTGGTGTTCCCCATAATATCATCACTGATAATGGAAAATATTTCAAGAACAAGAAAGTATAGGGTATTTACAATGAATTTAGCATCAAGTTAAGCTTTTCCTCACCTTAACATCCATAAGAAAATATATAAGCAGAAGCCTCTTACAAAACCCTTAACAAAATGTTAACCAAAGTAATTAATACTCTTGGTCAGGATCAGCACTTGCACATCCCCTTCATTTATTAAGCCTATTGCACTAGCATTCAAACCTCTATGAGTGTTACCCCTTTATTTCTAGTCTTCAGAGCATAGGTAGTCTTGCCTCTCAAAGTATAGATTCCTTATTTTTACATATCCTTGCAAGACATCATTTCTAAGAATGATTATCATCAATAATGTCTAGGATGAATTGAGCTACTTGATAAGAATCACCTAGCTACTCTTAACCATGTTTATGTCTACCAAGATTCAATCGAGCATGCCTATAACAAACATCTAAAATAACAAGAATTTAATATTGAAGACATCATCCTCAAGGAAAACCAAAATGTAACCAATATGGGGAAAAGAAAAAGAGGCAAGTTTTCTTTCAATTGGCTTGGACCCTACATTATAACCCATAAGTATGGATCAAGAGTTTACCATTTGTCCTCTCTTGAAGGAAAACTAGAACCTAAACCTCTTAATGCTTCACATCTATGTCCTTTCCTTTATTAAACAAGGATCTAACTCACCTTATTATCTAACTTAAATTCATCCCTTGATTTATGATATTTTTATCCTTACACCTTCCTCTTATCCTTTTTTAGGACAATTGATTACAACATAGAACCATGTGATTAACCATCACAGTCATAACCTAATCCTAAATATAGGTACCATGTCTCTACCCATGTCATGGTTCTCATGGATACTTTTCATCTTTAATAAGATGAAATCCCATGGTCATTTGGTCTCTCAAAACCACCCCTTTTACTTATCATTACCTTATTGTGCTAGTTTCTTTCCCCTCATATAGGCAAACCTATAAGCCTAATTAGACTCATCCATGTCTAAAACATCACATCAAAATAATTTGGGATACCAAAATATTACTTGGGTCATATCTCTCTAGCATAAAAGATTGCTCCCTTAAAGGACAAATTTCCAAAACTAAATTTATTAAATAAATAGACTATTCCCTTAAAGGACAACTACCAAATATACAAACCCAAACTTAGACCACTCCTTGGAAGGATGGCTAAGTCAAATGGGTCAAAACCAATCATTTGAAGCTTCTTACATTGATCAGCTTCACAACCTATCAAAACAAAAAGAAATAAACAAAAGACCCTATATCAAAATTAGAATAAGATATCCCAAGAAAGTTGAAATCATATTTCATATTTAACATTACTAGACTTCCTGCATTGATCAATATACACCTTACATTAAGACATGGAATTGTATAATTTGGTTCTTAGGTCACCTATAGAAGGGAAAACTAACTCACATAAAGTTACCTTACCTATCAACCCATCTAACTTTCACCTACCACTTACCTACCCTTTACGACATCTATAATTTAAGGGATTATGAGCTTACTTGACACAATGTGATCAAGACACCTTTTTTATCAACCAAAGCATGTTAATGTGAAGCATTCAAAAGGATTATATTCCTTAAGCCAATCCAAATTTAATTTTGTTAGGTCTTTACCAATGAAAAGGTATCATGTTTTTTCCTTATTCTCTTATCATTGGTTCATGTAGACATATGTCTCATGATTCTCATTAATTTTTCCTACATTTAGTTTGTTATCTAACATACTTTATGTGTTTTCTTCACATCCTTAACCATTATCACATCAGATCTCCATGATCAGAAACAACAAACATCAATAATAAACATAACCTTATGAACCAGATCTATAAACCACCTCATATATCTATCTATGATCAAAACACAATGAAATATATCACATATCTATCTATGATCAAAACATCATGAACCACATCATCATATACATCATGTCATCAAAATAAATAATACATTTAATAATGTATAATATCTCTCTCTCAAAGTATGTACATTTCACTACATCAACACACAATTTGGTATCAAAATCATGTACATATACATCTACACTTACATAACATATCACATATCATGACCTTGGGTCACCACTATTGTTGGACCCCCTCCTATACCTACATTACCACTACCATCTAGTGCCAATCCTTTTAGGATGCCTATCTTTTTTCCACTTAATTAACCAACCCACTAACTTGAAGTTACCACAGTTACCCCACCTACTAAATTGGCTCTATACTCACCCTATCAAGGCTCTAGTGGATATTGTGGCATCACTATGGCCTCATAATACCTCAACTCCTTGACTATGTCTAAGTACCATGCCATAGTAATAATATTAGGTAGACCTATTGATGCTATCATTGTTCTTACCCTTTATCTTAGGGTGTCCCACTCCTAGGTCACCAAACCAAGTGAGTTCCTCACCTAATCTCTCTTAACTAAAATGGTGGAAACCTGACTCTACAAATTCATAATATGGCCTTGTAATGTGGCCACTTACCCCTACAACCCTATAATCTATGCTTGTGTGGTAGCTGGTGCTACCCCTACCTATCTATCAGGGCCACCACTTTATACTTATACCCTAATTGGATCTACATCTATGGCATATTGACCCCCATCATCCCATCCAAAATTGGCCACTACAAATTGGGCTTAGTAAAAAATTGAATATCCATCAACAAAACTGACATCATTTATCCCTATTTTGGTAGGAAACTCATCATGATCTAATACTACCTCATCTAGCTATGGCTCAGGTAATAAAAACTCTACATCCTCTCTTATGTACGTCAAAAAAGGACCTATAATCCCATAAAATTGGCCATAAAACCTCCTATATGTGTCTCCAATCATCTCTAGTCATCCCTCCATGGATCTCCTCAAATATCCTTAGAACCCGATCCCTCATCTAGATCTAGTCTCATGCCTACAAATAGATCAAGTTACCATGCACACTTAGTTTCTTATTTCCATTGATCATTTTCATTAATTTTAACTACATCAACCTCTTTATCAACCTAAAATCACCTACATAAACATATTCCAACCATTACCTCTACAACATTACCTCTAACACTTAAAAGTGACCCCCACCCACAAACATTTACCCTAACTTATCACACCAATACCTGATGCTTCTATAAAAATATCTACCCTAACTAAGAAAAATTTAACACCCTACCTTAAACTATCATAGCTACTCTAAACCTATCAAAATACTACCTAAATCTACCCACTAACCCTATCAGCCTATAATTCCTACTTGATAATTTCCCTAAACCATCTTAACCCATCACTCAGCACATCACCTATCTTAACCCACATTTGAAATTTTAACTCACTCAAACCCTTTAAAAACACTTGAAAACACTTTTAATATATCTATCTAATAAACCATCCCTTTCCCAAATAATCAACCACTGATGGTCCTCATGACTATCAACAGTCAGGTGAGCTTTGTCCTTTGGTGATCGACTATCGATGGTCATGCCTGACTGCCAATGGTTAGGTTTAACCATGAATTCTTATGGTAAAAGACTTAACCTACATTCTAAAAAACTAATCAAAATAAAAAATTTCAATAATTAAATTACCTAAATCTATCCTAAAACCTACCCTAAACCTTAATCCTCCCAAGAAATAAAATTTTACCTCCTAATTTTCCAAATTTTACCCAAAACATAAACTAAGGAAAAACCCCCCAAAACCATATCCAAATAATAAAATTCAACTAAAATATAACCTAATCAATTAATCTACTAATTCAACACATCACCTACCTTGTTCCTTAATCATTATCAAGGATAGAGTCCATATCTAGCTACTTGACTACATGTTCATCCACCCTACATATCAATCTAAGTTAGATTACCTTAAATTCATGCTTTATCAATCAACAATCACCATGTCAAAAACCACTCAGTCAACCCTCTCTCAAAAAAATTCCAAATCACCATCTCATTAAACCACACAAAAAAATCAGAGGTCAAATAGAAAAATAGTGAAAATGAAATTTCATTTTCACTTTTTATCCCATAATTTTTTAGGGTTTCCACCTAACCATCGATGGTCAGGGTGACCATCAATGGTTGACCATAAGACCCCTGATCACTGATGGTCAAGAAGCACACATTCTAATTTTTATTTGGTACTTACACCTAAGCTCCAAATTTTTGGATATCACCTTTCTCCCACTTAAACTTTTAGAGATTACCCTTCTCCAAACAACCACACAACCATGCCCACCTTCATGTTGGTCATTGTTAACCTTGGGACCCCTGACCATCAATGGTTAAGAAGCTCCCATTTTAAATTTTATCTAGGATCCACACCTAAGTACCTCAAATTTTTAGACATCACCTTTTTACCACCTAAACTTTTGGAGATTACCCTTCTCCAACCAACCACACAACCACATCCACCTTGACATTGGCCATTTTTGGTCCAAACTATCAGATATTTTGCAAAGACGCTCCCTTGATCATTTTTTACCACACCAACCAACCTTATCATGTTGAACATTTGAATTTTCACCACCTCATACACAAATAAACCATTTGTGTTTTTCAAGGGAGCACTTCTTACTTTGGATACTTGTTAAAACACTAACCCTATCTAGAAGACTTGAATGGAATAACCTGATCAACTATGACAAACAATGTGGACTAGTTACCTTATTACTATTACTTTTATAACCAACCTTATTTTTACCAACCATAGAAACCTTAGTATTTACATGATCCTAACTATCACACTTAGTTATATTTTGTGTGCATGTTTGTGTCTCAAATACCAAACCCCCTTTTTTGTCACCAACTTCATGACTCACCATATACCACTTATAAAACCCCAACTTGATTTTGATTTCACCTCATCAACTCTTATTTTGAGGGGGAAAACCTCCTCCCATAATCAAGGCAATTAGGCCTTTGACCAACAATATATTTCTATTTTGGATCTTGTTAATTCAAAGCCACATAATAAAAAGGGGGGAAATGTAGACACTAGAAAATGGTACTAAATGTTAAAATACCTTGGAATACCTTAGGGATAACCTAACCCCTCTCAACCTACTACCCAACCTATTAGACCTTAGGTCTAGTTAGATACTTAGATAACTAAACTCAAAAACTTACTAACCTAACCATTACCCAACCTCTTTCAACCCACCTTGACCCTTTACCTCTAGACACTCGACCACCAATGGTCAGCTTAACCATCGATGGTTAGTCTAAATGTTGATGGTCATGTTTTCAATATTTTAACACATCAATAGCTATGTGTGAGCTAATGAGTCATAATTAAATATGTTCAGCTTACATGGTGCTAAGAAAATCCCAAGCATCAAAATCAGTAAGCCAACCTACTAGGGAACCCTCTATCCTCCATCTCTCTTTGCATATAAAAAGAAGGGAGTAAGAAGTGAGATGGATCATCATAAACATTCTTGCACATAGGTATTCAAGATCTCTAGCCACCTATTCTTCTTTTAGTGATTTATAAATAATAATAATAAAGATCTAAACATCTACCAAAATTGCTCTCAAGGCAAAGTACCATTACTCTATTGAAATTACTCTAGCCATCAACCATTTAGCAAACAAAAAGTATAATTTATGTTTTACTTATATTTGATTTCTAACTTCTAGACCTAAATTATATCTACTACACCTATCTTTTAACTTCCCTATCCTTAACCAGACCCATAACCAAACCCCTATCTGATCAATCACCCATTCTACAACTCTTTTTGAACACTTTAAAAATCCACAAACAACTACCGATGGTTAACACAATTATCGATGGTCACCCCCAACCATCAATGGTTACCCAACCACTAATGGTTAGCTTAATAATTTATGGTCATCCCAACCACCTATGGTCGTTATGGCATGAAATAATAACAAGTTATTTATAACCCTTTACCCCCAACCAAATCTAACTTTCTATGTTCCTATCTATTCATAGACCCTTGCCTAATTTTTTGAACCTAAACTATTTATCTTAGAATTAGTATTAACCCATTTTTTCCATATTTAGTCATTTTCTCTATCAATAATTCATTTCCTTGTATTTAATTTTAGTTAATTTTTTTTAATTTAATGCAAGCATCTTTATTTTATCATTTTCAACTTAATTATTATCAAATAGTGGATTGATAGCCTCCTAGAAAGCTCACACTTATTGGATCTAACTCATGCTAGGCAGTTCACCTAAATATCTTTCTAAAAACCCCCTTTTTAGTGTTTTCTTATCTATAAGTTATTCCTTCCAAAATAAAGAGGATCTCTCTACATTCATCTAGATCACACACACTTTAATAAATACATATTTATACCATACCCTTATTATTAGTTGTTTATCTTCTTCCAAAATTAAGAAATGAGAAAAAATTAAGAGGAACACATGTGACTATAACACCTCATATCAATGTTGAAGGTAAACTACCTATGTTTTTTTAGGTGATGGTCTAGGTGTTTGACTAATAAGGGGTTTCTTACATAGGTTCATAAATAAGATGGGGTCTTCCATACTATGTTTAAGAGATTTAGTTTCTTTCTATTGAATTTCAATCATCATCTTAAGGTGGTCAGCTTTATATCATGGGAATATTCCTTGTATCTTATACACTAAATTATATGATGTTTTAGGAGGACCCTTTGGAGACTAGGATTGAGTTGATATTTTAAACATGATCATAACATTTTTATTAGTATCCAGATTTGAATAGACCCTTCTCTCACAATACCAATGGATATTTATGGTATAATGCACCATTTGACCTTGATTTAATGTCTTAAACCTAGGCATAACTGCTCAAACATGTAGGTGGTATTCATAGGGTCCTATGGAATTATGACTTTGGAAATTAGAGCCTACTATGGTGTAAAATGTCTTGATAAGAACATTACACAATAAATACACTTTGAGAGGTTCCATATGGAATATTGACTCATGTTTAAGATCACATATGGGGAACTTATACACCCCCTTTCATTTACTCAAAAAGGAAAGAAATTTGAAGTTAGTGAATTAGACATATTAAGGAATAAATTGAAAACTAGGATTCCATGCATACCTTAAACTCTACCAATGAACATTAAACTTTACTAAATAGGTCTATGAAGGCATTGGAAGGATATTTCATATTTTATTAGCCTTGAAATCCATAATAAGTCCTATTATTTATAAAATAGGGACTCTTTCACATGAATATAACACCTTTGCATGTTCTGTAGTGTTCTAATGATATTCAATAGCCATCACCATGAAACACTCAATTGATATTTGACTAAAGGTTAACTACATAGGCAATCCCATTTGAAGGTAGGATTTTGAATGATTTGAAGGTTCACTTGATCAATCCACTATATGAAGGAGGTAATAAGGATCGAATGATTCTAACCATGATTTAGCCTCAAACCACTACTTATTTTCATGTGTGTGTGTGTGTGTGTGTGTGTTTGTGTGTGTATTAAAGGTCCCTCATCATCAATAGAACATTGTATGTAGTCTACAACTTGTGATAACCTAGAGGTTTATTTATCCCATGGAATCACACATGTAAAATAGGGGTGGAGAATGAAATGGCCAAACTTTGAGGACTTGTAAAATACATATAAAACCACCATTTTCCTTAACCAAGCTAGAAACACATTTAAATAATTTAAAGATTGACTTATGTAGATGTTGAAGACTAGTTTGAATACTTATATTATTAACTATTATTCATAAATCATGGGTTATCATTTTTTAAGGCAATGTCAAGGATTATAATGCCATTATACCTATTTCCTTTGGCCAAGAGAAAAACTCACAATTTTTTCTCTCCTATTTTGTTTATCTTTACTGATAAACAAAATAGGTCTGATCATCCAAAGTAGTAAGATTGGTCAGCCAAATGTGTAGTTTTACCACATCAAAAGGGGAATAATCTCTCCTCTCATCAAGGGGAGGTTCCTTATAAATATGCTCTCTCTCTCTCTCTCTATATATATATATATATATATATATATATATATAAATAGAAAATAATACTCAAGGGTAGGACAAACCATCCATCTCTATTTTTTCAGAGATGATGCATGCAAATCAAAGGAGAAATCTCAAGGGAAATGATAGAAAACACTCCTCTTCTTTCAGAAGTACTATTCAACAAACCACAAGAATCTTCTTGGTAGTAATTGCAAAATGTAACCAAGGATGCAGTAACCAATAGATTGAGATGTAGCAGAAAGTCTCCACCTCAATTTTTCAAGAGTGAGATACGAAGGACAATGAGGGCACAAAGTCATCCTAAGGTCCTTTACACAAAAAAAAAAAGAAAACACACTAAAGGAAGTTATGGGGGCACAAAGTCTCTCCACAGTTAGCTTCAGGACACCTTCCTGACTACTTTCACTAATTTTGCTTATTGAATTAAAGGAATCAAAAAATATATTAAGGAAAAAGACATAAGAATAGTTTCCCCAACAACAAAGATATCACAACACAAAGTCTGAAAAGTCACTTGCTTTCTTATTCCAATAACAAAATATGATCAATAACTTGAGCTCAAAGTCTCAGTAATGCCTTTCAATTTGGGTAGAGTTTTGTTTATGATAATTAGAGAGAGAGATCCTTTCAAAAAATAAAAGAGAGTCTCTTATATAGCCTCTTCTAGAAGGACTTGGGAAAAGTAACACATCATGTTGCATTGAATATTGTTAAGAAGACATGCTAGAATTTAGGGGCATTTACCCATTTGCTTTTCTCAATGCAAAGAAATGGGTTACGGTATTTGAAAGTTTGCATCTTTCAATGTCCACCTAACAATCTGATTCTAGAAACATATTTGATGCGTAAATGTTTTTGGTCCTTCCTCATCATTCCTCCTTTTTTAGTTATTTGAATCAGGTCCTTGATTTAATTCGATGCTTTGTTCCTTAGTTGCTTTCTACTGGTCTTTTGAGAACCTTGTGGAAGATGATACTTGGTAGCTTCCAATTGCTTCAGTAGCTTAATGAAGGTTTTCTACAATCCTTACTTAGCAAAAGAGATATAAAGGAAGAAACTATGGATGTTGACACATGGTAGCTTCCATCAAGCTCTTAGCTGCCTTTGAAAAGTCTTCAAGACTTATATTTGATGAGAGACACATGGCAGCTTTCACTATATTTGATGAGAGACACGTGGCATGTTACGCTACTTTAAAACTATCTCAATAGATGACTCATGGTAGCTTCCACTATGACTTTTTGAGGGACACATGGCAGCATTGCAGGTTTTCTATTTCTTTAGACTTTTCCTTCAGAGAAAAAGTCTGAAGAAATTCTTTCAGACAATTTGTCTGAAGGAATTGTCTCTTTGTCACTTTTACTAGGGGAAATTTTTTGAAGGAAATCCCTTTGCTTTTTTGGCCTTTGAATTTTTCCATTTGCTCCCTTCCTATCTTCCACAAAGGTTTTTTGAGCTCCAAATTAGCCTTTCAAGTTTTGCAACAGTTCACTTCAGCTTCTGAGTGTCCTCTGAAAGGGCTGTTTGTCCCTTGGTTTCTGCCTTAGTTGATTTTCTGTGAATCTCAACATGTGACACATGGCATCATCTATTGTGAAATAAGTGAGGAAACATGGAAGCTTCTATCACATTCTAAAAACACTTGAGACTTATTTTAGATTCATGCAGATATTGACATGTGGCACGTTCTACTTAACTTACAAAGGACAAGTGGTGGCTTTCACTGCTCTAAAACACAAAGTGAAATGAGGCTCGAAAGATAACACTTGGTAGCATTTGCTAGGTTCTATCAGGCTTTTGTTTTAGTCCATTTCTTTCCTTCCTTAGTCACTTTTGCCACAAAAATTCTCTTGGCAAGGGCACTTGTGTCTTTGACGCTTGGGGCACTCCTTTGAACTTGTCGCTTGAACCGACCAATTGAACTAACTTTAGTTCAATGGTTTAATGGTTCATTCCCCTATTTCTATTGACCACTTGAACTAAGATTCTTTGACACAAGCCTTGTTAAACCCATTGAATCTTGAACCCGTTGAACCTTTTGAACCTGATTGAGCATTTTGAACCTTTTAAACCTTGAACTAGTCCTGAAAATGACTGTGTTAGAAACTTGTTCTTTTGATTAAACCTGCCTGTAGAAGCCTTTGAACCTATTGAACCATTAGTCCTTTGACTGAAAAATCTTGAATAATTCCTAATTTTGAAAGCTTAGGAATTTTTTTGAAATGGGAAGAGATATTTTGGTTTTGCAAGACCAAAACGGCTTCTATGTTATCCTAAAAATGAGTGACATTTTTTGAGTACAATAGTTGGCTCCAGTTGGGGAACTTCTATCAATTGTAAAAAAGAATTAAAGGGAGTAAAATCTAGAATATCCAGTGTCTTCATGTGTACCATTGGGCTACAGAGTCAATGTTACCTAAAAATTAAAGGCATAAAAAAAAGGAAACAAATAAAACAAAACAAAATTAAAAACTATACAAATATACATATGTACAGATGAAATGATTTGATACTTCAAGAGTTGAATTGTTTCAGATGTTGCCCATTGTGAGGTAAAAAAAAGAGTGTGCCATCTTGATATTTTAGTAAAAATCTATTTTCACCATTGTATTGATGAATTATAAATAGGCCTCTCTAAAGGGAGTCAAACTTTCCATGCATCCCTTTGGGTTCTCTCCTTTTGTCCCACAACAGGACTTGATCCCCAATCTAGAAATCATAATTTTTGGCCTTCTGGTCAAATATTTTCTTTACCAAACATTTATGAGTAGTAATTCATTCCACCACCATGGTTCTCTATTCATCTAGCTTAGTTAGGCACATGATTCTGTTATCAAGAGAGCTTTCATATGTCTGATCTTCAATTACCTTTGCCAATTTCAAGGCTAGAAATTCTAAGGTGATTGGTATCTCAGCATTGATACCATAAAGAAGTTGAAAAGGAGACATACCAATTTCCCTCTTTGGTGTGATTCTATCTGCCCATAGAGCATCAATCAATGCTTTATGCCATGCCCTTTGATTGTCATCTGCTAGCTTCTTGATGATAGTTACCAGGTTCTTATTGCTTGATTCAGCTTGTCCATTCCCTTATGGAAAATAATCAAAAGAGTGAGAGAGTGTAACTCCATAATGGAAAAAAAATTATGTAATCTCCTGGGAGGTGAAACAAGCTGCATTGTCAGTTATAATTCTGGTTGGAACTCCAAGCTTGGAAATGATATTCTCCTTGAGGAAATTGCATACAACTTCTGAAGTAGCATGTTTAGTTGGGATTACTTCTACCCACTTAGTGAAATATTCAATTTCTATAATGACATAATCATGTCCATCACCTGAAGATGGGTTTATAGTCCCAATAAAACCAATCCCCCATTGCTGGAAAGGTTCTTCTATGATCACTGGCTTGAGAGGTAGGGAAGCTAACTTGGGTCTTCCAACAAATTGTTGGCATAGTTCACATTTTCTCACCCACTTATATGCATCTTGGAAAAGAGTTGGCCAGTAATACCTGGCTCACAAAATCTTTTGAGTAGTTATAAGAGCAAAACAATTTCCTCCACAGGCTAGATTGTGGAAAGATTTCAAAATTTGGCTTTGTTGCTCTTTGTCTACAAAACAAAGGAATACTCCATCTATGCTTCTCTTATACAAGCCATTGTCCCAAAGGACAAAATTGGTAGCTTTCAATATGATAGTCCTCCTTTCTTTATAAGACAAATGAGTAGGACATTCACCATAAGTAAGGAAATGAGTAATACCTGAATACCACTCATTAGTAGTGGAGACAAAAAGGACTGTTGGTGTGTCTTCCACTTCAGCTTCTACATGTTGTGTATCTTCTGGCTTGTTGTTAGTAATTAATTGGTATAGGCATTTTCCCCTGACTAGCTTTGTTGGCTTGATGTCTAGATCAAACTCTTGGATCTTTGTAATCCAATTTCCTCTTTGTGTCCTAAACTCTTGCTGAGTTAATATGGACTTGACTGTAGTGTCAGGAACTAAGGTAGTAGTGTGTGAATTTAGGATATAGAAGTGGAAATTATTGACTAATTTCACCACTATATAAGCATGATTTTATACATTTGAATACTTCATCTCATGGGTTTTGAGAGGGAAACTCATGAAATAAATAGGAGATTCCATACCTTCCTTGTCCTATTGAACAAGAACTGTTGAAAGTGTATGTTCAAAAGCATAGCTATATATGATGAAATATTTATTGTAATCTAGAAAAACCAAGGTAGGGGAATGGGAAATGGTAGTCTTGATATCCTTAAATGTTGACTTGCCTTCTTTAGTCTAGCTGAAGGTGGTCTTCCCTTTCATCATGTTCACAATGTGTCTAGTCTTCTCAGTGAATTTGGGGATGAACCTCCGTAAGAAGTTCACCTTTTCAAAGAAAGAGTGAACAAAATTTTTACTTGTAGGTAAATTAAGCTCTTGAATATACTTGACTCTATCTGATTCAATATTTATGCCTTCTTTAGACACAATGTGTCTGAGGAGTTTCCCCTCTGTTACTCCAAAAGTAGACTTCTTGGGGTTTAAGGAAATACCATTTTGGCAGCAGTGCTCTAGCACTTGTTGTAAGTGGCGTACATGATCAAAACAATGCTTTGAAAAGATGGTTAAGTCATCAAGGTATACCACTATGAATTTACCCATCTCATCTTTGAAAGCCATGTCCATTGCTTTTTTAAAGGTGGCACCAGCATTTATCAACCCAAAAGGCATTCTTCTATATGTAAATGTACCCCAAGGTGTGGTGAATGTAGTCTTGTGTTGATCTGCTTTACCAAATTCAACTTGATTATATCCTGAGAAACCATTTGGCATTGATAACATCTCTAAACCTATCACTGTTTGAAGCACTTGATCAATAATTGGCAAAGGGTAATTATCTTTCAAAGATGACTAATTCAAATTCCTGAAATCTACACAAATGTGAGTTTCATCTCTCTTCTTCCTTACAGGCACTATGTTTGCAATCCATGTGGAATGATGGATTGGAAAGATGATTCTAGAATTTAACATTTTTTGTATCTCAGATAGAATAGTACCTGATATTTTTAGATTGTATTATCTGGATTTTTGCTTATAGGGCATGAGTCAACCTTGAGAGGAATGCCATGGTATATTTCATCATGCCTAAGAGACTTTAGGTCATCATAATAATAAGCTAAGACATCCATGTATTGATGGAGTAAAGTGGTGAACTTGAATCTTTATTTAGGGGTACAACACTTACCAATGTTAACAATCTTGGGATTTTCTTTAGTAGTCAGGTTTACTTGATTGAATCCTTGAAAGAAGCTTGAATCTATTTGTTGTTGTTTGATGAATCTATCATGCTTGTCAAACAATTTTTCAAGAGAAACAAGGCCTTTAGGAATTTAATTTTCTTTCAGCTGTAATAATTCTTCATTTATATCTGAACTAGATTTAGAGGCTGATTCATACTTCTGAGATTCACTGCCTTCAAAATGTAGTTTTTCAAAATTGTCTTTTCATTCCAGGAAGGCAATGATTTGATGATCATCATTGAATACTTGCCAATGATCATCATTGTTAGGAACACTTGGTCTATAGACTATCTCAATAGTATACCTGTCTTCTTTGAAATCTGAGTGAGAAACTAAGAGAGTTCCTGAAATAGCAAGTGCATCAACTTTATCATTAGATTCCCTGGGTATGGAAAAAATGTTGAAAGCATCAAAGCTTTCAATTTTGTCTCAAACCAAGTTATGGTAGTGGCGTAATCTTTCATTCTTGGTTTGGTATAGATTTCTCACCTGATAAACCATTAATTCAGCATCCCCTTTGGCATGAAGAAACTTGATGCCTTTGTCTTGAGCAGCCTTCAATTCCAACAATAGAGATTCATATTCATCTATATTATTAGTGTTGCTAAATTGTAATTTATAAGATGAAGGAAACATATCTTCTTGAGGAGATATCAACACAATCCTAGCTCCTAAACCGGTAGAGCAGCAGCTTCCATCAAATTCCAGAGTCCATACCTCATCAGATACTAATTTTTCTTTAAACTTTCCTTCACTAGAGAGGGAGGGTCCTTCTTCATTTGTATTACAACCTACTAGTTCTTCTGCTATTCTAGTTGAACTGATTTCTAGGTTGACACAAGAATTTTATTAGATGCTTTATGCACTTCATCTGTAGATAGAAAGCAGTTATCCATACCTGAGGATTTAAAAAGAATTTGAGCTTCAGGGGCTGATGTTTGAGTGACAATATATTTTGATTCCTTTTCAGGTATTAGCCTCTTCATTACACCTTTGATAGGGATTCTTGCCTTAGACAGGTCCATGCTTAGTTCTCCTCCCACATCCTTACAAAAATTTCATCCAAGAAAAATGCCATAGGATACTGGGATGCCAGCCACCAAGATAGTCATCTTGATTCTCTTGTTTGGAAAGGCTGCAAATGCAAATTGGGCATCTTTGATTTGCCCCAACAATGGTACTTTCTTGTTTTCCATGGAAACATCTCCCAAATGTCTTGGTCAGTGTGAGGCCAAGAGATTTAGCTACTTTAGTAGGCATGACATTGTTAGATACACCTGAGTCTATAATATAATTACTTAGCTTGTGACCATTTATTAACAAGGAAACATAGAAAGGTTCTATTTTCCCAGGGGTAGCTAGAGGAGTAATGACAAGATTATTCAGAATGGACATGTTCTTTGGGGGATCAAGAGTTACCTTTTTAGCTTCTTGTTTCATAGGGATGGTTTGGTTCTTGACACATTGGACTAACTTATCTAATTGATCAGGATTGGACTACAAATATTCAAATTTAGACATTTGTATTTTGGTCTTTTTGACATGATCAATTATGTCAAATGGCTAAATTAGACTAGGAAAAGAGGAAGGTATTTCAACCATTTGGGTTTTAGGAGGGATAGGAGGAAGGCTGGTTTGTGAAATTGAATTAGAAGGTGAAGGTGAAATTGATGTACTTACCTTTTGGGTGATCATCAGATCCTTTGATTGGAAAGGTAGAGTGGTTCCATGCTTAACAATTGTAATTGCTGGTTGAGGTTGCTCCTTTGTCTTCCCTTTATCAACTTATTGGTTGATTGGTTCTTAGACCGTAAACACTGCATATGATCCATCAAAAGCTTTTCCTTTGCTTTTGGGTTCATCTTGATAGTTCAGGAAACCAATGTGGGAGTCGCTAGCTGATTCTTCTTGATTTTATACAAGGAGATTAGCATCATTTTATTGATTCAATTTAGGCTGGAAAGAGAAATCTAATTCTGCTTCAAGATATCCCATTACTAAATTGGCTGGGGGTGCTTCAATGTCAAGTTTCCCTTATGGGGGAGGAAGACAATTTTGTTGCCCTTGATTCCTGGCAGCATTTCCCTAATATGATTGATTTGTAAATGTCCTTCTTGGCATATCTCTGTATGAATGAGCAAAAGACATTCCTTGCACCATTTGCTTTTTGAGAGCAAGTAACTCATTTTCCAACTTCTACACCATTGGATTAGTGGTGCCTGTAGATGAATATTCAGAAGATGATGAGGGTTTATTTTTATTTAGATCTCTTCTTATCTTCCTTGCTAAGATGAGATCATCTTTTACTTTAGTGGCCAAATGCTAAGCTACAACAAGATCTATTTGACCAACACATCTCAAAAGAAAACTTACTTCAGGTAACTGAGAATTAATGAAGAAGCATTTGAGATTCTCAGCTGTAGGTCAAGAAATTATAGGAATTATGTTCCTCAATTTGTCAAACTTGGATATGAAGTCCCTCATTGATTCATGAGGTTCTTTCTTTATCTATGTAAGTTGAGCCAGAAGTGCATGTGCATCTTCTGTAGGTTTGAATCTGGCTTTAAACTTAGCTTTGAGGGTATTCCAATCGGTTACTGACCGAGTCTGTAGATGATCAAACTAATCTATAGCATCACCTTGTAATGTTTCTACAAATAGCTTGACTGTTACATCTTCAAATTCTACTCCAATTACACCACAAACTATGCTGAAGGCTACAATGTGTTCATCAGGATGAACTTTCCCATCACCATATAATTTGGAGAAATTCTTGCTTGAACTATGTGGAAGCTCATGTAGAGGTGGAGTAAGATCAAGAGAACCAAAATAATTACCCCAGGGGCCTTGAGATGCCATTATAGGATTATGAAAAGGAGGAATAAAAAATCTTAGAAGAGTAATTATTGGCAAAGCTTTATCAATAGCAGAAGTGGATACTTTGTTTGGCAATGGAGATCTGACTTTAGTAGGAGGAAAGCTCTTGGTTCATTGGAGGCGAGATGGTGAAGGAAAGAGATCAAAATTACTTTTTTTTACCAACTCAAATACAGGGTCAACAATACCTTTAACCCTTTAGCTTCATGTATACCTTGAATCTACTAGATTGTGAAATGAAAATGGAAAAGAATTGACCTTGATTTAGTTTGAAGCTTGAGGATTTAAACTGTGCGTTCTTTCCTAGTTAGTGTGGAGGTGAATGGTAAGGTTATAATAATAAAGGGTAAAACATATAAATGGAATGGAGTCTATAATGGATAATGGTAGAGACTGATTCCATCTAAAACTTGAGGTTTCAGAATGCACATAACTATATCCCCAGTGGAGTCACCAAAAACTGTTGGTTGAATATTTTGTCGATCAACGTACTGATAAACAAAATAGGTCTGATCATCCAAAGTAGGAAGATTGGTCAGCTAAATGTGTAGTTTTACCACATCAAAAGGGGACTAATCTCTCCTCTCATCAAGGGGAGGTTCCCTATAAATATGCTATATATATAAATAGAAAATAATGCTCAAGGGTAGGACAAACCATCCATCTCTCTTTTTTCAAAGATGATGTGTGCAAATCAAAGGAGAAATCTCAAGGGAAATGATAGAAAGCACTCCTCTTCTTTCAGAAGTAATATTCAACAAACCACAAGAATCTTCTTGGTAGTAATTACAAAATGTAACCAAGGATGTAGTAACCAGCAGATTGAGATGTAGCACAAAGTCTCCACCTCAATTGTGCAAGAGTGAGATACAAAGGACAATGAGGGCACAAAGTCATCCTAAGGTCCTTTACATAGAAACAAAAAGAAAAAACACTAAAGACAATTGTGGGGGCACAAAGTCTCTCCATAGTTAGCTTCAGGACACCTTCTTGACTACTTTCACTAATTTTGCTTATTGAATTAAAGGAATCAGAAAATATATTAAGGAAAAAGACATAAGAAAAGTTTCCCCAACAACAAAGATATCACAGCACAAAGTCTGAAAAGTCACTTGCTTTCTTATTCAAATAACAAAATATGATCAACAATCCGAGCTCAAAGTCTTAGTAATGCCTTTCAATTTGGGTAGAGTTTTGTTTCTGATAATCAGAGAGAAATCCTTTCAAACAATAAAAGAGAGTCTCTTATATAGCCTCTTCAAGAAGGACTTGGGAATAGTAACACATCATGTTGCATTGAATTTTGTTAAGAAGACATGCTGGAATTTAGGGGCATTTACCTATTTTATTTTCTTAATGTAGAGAAACGGGTCACGCTATTTAAAAGTTTGCATCTTTCAATGTCCACCTAGTGATCTGATTCTAGAAACATATCTGATGTGTAAATGTTTTTGGTCCTTCCTCATCATTCCTCCTTTTTTAGTTATTTGAATCAGGTCCTTGATTCAATTCGATGCTCTGTTCCTTAGTTGCTTTTTGCTGGTCTTTTGAGAACCCTGCAGAAGATGATACTTGGCAGCTTTCACTTGCTTCAGTAGCTTAATTAAGGTTCGCCACAATCCTTACTTAGCAAAAGAGATATAAAGGAAGAAACTATGGACATTGACATGTGGTAGCTTCCATCGAGCTCTTAGCTACCTTTGAAAAGTCTTTAGGACTTATATTAGTTTCTTGTGGAGGATGACACGTGGCAGTTTCCACTGTATTTGATGAGAGACACATGGCATGTTCCACTCTTTGAAACTATCTCAATATATGACTCATGGCAGCTTTTGCTGTGACTTTTTGAGGGACATGTGGTAGCATTGTGGGTTTTCTATTTCTTCAGACTTTTCCTTCAGAGAAAAATTTTGAAGAAATTATTTCAGACAATTTGTCTGAAGGAATTGTCTCTTTGTCACTTTTGCCTGGGGAACTTTTCTAAAGGAAATCCATTTGCTCTTTTGTCTTTTGAATTGGTCCATTTTCTCCCTTCCTATCTTCCACAAAGGTTGTTTGAGCTCCAAATTAGCCTTTCGGGTTTTTGCAACAATTCATTTTAGCTTTTGAGTGTCCTTTGAAAGGGCTATTTGTCCTTTGGTTTCTACCTTAGTTGATTTTATGTGAATCTCAACATGTGACACGTGGTAGCATCCACTGTGAAATAGGTGAGAACACATGGCAGCTTTCATCACATTCTAGAAACACTTGAGAGTCATTTTAGATTCATGTAGATGTTAACACATGGCACACTCTGTTTAACTTACAAAGGACATGTGGTAGCTTCCACTGATTTGAAAAACAAAGTGAAATGATGCTCAAAAGATGACACTTGGCAGCATCTACTGGGTTCTGCTAGGCTTTTATTTCAGTCTCTTTTTTTCCTTAGTCACTTTTGCCATAGAAATTCCCTTTGCAAGGGCACTTGTGTCTTTGACGCTTGGATCAGTCCTTTGAACTTGTCGCTTGAACCGACTGATTGATCTAACTTTGGTTCAATAGTTCAATGGTTCATTCCCCTATTTCTATTGACCACTTGTACTAAGCTTCTTTGACACAAGCCTCATTGAACCCATTAAACCTTGAACCCATTAAACCTTTTGAACCCAATTGAGCACGTTGAACCTTTTAAACCTTAAACTAGTCCTAAAAATGATTGTGTTAGAAACTTGTTCTTTTGATTGAACCTGCCTGTTGAAGCCTTTGAACCTATTGAACCATTAGTCCTTTGACTAAAAAAGCTTGAATAATTCCCAATTTTGAAAGCTTAGGACAATTTTTGAAATGGGAAGAGATATTTTGGTCTTGCAAGACCAAAACAACTTATATGTTTTCCTAAAAATGAGTGACATTTTTTGGGTACAACACTATCCATACTGAGTAAGAACCTAAGAGGCTAACTAAGGTTACCAAGGAGGATGATGGAAAGGAAGGGTCTATTTTTTACCTTTTTGACTTGAATCTCATGGATTCTTTCATTTTATTTTTTCATTGTGTTCCCTCTGTATATCCCTAACCTTTTATGACCATGATCATATTATTTGGATCCATATACACTTGAAAACACTTGTAAAATGCCACTTTCCTACATTTTCTCAAGTTTTTATATCTTGAAATGTTGTTAGTGGGTAGGAGGAGGGAAACAAGGGTCAAATGTGTTTAAAATAAGGAGTATGTGTGGAGGTAAGGTGAAAATTCATTATTTCCCATGTGTGGGCCCCTTTAATGGTGAATAAAAATATATGACATATAAAATGACACCCTTTTACATATGAAACCACTCTATTATGACATTATGGTGATAATGGAGACCCTTGAAGGCATAGTTGATGGTTTTGGTGGTGATTTGGGGCCAAAATAACATATTCTCATGATTAAACACCCCTTTAGAAGGCAATGTACATGATCTCAAGTTCAAATTCAAATATAGATTAACTTAATATATACTAGAAGACTTTAAAACATGCTAAGGACCTAAACAAAGTTACCACATTCTCCTTATAACATCCTTAACCCTATAATGTTGCCATACTTTGTAGGTTCTCAACATATTTATATCAATTCATAATAGGCCATGAGCTATAAAATTTGAGTCACCTTCAATAGGAGTGACTTCAAATCATTAATATCACCTCAAGACCTATTATGTACTCTTATACATTACTAGAATAGAGTAGACACTTGACACATGCTCTAAAAGGGTGACCAGATGACCACCATGACACTCCTTTACATAACACATCACTTAAACCTACTACCTTGATTTGATGACTAGTGATCCCTTTTTTAAACTTCCCTAAAAATTTAGGAGACATAAAAGGGTGACCAAGGTGAGCTTAAGTACTTTTGGCATAGGTTGACCTCTTTATAATCACAAGGGTATAAAGGAGTCAACATTACTATTGACTCTGAAGGCTTGACCTATCTACTAGATGTAAAACTCTTTGACTGAATTGACACCTCAAGATTAATATCTTTTATACCTTAAGGACTGTAACAATGCTACAAGACACACAACAAGACACAAAGGAACACAAAAATGACACATAAAAATAAAGAGTAAAAACATAACTAAATAAATAACTAATAAAGCATGTGCCACAACACTTAGAACAGAGAAATGTAAACTAATATGCATAGTATAGATTGTGATTTCTTGTAACAATACTTAAGGAGCACCCCATTGTTAGAGATATGGAGTTCCTCATCATTTATCTTGGACAATTGGAAAGCATTGTGCTCTTTGTAGCTAGTAATACTATATGGTCCACTCTAAAGACTATCAAACTTTGAGTGCTTACCTGGTTTAGCTTGGTCTTCATCCTACTTGAGCATAATGTCAGAATATTAGAAGGTTTGAAAGAAGATCTCTTGTCAAATTACCTCTTTAATTGATCTTGATGAGATCACATATAATACATAAAAAAATCTCTTGTCTCTTCCATCTCTCTCAATTAATTCATCCTTACCTTCATAGCATCATTCTCCATGAGTTAAAGTTGATGTGTGAGTTTCAAGGCTAGTAGTTCAAGTGATATGGGTAGTGTTTTTAACTCAAATTTGCTTTTCAGACTATAAAGAAAGAAACTAGAAGAAAGTAATGGACAAGGCTTGGAAGTACCTGGACTAAAGACTGCACACCGTAAATCCAGACGTTCGTGGGCACTCCTCTTTGGCTGTGGAGGAATGACACCTGCAAAGAAGAAAGAAACTAGGACAAAAAGGTGTTAGATAGACAGATGGTGGGTTGCTAGGTAAAAGCCTATTCCCAGAAGTATGAGAACTTCCTTAAGGGAGGTCAACCCACTGTTTTGATAAAGATAAGTCTGATAAAAAAGACAGAATGCTGAAAAGGACTGAAATAAATAGCAAAACTGAAAGAGAAAAAGGAAGCAAATGCTTACCTGGAAGAAGCTGTCAAACTGGTCACAGTCGCCGGCGTCGGTGGTCCTACCGGCGTCGGTTGTCGGGTCTGCCGACGTCGGTTAGTCTGCCAACGTCGGTGGGGTAATGACCGATGTCGGTCGGGGTAATGGCCTGTAGTCGGGTCTGGTCAGGTTCTGGTCTGTAGATGGTCCGGGTTTGTTGTGAGGTCTGGTCTGTGGACGTGTCTGTGGACGGGTCTGAGTCTGATTTGAGGCAGTCAGGGGGTCTGAGCAGGGGAGTCAAATGGACAGAGAAGGATAGAGGAGGACAATCAAAGAGATGGGAATACGGGTCTGTGTGATTTGGTTAACAGTCTGGGTTGGGGGAGAAGGAGAGCTGAATCTAGTTTAGAGATAACTAGAAAGCATAAAGAAACAAAACAGAATACAACATACCTGTACCTGCTGAAGAAAGTGTTGGTCCTGTTGCTGCTTGTTGAAGTCCTGTTGCTGATGAAGAGTCCCTGTTGTTCACCTGCAAAAGATTGCTGTGTACCTGAGGGAGAGAGGTCAAGTGAAGGACTGATACAAGGTTCTGATACAAAGGTTCAGGGGTCGGGATGCCAAAGAGAAAACGCAGAGATGCGAAGAGAAGCGAAGAGGAACCAGAGGAGAAAGAACGGTGCAGAAGCCGTTAAGAAGGATGCCGACGCTGGTAATATCGCCGACATCGGCCGAAGGTTGACCGACGTCGGTGGCTGAAAGGCTGGAGAAAGGCTAAAAATAGCCTTTCATCCGTTTCCCAACGGCCGGGTCAAAAATGAATGCCAGGATGAAACGGTCGACGGGGTTAAATGGACGAGAGGAGAGGTTGGAATGGGAGACTAAGGCATTAAATGGCCATGTGGGGAATAAAGGGGATCCAAGGAGGGTATCCTAGGGTGGCGAGGTGGCGAGGAGAGGGAAAAAGGGGCCTTATTTAATTAAAAATAGATGTTTATTTCTAATTAATAAGACTTAGGTGGGTTAGGGACCAAGGAGGACTAGGAGGGGGAAGGACCAAGGGTTAGACACTTTTTAGGTGTCTACATTTGCCCCTTTTTGTCTTGTTGGTTGTTCTAGACGAACTGCAAGACAAAAACAGGAGTTGGTTGCCCCAGAAAAAGGATGAGGTGTTCCCCCCTCAAAGTGATAGTCGCGAGAAGGGAACCGAAGATCGAGTGTCGATTTGACAAAGAAATGGATAGAAAAGAGTGAGTGAAAATGCTGCCATAGTCATGATTGCGCGTAGTCCACTTCATGAGAGGGTCAGGTCAAATTGTCGCATGGTCAAGGGTCAAGGAGTGCCAAAATTGAAGTAACCGGGCCCCAGCATTTAGTCATCTGCTGATCGGGTCACTCAATCTAAGCTGAAGCTCCAAATGGTCGTCGTGTCCCAGGTATCCAGGGCTCAGGAAGTGCTCCCAGAAACACGAAAAAGCCACAAGTAGTAGGGATCAACTGGCTCGTGATCTTATACTTGTGAAGGGTCAAAAAAGGTCTGCAAACAATTCTGCTAACCAGCCGTGGAATAGCATACACGCAAAAACAACCAAGGCAACATTGTCTTGGAAGAAGGTCAAAGAAGAAGGAGATAGGCATGGTCGCCAATGGTCATTGGTCAAGAGGATGGATGGACGAAAGGATGCGGCCGAGCTAACCCCAGAGGACCCCATGTCAACTGAGTGCTGCCTACATAGCCCTGGTGATAGGGCCTCAGGCCGATGTAGTTCTCCCTAAAAGGGAGGGAGGGTCGGAGGGATTGATTGGTCTTGGTCAAAGGTCTATGACTGGTCATGGACAAAGGTCTTGGTCAAAGGGTCTTGGTCAAAGGTGACGAAGTTGGGCGTGATAAGAGTCGAAGAAGAGAAGGTTTGTCCATCATAGAGATGAACAAACGGGGGTGGTCGAGCTAACCTCAGAAGATGTGGTATCTGAGTGCTGCCTACATAGCCCTTGTCCTAGGGCCTCAGACCAATGTAGTTCGGACAAAGAGGGTCAAATGGTCGATGATGAGATTGGTCATGTGTTGAAATGACGAAGGCTAAGATGAGGATAAAAGGATGCTACAGATGGTGTATTCTGTAGAAGTGGTCGAGAGTCTTTCATCTCTAGCAAGTTTCCATAGTCGCGATGGATGTATGCTAAAAATGAATGAAGGGTCTATTTATGCTTCAGCAAGTATTGGTTTATGCTTAACATAAATTGGGTCTGGTCGGTAGTTTCCATGTGTATTGGTGTCCATGGGAACTATGTGAAATGGACAAGGATGATGCCTGATGTCATGTTGAAAATGTCGAGGCTGGGGTGAAAAAGTGTTGAAGTTGGCTTGGTTTAAGGATGAGTCGACAAGAGACGTGGCCAAAGCGTGACCAAAGTGTAGAGAAAAGGTGAAAGGCAAATCGCTCTTTCATTGACAAGGACCAGAAAAGGAAGCATAGATAGGGGTGATTAGAACCAAAGCCCCGTTCATGCATTACGTCGTTGACCAGTGTTGAGTTAGAACGGTAATCGAATCACTTTGACATTAAAGTGAGCTCGAAGTCCCTTGAGCCGGTGATAGGAGGAGGATAGGGTAACCCAGTGTAAGAGCAGGAATAACCTTGCCCCTTTTTATAGGAGACCCTGAGACAACGACAAGCCAATGTCCGTGACTCGTTTTTTTTTTTTTTGCAGACTGATCGATGCGGGAAGCCTGCATAGAGATGTCATTTGATGTAATGGTCATGTTGTGAAGCTGATCGATGCGGGAAGCTTCTAAAATAGTTGCTGTTTATTGCTAGAGTAGTCATAGCCATCCTTCGAGGGAGTGGTCTATATTTTTGCTTGATAATGTTTGATAAGTTGGCCTAGCTGTCCTTCAAGGGATCAATCTAGTAATACAGCAATGATAGTACAGCTGTCTTTCGAGGGATCAGTCTGTCTTTTTAATTTGACTTGATTTAGAGACCATGGATATGTTTTGACATCTTGACTTGGATATATTGATAGAAATGAGAGTCACGGACAAGACTGTAGAAGCTCAAGGACGCCCCTTTTATTAGGAAAAAGCATCACTGCATCCTAAAAGGGTTGTAGAGGACTTGTTAAGGGGGAATAGGGTTGAAAGGGGATGAGGATTAAGAGGACGAGGATTGCTCAAGGGACGAGCTCAAGTTACGTGCCAAGTAGACGAGTACTCGACTAGCAGAAGAAAGGTCGAAGATGCAAGACATAAGAAGGGGTTTAAGGTCTAATAAGGCCCTGGGCCATGCTAGTGTGTTAAGGTCCGAGTCAATTAGGAGAAAACTTCCCCCATTTGGCTCTTTCCAAATTGGTCAGGTGTTGATTGATGGATGTGAAGTCGGTTGACATTGTCGTTGGTTGATTGAAAAGGGTTGAATGTTTGGTCGAGAGGTTTGGTTGATTGATATGTGGTTGAAGTTTGGTTGAGATTAGTCGAATAATTGGTCGGGGGTTGGGTCGATGGACACTTGGTCGAGATGAGTGATTGATACGTGGTAGAGACTGGGTTGAAGAGTAGGTCGAGGTTTGGATGAAGGATGAATCCCCCCAGCGGGTAGGGAGAATGTTTGAAAGATTGGTTAAGGTCGGTTGAGGTTTAGTGGTCAGATGGACGGTGTTAATGTCGAATAAGGGGGTCAAAGGCGGCAAAGGGACCACCGGCTGGCGTGGAGATCCCGATTTAGGCGATGAGGTTGGAGAGGCATGAGTCGGGGTTGATGTTTTGTTGAAGAGGTGGTCAAGAGGATCCTTGATGGGCAAGGAATCCTTTTTCCGGTGCTGACGAATGACAGCTTTAAGAGCGCAACAACGCTCAGTGTCATGTCCCGGAATGTGATGATAATGGCAGAACGTAGAGTTGTCGAACCAAGAGGGCCTTGATCCGAGAGTTGATGAGTGAGGTGGTGTCGAAGGTTTGTTGATGATGTGGTCGAAAAGAAGGGAGGTGTCATTCTCCAAACATTGGCGAACGACGACCTTGAGGGCATGACAATGCTCCGTGTCGTGCCCAGGCGTGCGATGATACGCACAAATGCGAGTGTGGTCGAACCAAGGTGGTTTAGGTCCGAGAGATTGATATTGTCTAAGAGGCGGGAGGTCGAGGCGAGAGGACTGCAACAATTGCCGTAAGAGCAAGGCATATGAACCTGCTAACGGGTCGAGATGTCTTATTGCAGTGAGGGTTGGTGACATTGGTTTGGGAGGTGAAAGAGGCATAGGTCGAAGGTTTGGATGAGACGTATGTCTGATGGGATGAGGGAGAAATGGAGGCGATGTGCCTCTGTAAAGGATGGGAGTGGGAAGCACTCCTATTAAAGTGGACGGATGCGGGCCCAAGATAGAGGGCAATGACGAAGGTGGGGGAGGAATTCTCCGATGAGGCCTAGTAGTCTTTGTGTGTCTGGGTCGAGGGCCACCGTTGTGCGAGGTGAGGTTAGATATGGGTTTGGGTTTAGATGTGGACGAAGGTGCGCGAGATATAGAAATCTCACGCAAAGGGCAAGAGGAAACCGTGACTGGGTCTCCCTCGGTTGAAATGGGTGAAGAGACTGGTTCTTCTCTTGGTGGAGAAGAAATAAAAGAGGGCGGCTCCTCAAGTGGGCAGAGGGCATGGGTGGTCGTGCCTTCTACTTGTAGTTGAGGAGTAGGTAAGGTAGGGTCATCGGATGAAGGTGGGATTGATGGCGTTGATGTGGTCAAAGCGTCCTCCAATGCAAGAGAGGTAGATGGAGGACTAGTAGGAGAAGAAGGTTCCTCATCCTTTAATGGAAGAGGTTGGTCAAGGACAAGAGGCAAGATAGTGCTAATGGTGTGAATGTCATGGTCTTGAGAGTCATTAGTCAAAGTCTGGATGTTGTTTTGAGTAGGCAGATGATTGGGGAAAGGTTGTTTGAAGATGTCAATGGCTTGATTAGGGGGTGCGTTCGGGTTATCTAAAATAAGATCCCCCTTGTCGATCATGTCTTGGACGATGTTTTTGAAGGTTCGGTAGTTGTCGATGTCATGGCCTTGGATGCGATGAAAGGGACAGAAGTCGGCCTCCCTATACCATGTAGGGATGGCTTTAGAAGGGTCAAATTGAGGTGGTCGGATTGGAGGGAGATTGAGGACCCCCTGCTTGAGAAGTTTTTCCAAAACGGAAGCGTATGGCTCTCCAAGTGGAGTGTAAGAATGCTGAATGTACCGTTGTTGGAATTGTTTGGTGATGCTAGAAGATGTCGAAGGTTGAGAGTAATTAGTTGTTGTCGAGGATGGTGATCTAACGACCACAGTGTTGGCCACTCCTTTGGATTCGGAATTGGCAGAAGAAGAAGGTCTGGAAGAAGAATGGCCAGTAGATTTTGCGTTGGTATGACGCAATTTGACCTTATCTTCTTCAAGGGCGTGGAGTTCGAGCTTTCGGGCCATGATGAAAGCTTCGTCAAAGGTGCGGAATGTCTGAATCCGCAAGGTAGAAGAGATGTGTCTAGCACATGCTCGAGAAAAGAGCTTGATGAGCTCGGGTTGAGGCAAAGAGAAGGAGAGCTGGTTGATCAGGCCCCTCCAACGAGCGACAAAGTCGACAATAGATTCGTCATCAAATTGCCTGATGGAGTAAAGGTCTGTGATTGAGACTTGTTTAGTGATGTTGATCGAGAAATGGTCAAGAAATAGTTGGGTGAGTTGGATGAATGAATAGATAGAGTGTCTGGCAAGCGAACTATACCAGTCAAGGGCAGGGCCAGAAAGGGACATAGGAAACGTGCGTAAAAGTAATGCATCGTCATGGGAAATAAGATAACAGGCATGTCTAAATGCCCGTAGATGTTGTTGAGGGTCTTCCTTACTCTGAAAGTGAGAGAATTTAGGAAGCTCCCAATGGTTAGGGTATGGTCGAATAGGGACGGAAGGATGGATGGGCTCGTTGCAAATTTGGTCATATGACAAAGTATTGCTTGAACCGGAAATAGAGGCTTCGAGACTGGACATTTTATCCATCAGCATCTTAATGATGTCCGTTGACGGATTGGCGGGTTGAGCGCCCCCTAAGTTGTAGGGCGTTTGGAAGAGGCTAGAGGAGGCGTGCGACATAGTCGGTTGTACAATGTACGGATGACTAGTCGCAGGGGCGGAAGCGGAGGCTAAAGGTGGTTGCATTACGAAGGTCGAAGGTATAGGGTGACTGGGCACCGCCAAAGGTGGTTGAATGGCGGCACTGGTAGAAAGATAAGTCGGCACGCCTACATTGGTGGGCGCAAAAGTGCGAGGGGTCGAGACAATCAAGTTCTGATATGATGTAGAACTTGGTTGAATTACAGGCGGTTGAGGGGGTAATGACACCCCGGTGGAGGTCGGTCTAAAAATAGACGGGGAGGCCAAACTTTGCGTATTGGCCATGGTTGGGTTAATAGTCGAGGCGAAAGGTTGAGTCGAAAAGGGTTGGGTGGCGAATGGTGTGGATGTCGTCGCCATGTCACCCGAAAGGTCTCGCGTTGGGTTTCTTGCGAGATAGTTTTGAAGGGCTGCGGTGTTGAGGTCCAGGAATCTTGCAAAATCCTGGTCCCCTTCAGTGATGATGGGAATTTGAGTCGGGGTCGGGGTTGGGGTCGGTCCTGTAGGAGTTCTTTCAGTCTTCGAGTGGAACTCCATGATAGGACTTGGTTAGGGACGAGGATAGACGAAAGCGGTTGTTGGCTAAAGTGGTTAAGAAGAGAGGCCTGGTTCCAGAAACTGTGTTTTTGCAGTCTCAGAAAACCAGAATGTGGTCTTGACAGAGAATGGACAGATTTCAGGCTGCTGGTTTTGAAGAAAAAGGACAGTGACAGAGACCGACGTCGGTTGAAAAACCGATGTCGGTAGGAAATATGGCCGACGTCGGTCAAATAACCGATGCCGGTAACAGATGAAGCCGACGTCGGTAGCAGGACCGATGCCGGTGACAAAGGAAGCCGACGTCGGTGGCAGAACCGATGCCGGGGACTGTGTTTTCCAGAGAGCCAAAAGGTTCTTGGAAAACAAAGAAGAAAACGTCCTCACACACTCAAACAAACAGATGAGGAGAGGAAAATAGAGAAAGACAGATAAGCCTAAGCGATAAATCCTAGGAATTAACCTTAGAAACTTGTGGCTTATGCCTTAGATGAATGTTTGGGAAGATTGGCTGAAAAAAGGGTCCTAGAAGAAGGCGGTCTAAGGATGGTTTCAGGTGTTGTTTTCGGTGCTCAAAGATCTGTGTTAGGGTCTGGTACGTGGCCTGGTGCTAAGGAGCAAGCTCCCCTCACTTCACGATTCCAGTGGTTAGCTGGTCTCGCTTAGCCAAGATATACCTCGCCTAGAGTTTAGACTCTGCCAGAGAACGGAGTGGGCTTCCCCCTTGGTGATGAAATCCAAGTGGGGTCACCGGGACGGGTAAGGTATCCGCTGGGTGATGAAATCCCAGTCGGGCCTTGTCTTAGGTATGTTTTATGTTTGTTTTAGTACATGTGATTAGGTAGTGTAACATAAAGTGTCTACGGTTTATTCAATATGCGCCTAAGTTACTAGATGTGGACTAATGCAAGCACAAGCAGAAATGAAAGTGCAATACGTTTTAAGCCCAAGTTGAAATGTGATATTGCTATGAAGACAAGATGGAGAAAGGGATGAGAGTATGATATTTAGACTAGTCTAGAATGCAAGGAAGAACTGTTTGTTTTAGACCTGCTTATAGTGTCATTTGGAATAGAAGAAAGAGACAAGAAGAAAGGAGCCTAAATGCACCTAAATGAATGAAAAAGGAAAAGGAACCCAGGAGGAACCTAGGGTCCCACCGGGCGTGCCAGAATGTTTCTAACTCAAATTTGCTTTTCAGACTATAAAGAAAGAAACTAGAAGAAAGTAATGGACAAGGCTTGGAAGTACCTGGACTAAAGACTGCGCACCGTAAATCCAGACGTTCGTGGGCACTCCTCTTTGGCTGTGGAGGAATGACACCTACAAAGAAGAAAGAAACTAGGACAAAAAGGTGTTAGATAGACAGATGGTGGGTTGCTAGGCAAAAGCCTATTCCCAGAAGTATGAGAACTTCCTTAAGGGAGGTCAACCCACTGTTTTGATAAAGATAAGTCTGATAAAAAAGACAGAATGCTGAAAAGGACTGAAATAAATAGCAAAACTGAAAGAGAAAAAGGAAGCAAATGCTTACCTGGAAGAAGCTGTCAAACTGGTCACAGTCGCCGGCGTCGGTGGTCCTACCGGCGTCGGTTGTCGGGTCTGCCGACGTCGGTTAGTCTGCCGACGTCGGTGGGGTAATGACCGATGTCGGTCGGGGTAATGGCCTGTAGTCGGGTCTGGTCAGGTTCTGGTCTGTAGATGGTCCGGGTTTGTTGTGAGGTCTGGTCTGTGGACGGGTCTGAGTCTGATTTGAGGCAGTCAGGGGGTCTGAGCAGGGGAGTCAAATGGACAGAGAAGGACAGAGGAGGACAATCAAAGAGATGGGAATACGGGTCTGTGTGATTTGGTTAACAGTCTGGGTTGGGGGAGAAGGAGAGCTGAATCTAGTTTAGAGATAACTAGAAAGCATAAAGAAACAAAACAGAATACAACATACCTATACCTGCTGAAGAAAGTGTTGGTCTTGTTGCTGCTTGTTGAAGTCCTGTTGCTGATGAAGAGTCCCTGTTGTTCACCTACAAAAGATTGCTGTGTACCTGAGGGAGAGAGGTCAAGTGAAGGATTGATACAAGGTTCTGATACAAAGGTTCAGGGGTCAGGATGCCAAAGAGAAAACGCAGAGATGCGAAGAGAAGCGAAGAGGAACCAGAGGAGAAAGAACGGTGCAAAAGCCGTTAAGAAGGATGCCGACGCCGGTAATATCGCCGACGTCGGCCGAAGGTTGACCAACGTCGGCGGCTGAAAGGCCGGAGAAAGGCTAAAAATAGCCTTTCATCCGTTTCCCAACGGCTGGGTCAAAAATGAATGCCAGGATGAAACGGTCGACGGGGTTAAATGGACGAGAGGAGAGGTTAGAATGGGAGACTAAGGCATTAAATGGCCATGTGGGGAATAAAGGGGATCCAAGGAGGGTATCCTAGGGTGGCGAGGTGGCGAGGAGAGGGAAAAAGGGGCCTTATTTAATTAAAAATAGATGTTTATTTCTAATTAATAAGACTTAGGTGGGTTAGGGACCAAGGAGGACTAGGAGGGGGAAGGACCAAGGGTTAGACACTTTTTAGGTGTCTACAGGTAGCCTTGCCTATTTGCCATACATAAGGATATATGATGAATGACCAGTATCTATCTTAGGAGTAATCCTATCTACCCATAAGTCTATCCTTAGCTTGGTATACCACTCCCTTTGATTATTCTCCATAGTTCTCTTTTTTATCCTAATTAGATTCTTATTGGTAGACTCTTCAAGTCCATTTCCCTATGGGTAGTAGTTAGAGGAAGTGATATGGTAGATGCCGTGGTTGAGGGCCCATTCACTCACCCTTACATTATTGAAGGCTAGTGCATTATTTGATATGATGGTGGAGGGGATACCAAATCTAATTACTAGTGTTTTCATTTATTTCAAAATGATGCATTTTATGAAGGTTCATGATGAGTCATCATTGATGTATGTGACGAGGTCTTCATGAGGTCAAGATAGAATTTCAAGGCAAGAGAGAATTTGAAGGCAATTAATGTATTTTATGTTGGTTGATGTCAAGTTTAGGTCAGCTTGAATCTATCAATGTCATCATTGAAGGTTCTTGTGAAGGTATGATGACAATTAGGTCTACAAAGAGTGTTGTTGTGAGCAAGACCAGTTAGTAGTGTGTGTTGTGACATGATTATGAGCATTGAAGCTTGGTAATGAGTAGTTAGGTCTGTATGAGGTCACGAAAGAATGTTGATCAAAAATAGATTATTTTAGTGGTGTGAGATTGATATATAAAGTGTGTTTGTGTCTGATATCATTAAGGTAAGTATGTTTGACTACTAGTTATTGAGTACAAGGTGTCTTGAGAAGCCTAGTCTAGACCCTATGAGAAGGTATGCATAGTAAAGTTTAGTGAAGTAAGTGAGCATGAGATTGTGAGATATTTTATATTATTATGTGATCATGTAAGTAAAGTATTGAAACTTTCATAAATATTTCAAGGGGAGTTGTCAAGTTTTAAGTTCTTGAGAAGCCTAGTAATGGCATTAGTCATGACATGTAAATTCCTAGTGAGAAGGTTTGAACATGCTATCTTGGTGAGATGATTGAACATAGGTATGAGTGATTTTATGAGGTTTCTTGAGCATGTATGTTAGGTATTTAATCACTCATGAGAGTCTCAGGATGAGCCTATAGGTGTAGGACCTTCAGACCAAGTCTACACCTATATCACTTATAGACCCTACTTAGCTTAATAAGGTATCATGATCTATTATCAAGTCATGTTAATGATGTATTATAGTGATTAAGCATGAGAGATGTTTCTTGATTATTTTATTGGGGTGGAGAGTGAAGGAAAAAAGGCATGAAGTTCAATTTTAAGACCTAATGTGATTTGCAAGTCAAGGTCTAGAAGATCAAAAAGAGAGTGTGGCCTAATAAGGGATCATGATCAGATTTCAAGGTGTTTGAGATCATGTAATAATATTCAGAGGTGAGGCATGTTATTTCAATTTTTTTCATGCATTTTAAGGTCAAGGTTTGTAATTAAATACATGAAAAGTGGTTTTTTAGGTCTCTCAAGTGCTCAGAATGAAGGGTTATCATCCTGAGAAGGATTTTATTATGTTCATTAGCTTATAAAACATTTGAATGGGTAATGGTACTATATAAAAATTATAAGAGTTTGTTTTTAGATTTAGGGGGTATGCTTTATGAGCAATTGTTAAGAATGGAAACAAGTTTAAACTCTTTTAGAACCCTAATAAGGACCCCAGGTTGAAGATGTTGACCAAAAGTGCCTAAAATGGATTTGTATGATTAGATAATCTATTAGAGTTTATATTAAACTCTCCCAAGCACCTCCAAGTGTGATTGATTTTTTAGGTGTGTGAGTAGACCCTACCAGAAAGTGTTAATATTTTGGAAATTTGTTGTAGTAGTCAGAGTTGACCAAGTCAAAGTATACAAATGGATGGAGGATAAATATTGATACATGTATTTTATGTCCATGAAATTTTATATATAGGTTCTAGGTTTTAGGTGTGAAAATTTGGTGTTCCAAAGTTGGCTAGTCACTAATAGGCCTAATGGTGAAAATGGTGAAAAACCCAGGCAAGAGTTAGAATATTATTATGAATGTGGTTTCATGATAAAATTATGAAACCAAGTACATATATATGTTTTTTAATACTTTTAATACATTTTAATATTTGTTATAATTTTTTGAGGTCAGTGAATATAGTGAAAAAATTGTTCATAAGTTGGCATGTCTAGTTCAGATGAGACAATGAGATATAAGGTCATGAGATTGGTCTGTAAGATAAATATTTTCTATTTTAATATATTGCTTATATTTTATAATGGTATAATGATCTAATAGGATCATAAAAATGTATCATAATTCATTTAATATGTCTATACAGGTGTTGGAGGTTTGAGTCACCATGATTGGCCTTTGAGGAAAATTGGTAGTCCTGAGTGAGTGATTTGTAGAGGTGTTTTTGAATCCTTTTTCCCAATTTGATTAAGTATAATGAACTTGGTTAGGTTTTTTATGTCATTTTTTTTATATGATTTATTTTCATGTTTCTATGGCTAGATAATGTCTTATCTTTAGTTGTTCAAGATAGACCTTTCTATGTGTGTGAAGGCCTAATGTAAATAGTACTAATGGTGTGCTTCAAGTGGTGGTTGGAGATAAAAAGTGTCATGGACCTAAGATGATATTATTATGGGTATATTTTAGTGTTATCTAAAGTTTTATTGGTGTGTTTTGAGTTTTAAATTATTTCAAGGAGATCAAAGGGTAACATGTACTAATGAAGGTCTAATTGAATTAGGTCTCCTTAAGGCCTAAAAGAGGTTTTGGTATTTTATGTTTTGGATGACCTATTTTAATGATTTATTATTGTATTAAAAATTATATAAGACATATTTTAAGGTTAATACAAGTGTGAAAGTGTTTATGGATGACCAAGAGGTGTGTGAGCTAGAGGATTGTATAAGAACAGGGTCTGATGGGCCTAATTGGGTTGTTAGAGAATATGAAAAGTGTATGCAAATGAAATAGAATTTTTTTAATAATAAATAGGTATTTTATACCATCATATTATTATATATGATTAGTCATAAATATATAAAAATATATATACATGTGAATATCAAGGTCATATGACCTAATCTATCTTGAAGAGACCTAGTTGAGTAAAGCTAGAAGGCAATTTGAAAGGGATAGAAGAGTGAGAAGAGATAAATAAGGTGATCATAATATATTGTGTGAGAAAAAAAGTTTTATAAATATGATCAAAATTTTTGTGTGGCTAAGTCATCTAGGAGGTTCGTTCCTCCTTGTAAGTTAGTGCATGTTAAATCCTAGTTGAGTGGGTGTTTGACTAATTGGGGTTGGTGCTTAACTAAAGATTGGTGTTTATCTTATAGGAATGTAGTAAATTTTCATATATTAATGTTTTTATTTCTCCTTTATGTTTTCTCACATATGTAATGTGTTATCATATTTCATGATCTTATATGGTTACATATGTTTTATTAGATGTTCATGTTTTTATGAATGGTTCATGTATTCTTAAGTGGAATTGAATGAATGTTTTGAAGACACTAATTTACCCAGCCCCCCGCGCCCCCCCCCCCCCCCCCCCCCCCCCAATTCTCAGTGATTATGATTCCAAAATTTGGTATCAGATATTGGTCCTTTGAAGTAGGACTAATAGCCTAAGGATATCCTAAAATAAGGATGCCTAGTAGTCAAGTTTAAGGAGGTTTCTCTACCAACAAGTGTCCATTATTAAATGGGATTAATTATGAATTTTAGAGAATCAAGACGAGGAAATATATAAATTCAATGGGCCATGACATATGGCAGTTAGTTTTGGATGGATACACTCCACCTCCTACACCACCAACTAATGCAATAGGTAAGAAAGAAAGTGAGAACAATTATAAGGAAATGAATGTCATTCTATGTGGCCTCTCATAGGAAAAATTTGTGAATTTGATGTATTGTGAGTCATATAAGGTGATATGGGAAAAATTGAAGACTATATATGAAGGAGACACCAAGGTGAAGATGGCTAAATTTTTGACTCACAAAAGGTAGTTTGAAAGTTTGAGTATGAAGTAAGATGAAATCATTGCATCCTACATGTTAAGGGTTGATGAAGTGGTCAATGTCATTAGAGGATTAGGAGAAGAAGTGAAAGAATATATATTTTTTCAAAAGGTGTTGAGATTACTAACTCCTAATTTTAATTATAAGGTGTCTACATTAGAAGACATGAAAGATTTGGACAAGATAGAGATTGATGGGCTTCATGGCATCTTGACTACCTATGAGATGAAAACAAATGAAGGAAGACCTCTCAATAAAGAATCAATATTTAAAGCTAAAAAGAAGTCAAAATTCAAGAAGGTCAAGGATGATTTATGTTTAGATATTTATGATGATGAATTGATAGCCATGTTTGTTAATAAATTAATGTTTGGATTTGATAATTACAAGGGTAAATTTCCATTCAAATGCTTTAACTATGATAATATTGATCATTTTGCATCCAAGTGTCCTAATAAGGATAAGACTGAGCATGATGAATAAAATGATGAAAATCATGATGATAATAAGGTATATAAGCTTGACAAAAGCAAGAAAGATTTTAAGAAGTATGAAGGAAAGAAAGGGTCATTCAAAAACAAGAAAAGTTTCTATACCAAAGAAGATAATATCTCATCTAATGTAAGTGACACAAGTACATCTAATAGTGATGATGAAAATAATGAGCATGACAATAATGAGACCTTATTCATGACTATAAAAACAAATAATGAGTGTTGCTTGAAAGGGAAAGGCCATATAGATGATGAAGAATCATATGAATAAGAAGATAAAGTGAACCTTGAAGCATAATTAGTGAGTGATTTAGAGGAGTTAAAGTTCCAAATAAGGAATAATCTTAAATTGAAGTCATTAGTTAAGTACAATGAAGAGAAGATTGGTTTTTTTGAGGAGATACTGAGTAACACATCTAAGGAGTATGATGAGATCATAAATCAAATTTAAGCACAGATGGAGATAGTCATTGCTAGCTTAAAATCTAAAGAGTAAGAATGCATCAGGTATGGAACTAGAATGGAATCCTTGAAAGCTAATTTTGATTAAGCATATAGTAATTTGAAGACCTTTATGAAGTTTGAAAAGAGTATTGATGCTCTATATGACATCTTGAGTAGTTATAAGTTTTCAAGTGATAAGATAGGTCTTGGTTTCAAATAATACCAAAAGGAAGTAGCTCAATTCAAGGAGAAGGATAATGAATACAAGAAGGTCAACACAAAAAGACCAATAAAATAGCCTAATGCTATGAGGTATGCTAATTCATTCAATGGTTATTTTTATGCATGTAATCAATTCGGTCATAGAGCAAGAGAGTGTAAAATACCCTCTAAAAATGAATGTGCATGGAATTATGAAAGGAATCATCAATCAAGAGGTATGAATGAGGTTGTTTACTACAATTTTCATAATGTGGGACACATTACAAGATTATATCCTAATAGAGTTAAAAGACCATCAATTCAAAACAAGAGGTTTGAAGCCCCTAGAGTGCAAGAGAGAAGGCAATGAATATGTGGAAACCAAAGACAGTAAAGGTAAGTCATGATCAGTCTACAAGCCCAAGTGGATTATCTGTTATGGTAAATCATACTTAAAATGTGAAATCAAGTCAATACTATTTGATATAATCTCATATTGTTGATCAAATGGTTGATGAATAGGCCAATCAAGCCTAAATGGATCATGAAATATATTTAATCTTGTGAGATCATGGAGATATAGGAATCTCTTGAGTTTGTGTTGTTTTATTTCCCTATCAAATGGGTGACTCTATTAGTCTTCATAGAGACTCCCTTCTGTTAGTAGAAGCATGGTGGATGTTTGTTTTGAGGGGGAGCTATTCAGGCTATTCATAATCTCCAAGTGTAGTTGTTGACAAGCATATAAGAGGTAAGCCAGGTTGTTTTATGTTTCTAATAGTTGGTAGTTGAGCATGACTTGTGTTGTATATGGTTTAAAATTTTTGTTGATTCTTTTGGTGAGCTCAAATTGACAAGATAAAAGGAGAGTTATATTTATTTAGTTAATATAAAGAGTTTGGTAGCTTTGGGTTATTTTACAATTTTTGAGAGTAGTTACCAAATAGGGAGAACAAGTGGTTCTAGAATTTTAAATAAGTATGAACCTTTATCATTAATGTCAAAGGGGAAGAAAGTTCAAGAAGGGAAATTGGCTATATTGGGGGAGATAAGAGTGATCATATTAAAGAACATTTTTCCATCAATAAAAAAGTGGGATTTTGTTAGAATGTTGTTGGCATTGATGTCAAAAGGGTGCATCTTATGAAGGTGAATAATTAGTGATCATTTAGGTATGTGACAAGGTCTACATGAGGTCAAGAAAGAATTTGAAGGAAAGAGAGAATTTGAAGGAAACTAATGTCCTTTATGTTGGTTAATGTCAAGGTTGATGTTAATTTTAAATTCAATTTGAAGTTGTTAGTGTTTTAATTGAAGGTTATTGTAAAGGTATGATGACAATTAGGTCTATAAAGAGTGTTGTTGTGAGCAAGACTAATTAGCAGTGTGTGTCATGACAAGCTTATGAGCATTGAAGGTTGGTTATGAGGCTCTAAGTCTACATGAGGTCATGAAAGAATGTTGATCAAAAATATATTATTTTAGTGGTGTGAGAGTGTTTTCTAAAGAGTTTTATTATTTTATATCATTAAGGTAAGCATGTTTGATTACTATTTCTTGAGTATAAGGTGTCTTGAGAAGCCTAGTCTACACCCTATGAGAAGGTGTGCACAATGAAGTTTAGTGAAGTAAGTGAGCATAAGATTATGAGAGGTTGTTTATAATTGTGTGATCATTTAATTAAATTATATAAACTTTTAGAAGTGTTTAAATTTTATTTTTTAAGTTTTAAGTGCTTGAGAAGCCTAGTCATGGCACTAGTCATGACATATAAAGTCCTAGTGAGAAGGTTTGAGTATGGTGGCTTAGTGAGATGAGTGCACATAGATATGAGTGGTTGTATGAAGTTATTTGATCATGAATTTGAGGTACTGGATAACTCATGAGATTATTAGGATGAGCCTATAAGGGTAGGACCTTTAGACCAAGTCTGCACCTAGACCACCTCTAAACCCTACCTGGACTAATGAGGTATCATGATATATTGTCAAGGCATGTAAAGGAAGAAATGGAAGTTATTAATCATGAGATAGGTTTTTTTATTATGTGATTGAGTTGGAGAGTGAATGGAAAGAGGAATTAATGTTAGTTTTAAGACCTAATGTGGTTTGGAGGTCAAGGTCTATAAGAGCCAAAAGAGAGAGTTTAGCCTAATGAGGGGTCATGATCCAATTTTAAGGTTTTTGAGCTCATGTAAGTAGTATAAAAGGTTATTGATGCTATTTCAAGTTTTTTTTATGTAATTTTAGGTCAAAGTTTGTAATAAAATTCATGAAAAGTGATTTTTAGGCCTCTTGAGTGCTCAAAATGAAGGGTTCTCAACTCTAAAAGGATTTTATTGTGATTATTAGTTCATAAAACATTTTCATAGGAACCTAAGATATTTATTATATATGGGTAAGTTTACTAGCTAAAAATTCTAGACATTTTTTTTGGATTGAAGGGCTATGCTTTATGAATGATTTTTAAGAATGTAAACATGTTTAAACCCTCTTAGAACCCTAATAAGGACCCAATGTTGAAGATGTTCATAAAAAGTGCCCAAAATGGATTTTTATACTTAGTTAAGCTATTGGAGGTTGTATTAAACTCTCCAAATCACCTCTAGGTGTGATTGAGTTGTTAGGTGTGTGGGTAGACCATACAAGAAAGTGTTAATTTCTCAAAGATTTATTGTGGCAATCAAAGTTGACCAAGTCAAATTATTCAAATAGATGGAGAATGAATCTTGAGACATTTTTTTATGTCCATGAAGTTTTATGGATAGAATCCAATATTTAGGTGTGAAAATTTAGTGCTCCAATGTTGGCTAGTCACTAACATGCCTAATGGTGTAAACAATGAAAAACCTAAGCAATTGTGAGAAGATGATTAAGAATGTGTTTTCATGATAAAATGATGAAACCAAGTATATAGAGATATTTTTTTATGAATTTAAAGACATGTTCATGTTTTTTATAATTTTTTTAGGTTAGTGAATATAGTGAAAAATTTGCTCATAAGTTGGCCTATCTAGTTCAAATGAGACAGTGAGATAAAATGTCATGAGATTGGTTTGCAAGACCAATATTTGCCATTTGAATATATTATATTTATATCTAATAATGGTATAATTATATTATATAATCATATAAATGTATCAAAATTCATTGAATATGTCTATACAGGTGTTAGAGGTCTGAGTCACCATGACTGATCTTTGAGGAAAATTAGTAGTTATGAGTGAGCGAGTTACAGAGGTGTTTTTGAGTCCTTTTGCCCTGTGTGATGAAATATAATTCACTTGATTAAGTTTATTTAGGTCCTTTAGTTTTTATTTATATGATTTATTATTATGGTTTTGTAATTAAATAATGTTTTATTATCATGGTATGTTTTATATTATGTTTTTGAGTCCTTTTGCCCAGTGATAGACCTTTATGTGTGTGAAGGTCTAATGTAAACAATACTAATGTTGTGATTCAAGTGGTGATTGGAACTAAAAAGTGGAATGAACCTAAGATGATCTTAGTATGGGTCTATTTGAGTGGTAAATGAAGTGTTACTTCCATGTTTTGTGTTTGAAAGTGTTATAAGGAGATGAAAGGGTAACATTTACTAATGAAGGCCTAATTGAATTAGGTCTTCTTAAGGCCTAAAAGAGGTTTTGGTATTTTAAGTTGTGTATGACCTATTATAATAATTGATTCATGTATGAAACATGTTATAATACCTAATATAATGTTAATACAAGTTTGAAAGTGTGTATTGATAAACAAGAGGTGTGTGATCTAGAGGATTGTATAAGAATACAACATAATAGGCCTAATTAGCTTGTTAGGGAATACGAAAAGTGTATGCAAATGAAATAGCACATTATTGAGAAGGAGGTCTTGTAGACCATTAGATGAGTGTTGAGGATTAGTCATGAATATATACAAATATGTTTGCATATGAATATCAAGGTCATATGACCTAATATGTCTTAGAGACATCTTTTTGAGTGAAAAAAGCCTATAAGGCAGCTTGAGAGGGGTAAAAGAGTAAGAAGAGATAAATAAGGTGATCATAATCTATTGTGTGAGAAATAAGGTTTTGTAAAGATGATAAATTTTTTTAGGTGTTTGAGTTTTTACCAAGTCATCTAGGGGATGGGTGCCTCCTTAAATTTGGTGTTTGCTAAAGCCTAGTTGAGTGGGTGTTTAACTAGTTGGGGTTGGTGCTCTATGTGGAGTTGGTGCTTCACTAAATGTTGGTTTTTGTCTTATAAGACTATAGTCCATTTTTAGATATTAGCAGGTTTTCTTCCCCTTTTGGGTTTCCTAAATATGTAATGTGTTATGTTGTTTCATGTTCTTGTATGGTTGCATATGCTTTGTTAGATGTTCATATTTATATGAATGGTTCATCTATGCTTAAGTGGAATTGTATGAATGTTTTGAAGATACTGATTCACCCTACCCCCTCAATGATTATGTTTACAAAAACTAGGCTATCATAAAACTCCAAAACTCAGTTCTCATTTGCTTCTTTAAGTGCTACTACCTCCACCCAACTAGTAAAGTAATCTATAGTAATTAAAACCCACTTGTGTCCTACATTAGATGGAGGGTGAATCATACCTAAAAATTATAGGCCCCATTGTATGAAGGGCTACTCCACTTGGATAGGTTTGAGGGGAAAGATAGATAGTATTTACTTCCCTATGAACATAACACACTTTTGGAACCTCCTAACCCAAGCATGGGAGTCCTTAAATAAACTTGGCCAAAACTAGCCTACGCTTATGATCTTTATTGTTGTAGTCTTGGCTATAAAGTACCATATTGACCAAATTTAAACCTAAGTCAAATTTGGTCACCCCCTCTATTTTTAAACTTTCACATGGTATTGTCATAGTATTTTCATACCTTATGTGTTCCCTAAAGTCTTCATATAACCTTATTATCATTCTTTAAGGTTAGTTTGGAGAAGTTAAGGTAATGTTATGTTTTAGTCATATAGTGGTTTAGGCTTATCATGAAGATATAAGGAATGGTAAATTAATGTCATAGGTTATTATGAGTTTATTAATGTCATGTTATGTCTTAACCATCTTATCATAACATTTCATGATGTTTTGGAAGCTTTGAGGTTCACTTGTAGACTTAAAGGTGTTGAAAATACATGAAAAGGTGATTTTTGGCTAACATTTATGTATTTAAAATCCCCTTAAGAGATAAATTCATAAAAAACACCTTAAAATAGCTTGGATCAATTAAATTACTGCCACACCTATTATAAAATTAGAACAAAGTCTGAAACTTGTATTTTAATGCCATATTGAGGAGTTAAGGAAGTTTTACAAACTTTTAGAAGTCAATTTCAAGTGAAAATAATTGAAGAGTGTATTTTTAGATTATATAGGTCATAAAAAATCTTTGGAATAATTTTTAAGCTCCAAAGTTGCAGAAAACCATCTCTCTCTCTTCCATCACTCCATTCACAAGCTAGTGAAGGACAAATTCAATTAGATGGTATAGGTCATACAAGTAGAATTTTGGGATAATATTTTTTCCAAATTTTTGGACTCCTATGTTATTCCAATTTTTGGAATTGGTGTCTCTATATTTATGAACAATCTCTAATAGTCTATACTAGTTTTTAAAGGATTAAATCCCCATAAGATAAATTTGGTGTAAATCTAGTGTAACATTTGGGCTCATAAATACATGACAATATTTTTAGAGAGAGTTATTATAGGATTTTAGATGTCTCATTTACATTAAATCATCATTGTGATACATGTGAATGATATTTTGACAAGGAAAGTGGTTATGTGAATAGTTTGAAGTGAATAGTAACTTTTTTATGTTGCATAAGTTCTCCAAGTGGTATAATGGATATTAATGGTTCTTAATTGTCTCATATAATCCTTATAAATACATTCATGGCCTCTAATCAACTGAACATTCTATACAAGTCACAAATTGGTCACTTCATTCATTCACCTTGTGAGATGTGTTTGTGTGCTTGCATAACAAGGTGTTTTGAGTGTTTTAATATGAATTTATAATAAATTGAAGTTTTTTATTATTATTTTAATATGTTTATACAATGGTTATAATTTTATTTTAGTCCTATTAACCATTTTTCACCTTCTATATTCCTAAACACAAGATTATAGACCTACAAGTCTGCAGACCTATAGGTCTACAAATTTAAGAAAAGGTCAATGATTTTCAGTGTTTAAGGAAGGTTTCCTAGCCATGAGAACATTTTATGGATTAAATTTTTATATTTTAGTGTACCAATGGATATCTCCAAGCATTTAGAGTCAATAAGAGTTGAAGACTAAACTAGTAAGCTATTGCCTCATTGACACCTACGGGACTATGTGGACAATAAAGAAAGAGGATATAGAGGTTTTGAAGATGCCTTGAAGAGGCCAATGTAATTTTAATAATAATGAAAAGGTGACTAAAATATGACTAACTAATTTAAAATACCATATAGTTATGAAAGGTCAATTTCTAAACTACATACATAGTCAAACCAAGTAGATAATCACCTATAGGAGAGTATGCGAATATTGAAGGTAAAAGGTGATAAGATGTATTTAGAGTGTTATATGGAAGTATTGAATGTATTTATAAATACCTCTCTTGATGAATGACTAAACACTCTTAATATGTCTTAATGGAGTTGAATGAAGTTAACTCAAGACCGTTTCATACTTAGACATTCTAGAGAGTCACCTGTAGCTTGTTAGGATAAGTTGCCTTAAATAATAAGGTTGATGGAATTTTGGAGTATTTAAGGCATGGAAAGGATCTCAAGATACCATCAATATTAAAAAAAATATATCCATTAATAGGTTTGAATAATGGATATCATGACCAACTTCAAGCTTTAAAACACAATCAAGTCCTCTCAAATAGCCACCTAAAACCAACAGTCTTAAGACTATCTTACACAATATTAATTGATGAAATTATAAATAATTCAAGGATTTGAATGGGGCTATTAGTTAGTCAATAGAATAAATTTTTTTGAGGAGTTTTAATGTTTTAAAAAGGGCTTTCCCTGTAGACACTATAAAATGCATATAATGGTTATATATGTCAAACTGACCCCTTGACCACTTTGAAACTCCATAGGGACTATCCAAAAACCTTTCAACCACAAACCTAAGTCAAAATTGAATGAGTTTAACCACCTCCAATGGTTAGGCCTAATCACTGATGATCAATCTTTAATCACCTTAAAGGGTTAACTTTGGATTAACTCCAACTTGCTTTTTTATTCTTAGCTACTCACATAATTATGCATGTTAAGACTAAAACTAGACAACCCATTGACACCTTTTTGAAATTATTATTTCACCTCTCCTTTCCTTCTATAAAAGAGAGGAGGAGGAGGTGAAAAATATCCAAAATTAGAGCAATTAAGCATTAGATATCATCATTAATTATTAGAACTTCTTGTATCAAAACTTCTTTGGTAGGTATTCTCCTGGTGAGCTAGTGAACAAGTCAGAGATCTGAAGTGCTAAAATTCATAAATCATAGACAAGATATCAACACTCTATTGAAATTGATCTATACTCCACCAATAAGTTTTTATCTAACTACCTTGACATTCTTTAGGCCAGTAAGCTAAGTATCCACCTCTTATTAGATTCAATAATTAGTCTTTATGTTTTATCTTCCAAAATCCATTCTAGAACCTCATCAATCATCTTCTTGAACTAGACCAAAACCCATAGTAACCTCTAATGTTCACCTTAATTGATGATGGTATATCCATAATCATTAACAATTACCCAAACATTTATGGTCACCCTAACCATCGATGGTTTTACCTAACCATCAACGATCACTATGTGACATTCCCAGTAACAAGCTAATTTCAACTATCAAATGCTACACAAATCTCACTTTTTGACCTTCTGCATGAGCATATAACATCACCCTATTTTATAAAGCATGTCTAATTCATTTATCATTAATATATATTCATTTATTACTATAATTAATCGAATTCATCCCTTTCAAGTGCTTATTATATTTGGTTTTAGTACCTTTTATTATTCATGAAAGTAATTTATCCTTCATTTTTAAAACTTGGCTGTTTATAAGTGTGAATTAATAGCCTCTAAGAAATCTTGTGCTTCTTGGATCTAGCTTGCTAGGAAATCCACCCTACTATCTAACTAATCAACCATTTATCTAATGATTTATTATTTATAGGTCATTCCTCCCAAACCAAAGAGGAGTATCTACAACCATTTGGATCATGGAGTGCAAACCAAATCCAAATTCTACTAACCTCACCCTTATTTCAAGTTTTACAACTTTATTTTAAGGAAATAATCAATTTATGTGAAACATTATGGCATGCCTAGTGGTATCCTTGAGTCTTTTTTTGGGTTCATAGTTGTATCTAGGTGCTTCTTCTTCTTATTATTTTCTCATATAACAAAATCAAAATTTTATTTGAGGCCTAAAATTGACTACATCTATTATTTTGCTTATTTATTTTATCTCACATAGCTTAATTAATAAAGTGAATTAATCATGGCCTCAATGTTATCATGTCCACAATACCAAACCACTTACACTTGATCAAGCATAAAAACATTGACATAAGGCCCGACTTAGATTTCATCACCAAGGGGAGAACCAACTTAGTTTGTTGGCTGACTATAATTTCTAGCAATTAATATATCTTGGTTAAGCACTTGACACCTTTATCACTATGATGTGTGAAGTGAGGGGGTAGGCCCCAATATCAAGACATGTACTGATATCTAATACGGATCCCTTTAAGATCCTAAGCATAACCTAAAACAAACCCTAGAGTTCTTTTCTAGTACCCTCTCTACAATATAAGTTGAGTCACATAATTGTTAAGGATTAATGCATAAGATGCAAGAGAGACTAAAAATAACCTTAGGATTTAATGTGTTTTATTGTGTGTTTTGTTTCCTTTAATTTTTCTTGTCTTCTCTTTATTTGAATTGTGAGATTGATTGTATCTTCTTCTTTTCTAATTTACATTGTTTTAACTAGACAATAACTAAGAAACCAAGTAAATTAGGACCCACCTCCTAATCATCCATATTCCTCTTCTCCCTCATCCATGGAGTGCATCTCATATAGAGAGAGTTCTCCCCATCCTTCTAGAAGTCCTAACATCCCTTGGATAGTTACCTAAGGTGATGCATATTTTACCACCTTTCTAGATAACAACCCCATAGCCCTCCAACATTACCTTAACACCATATCTCATTGTACCCCTACTTTGGTTCCACCTACTAATCTTTCCTATGGTATGCTATCCCACCTTATGGGTGATACTTATGTTTCCACCATCTCCACCCAACCTTTAATCACCTAGGCATCATCTTCTACCAATGACCTCACCAATACCACCATCCAAAACCATCCCATACAACTAACCAACAACCAAATACCTTCTTCCCCAACTAACAACCCTGCTAGTATAGGAGCAAACTAACCTTTGGGCACTGGTATTCCACTTAATATGGGAGTAACTTCTACTAGTGTCACTACCCTTCCTCTTGTCCCCAATCCATCTACCTCCAGTCTATTCCATAGTTTGGTGGTCCCCATACCTTCTACCCTTCCACCCATTAGTACCAAAGTCACTACCTACCCTCTATCTACTAACCCAATTGTACCTCTTACCTAACTTACATTAATCCCTTAATAGGTTCTCATCACACCAAACCCAAGCTACATCCCTAACCTACAAGGGTATTTATCTGTACCTTCCACCCAACCATTTATCTCCATGTATTCATATGTGGCATCATCCCAACCACCCATGTCCACATACCACTATGTGGTAGCTTCTCAACCCCCCACCAGCTATCCATATGTTGCACCTACCCAAACCCAACATAATCTTCCCTACAACTACGAGAGAGCATAACCACAAATAGACCTTGTCAAAATGTGAATGGACAAAATGCATAATTTAGAGTCATCTATCTCTAGTGCCCATAACCTCTTATCTTATGACCAAATCTATAATGAACCAATTCATCCATCCATCCCCATTTGACCTTATCCTCCTCAATGGGAAATTTTAAAAATTTCAAAATTTTAGAGCAAGGAAGACACTCAACAACATTTGAGAGCATTTAGGCATTCTTTCTATTTGATCACCTATGATGATGCTCTCCTTCTCCATACCTTTCCCATATATCTATCAGGTCTAGTTCTAGATTGGTACAATGTTATTACATGGCACTCCCTCTTTTCTTTTACCCAACTAGCTTATACTTTCTTATATCACTTTTCCATAAACATCTCTAAGAAATTCTCCATCACCGATCTCTAGTCCATTTGGCAATTTGATGATGAGTCCATAGCTGACTTCATAGCCCATTGGAGAAACTTGATAAATCAACTCTCTTTCTCTTTTCCCCAATTGAAGCTAATTTAACTCTTTGCTCAATATTGTGCCAAACACATCTCCTCTACTTTATGAGTTTAGAGCTTCAAGAATTTTGATGAGGATTTTACCATGGCACATAAATTAGAGAACATAGCCATTAATGAGGGGAAGTTAAAATTGAGAAAGAATAATTTAGCCTTTAAATCAAATGAGATTACCTCTAAACATAATAATCAAACCAACACTAACTCTAAAAATAAAGGTACCATAATTTTTTTTGTCTTTAAAACCACCCCTCCACCCATTATTAACCAACCCAACTCTTCTAGTTTCTCCAATTAGAACACTATAAATGCAAACTGTGACAACCAAAATCAGTTTACTCCACTAGGGAAGTCATATGCTTTGGTCCTAGATAATATGTTAAAATAGAATATCATACAACTCTCACTGATCAAACCTCCATAGAAATTTAACTCCTCTTATCTTGTACTTGGTTTGTATAAGGAGAAAGAATTGTGTTCCTTCCACTATATCATTGGACATGACATTAGTATGTACAATACCTTCAAGAACGTCATCCAAAATTGCATTGACAAAGGGGAACTTATTTTGTATAACCCCAATGCACCCCCAAATCAATCACTTGACATCTTGAGATATCTATTTCCCAACCATGCTCCTACTACAAATAATGAAAAAAATAGAGGATAATCCTCTCACAACCATGAATTTCATACCATTAACACAACTCTTATTCAACTCATTATTGAAGAAACCATTGACAAAACTACCTTTCCTTCCCTTCTACTTATTTAGGTAGTGGAATCACTCTCCATTCTTTTAGAAAACAAGACCAAGGAAGAAACCACTCCACTTTCCCTAGTCATCAAGTTATTTGAGCCACTAAACTCTCCTTTGGAAGTCATACCAAAATATAAATCCATTACCACCATATCTTTCTCCTCCATCATACAACAATCCAATCTTCCTTTAGAAAACATCCCTAAGGAAGAAATCACTTTACCTACTTATCCCATAGGAGACTCATCTTCCCACACCTTAGAGCCTTTAACTAAGGAAAAGGATGAGTTAACAACTTATCTCTCTTCACCCATGGGTTTTTATTTTGATATCAACATCGAAGGGATCAAACCCATCTATAAGCCCTTCTCTATACTAGTTCAAAACCTATAATACTGATCCTAACCCAATCTAGATCATGCCACATTTTGGTAGCATCTTGGGCTTCCTTACCAAACCAAGAAAGAACCTCCAACTACACCACTATCATCCTAACCTTTTGTTCCCACTATCAAACCCACTTTCAACACAACTAAGCCATCAGAAACCTCTATCGACCAGACTATACATGAACTATCTGAACTAAATCCACCTAGAATAACTAAGTTACCCTCTACCATTCCAATAATTCCTACGAAAAACATTGGTATATTACCTATTCAGAATATTACTCACCCCTTATTGAAATTAGAATTCACTCCATCAAACCTACCAAATAACCCCCAAACCAAGCCAAAAAAGAAGGTGAAACCACCCAAGATTATATAAACCAAAACTCTGCCCCACCTTTCCACTTTTCCTTCTATTTTGGGACCTCATCCTTCTACCTTAGTGAGGAAACCAACCTTCCTAGACAAGACCCAAACCCAACCACCACTTTTGGTTACACCATCACTCCTACTTTCATCCTTACCCATTTTCACCAAACCTTTTTTAGCCAAACCACTTACTTGTTAGGAATATACCCCAACACCTTTTACCTCCAAGCAATTCATACCAAAACCATCCACCAAGAATGCTCCTTCACCCAAATCTTTGACCATCAACCCCACTCCTAAAAGGTTTTTCACCTCAACTACTGAACCTAAGACCTCCATGCCTTTTCCACCATTGCCTGAATCTTACTCAACCATCTTATAGAGGTTATTACAAGAATATTGATTAACCTTACCACATATCAAACCATTCAATCCTCACATTCCTAAACTACCTTGATATAATGACAAATTAATATTATCATATCATAGGACACCTAGACATGATAAAAATAATTGTAAATCTCTCTAAGTATTATCCCATTAGCTATATAATGAATATGACTTATTGTTAGATGAGCCTCCTATGAGCCCAACACCAATCCAAGAACCATCAATCAACACTCACCTACTCCTTTACTCTCATTTTAGAGTGAATCAAAACCCAATAAATCCTCTATCTTGGCTCTTTCCCAAATCCATACCATCCATGTAGTCATATGATCACCATCCCAACTGAAGGATAAGGGAACAACAATGGTATCCATTTCATGGACATACCCCTCTTCCACCACTCAACCACCTAACCAACACTAAGCATATTTAACTTCAACCAAACCTAAGGTGTCCATCTTGGGTCCCCCTCAATTAAACCCTTCTAAATCAATCTAACAAGTAGTTATGAAATAGCTTCACCAAACACCAATGAAGATGAGTTTGTATGAACTGATTAATACCTCACCCCATTATTTCCAAATGATGATAGAGGTTTTTCAATCCATAGAGGTCCAACCAAAAGACCCACAACCTCTAGTAGCCTTTGTCAAAGATCTTCAACTTTCCAACCTTATTACCTTTAGGGATTCATAAATACCTTCCATCCATCTAGATGACCCAAATCCTCCCCTTTTCATTACCACATACATCAACCAAACCCAAATCAAGAGGGTTATGATTGATGGAGGAGCTACTATCAACATTATATCCTCCCACATATACAACCAACTCAAATTACTCAAAAAAATTATGTCAAAAACCTTAGTGGTGCTCTGATCATTCAATGATACCATGGCCACAACTCTAAGATCTATTGTCCTTCACATTTTCCTAGGACATCATACACTTCTTGAGATCTTATACATAGTATAAGGTGAGTTATAGTATAATGTTTGTCTAGGATGCCCTTGGATTTATTCCATGGGTTATTTTATATCCACCTTGAACTAATGAATCAAATTTGAACATGTACATCAATTTGTTACCATAAAAGCTGACCTAAGTCTATTTACATCATGCAACATGACATACTGACCCAATGACATTCTCCTTCTTACATCCAAGAAACCTTGACCAATAAAAGATGAATCCCCATCTTTTTCTACCACTGAAGCATCCACTATTTCATCCATCCCTTCCACCCAAAGCCCCATAATGAACCCTTTGGAATCAACCTTCCAACATATTTTATTGGGAGAGTATTTCATTTTAACACTAGATACTTTTCATACTCCTCAAGAGTATGGGACTCTTAACCAATAACCTAATTATGAACCTAATATTGGAATCATTTTTATTTTTTTACCCTCAACTTGTCAAATCAATTTCTTCTATGGGGTATTAATAAACCCATTGACACTTCTACCATATCTTTCTCACCTCAACCATTCACCTTTAGTTTCTCCTATCTAGATAAAATACAGTTTGCTAAGACATACCTCTATAGGTATGCTTGGAAGTCATTTATTCTATGACAATATTAACATAAGACATGTGATTTATTTCTAATCAAAACCCAAAAACATCATTAAAATCATGGCCTCGATATCAAACCACCTAAAAATTAAACCAACCCACCTCCCATTACCATCATTTATGAGGAAATCACATCCTCACCATCCACTCCACCATTGATAACTGAGGATTTTGATATCATCCCCCCTAAATTTTTTTCATCAACATGATCAGTCTCAAACCCTTGACTTATCAAAAGGATGAGGTGATTGTGAATATTCTACTAACCCATCTTGAGATGGTAAGAGATGACTCTCCTACCATTAATACTATTTAGTATTACGATGATGATTCCATTCTCACCTATCTTATTTTAGAATATTCCTCTATCCATATATCTCTTCCTCCTAAGAATTCATCCATGTTGAATGAATCCACCATGGATATCAACTTGGGCACTTTGGATAACTTGTATATTTTCAAAATTAGCTAATCACTAAGTTCTAAGGAGCTTTAGGACTTCCTCCTTCTTATAAGACCACAACATAGAATTATTTTGGTCTTATAGTGGCATGCTAGGAATTGAGGCCTCCATTTCTACCCACATCATCGTCACCAACTATGATGCTAAACCTGTTAGGCAAAAACTTTGATGGATGCACCCTCATATATCCCTTATCATCAAAGAAGAGCTTCAACATCTCATATCCATCAATTTCATTCAACCCATTGACTATCCCCATGGGTCTTGAAAATCTTACCTGTCACCAAATCCATAGGGAGACTACATATTTGTGTGGACTGTCATGACCTTAACCTTTCTTTCCCAAAGGATGACTTTGCCTTGCCAATAATTGACTAGCTTGTTTATCTTACAACTGGCCATGAGATGTTATCTCTTACGAATTGATTTTTGAGTTATAATCAAATATTAATTTCCCATGAAGATTAACACAAAACTACCTTTATCACCCCATAAGTAACCTTCTACTATAGTGTCATGCCCTTTAGACTAAAGAATGTTGGTGCCACCTACCAATGTGCAATAACCTACATCTTCCATGAACTTATTCACAAATTTTTTAAAGACTATGTTGATGACCTTCTTAGGAAATCCAAATGTCATAAAGATCATGTGGTCATTCTTAGGATCATGTTTGAGTGACTAATCCATTACCATGTCTACCTTAATCCTAAGAAGTGTATCTTCAGGGTCTTATTAGGAAAGTTTGTTGGTTTTATCATCTCCATTTTGAGAATCAAAGTTGATTCTACCAAAATAAAATTAATCCTTGACTGTCTCCTCCCACCCACCTCAATCAACTTCATAACTTATAGGGGAACTCCAATCCATTCATCACTTTATCTCTTAGCTCTCAGATTGATGCCAATCTTTCCACCACCTTCTGAAGAAGGATGTATCTTTTAAATGGAACAATAATTATTAGAATGAATTTCATTCACTTAAAGAATACATTTTGTCTCTAGCCATCCTCATTCCTCCCAAGGAAGATCAACCTTTTTACTTTTATATTTTCACCACAAACCACTCCTTAAGGGCAATACAATCTCATCAAGATGAACAACATAAAGAGCAAGCTATATACTAAATTAGCCACACACTTGTAGAATATGAGACATAGTACACCCATATCAAGAAACTTTGCTTAGCCTTGGTCTTCATGGCCACCAAAATTAACCACTACCTTCTCAACCATAATATCTATGTCATAAATAATACCGACACACTCAAGTATATGCATGCCAAGCCATACCAAAACCAATATATGGCCAAGAGGATCATGTTTTTATCTAATTTTTACCTTGAGTTCATTTAGTAAAAGTCAATTAAAAGTCAAGTCATTACCAACTAATTGGTTGAAGCACCATTATCAGATAACTAACCTCCTCCTCTTTAGTTTCTAGATGAGTCTATCACAACCTTCTCTCAGGCAAACTTAACCTACAAGTGACCATGTTCTTTGATAGATCAAAGTTTCAGCATGGTGGGGGAGTTGGCATCATCCTTATCCCCATTAATGGTGAATATTTCCCTTTATCCTTCAAAATAGATTTCAAATGTACCAATAATATGGTAGAGTATGATACTCTAGTGATACATCTCCAAACTGCATTAGCCTTGGGAATCAAAATTATCATCTTTGGTGACTTTTAACTCATGGTCAACCAAATAAATGGCTCTTATCAATTCAATAATTATGTTTTTAAATAGTATAAATAATTAGCTAATGTACTCTTAGGACCATTTAAACACTACCATATCCAAACCACTCCATGATCTATGAACAAGTTTATCAATATGATGGCTTCCCTCACTTCTCAGATCCTATCTGCACCCTTTGAATCTAAGATATTTATCATTATCCATAAACTTACACAACCCTCTTATGTCAAATAAAACTCTCCTTCCATCTTTGGTGTGGAAGAAACCCAACTTGACCTTTAGTACCAACAGACCTTCAACTATCTCAAACTTACCATCGTCCCTTATAACCTTTATAGGAATGCTCAAAGAGCATTTATTGAGAGCACCTCATGTTATACCATATTGGGGGGAATTATTTATAAACACAACTTTGATGGTCTCCTCTTCCATTTCTTATGTAGTCATGAAGCCTCTCATTCTATCAAAGAAATGCATGCTAGGATCTATGGGGGATACTTTAGTGGCCTAGTCATCACTAAATGCATCCTTCACCTTGGCTATTATTGGCCTAACCTTAACCAAGATTGCTATTATAATGTGAAAAAAGTGTGTCAAATGTCAAAAACACACCAATTTACATCATGCACCTAACCATAGTCTTCAAGTATCCAAATATTTTTTGCCCTTCTCACAATGGGATCTAGACCTTATTGGTGAAATTAACCCCCATTCTTCATAGTGACATCATTTTATCATCACTATGACTAAATATTTTACCAAAATGGGTAGATTTTATTCCTCTTTTCTCAACCAAAGACGAAAATATTATCAATTTTATCAACCATCACATCATTTTTTATTTAAGTTTTCCTCAAAAAATTATCACTGATAATGGAAAATATTTCAAAAAAAAAAAGTCTAATGTCTTTGTGATGCATTTGGTATCAAGTTAAGTTTCTCATCACCCTATTATCCACTTGATAATGGATAGATGGAAGAATCTAAAAAAATTCTCAATAACATGCTAACTAAAATGGTTAATGCATCTAGTCATGATTGGCATTTACACATCCCCTTCACTTTATGGGCCTATCATACTAGCATTCAAACCCCTACGAGTGCTACCCGTTTCTCTCTATTTTTTGGAGTAGAGGTTGTCTTGCCTCTCAAAGTAAAAAATAAATCTCTTCACATATCCATGTAGGATCTCAACTCTAAGAGTGATTATTGTCAATTATATTTATCCCAATTTGATCTACTTGATGAGCATCATTTAACTATGCTTAACCACCTTTGTGTCTATCAAGAAAAAATCAAGTGTGCTTATAAAAAACACCTTAAAATGTGAGAATTCAATATTAGAGACCTCATCCTAAATGAAAATCAACATGTCACCAATATGTAGAAAAGCAAGCAAGGCAAGTTTGCTTTCAATTGGCTTGGACCTTATATCATAACATAAAAGTATGGATCAGGAACTTAGTGGTTATCCTCCCTTGAAGGGAAAATAAAACCTAATCCCCTCAATGCTTCACATCTACACCTGTATCCTTTCTTTTCTTAAACAAGATCACACACACCTTTTTGTCTAACTTAAGCTCATCCCTTTTCTTCACTCATATTCATCTTCTTCTTTTAAGTACAGCTAAATCAAGTGATTATTAATTACAATCTTCACCTAATATTGAACATGGGTACCATGGCTCTACCTGTGGCATATTTATTATGGTACTTTTCATCTCTTATAGGATGTATTCCCATGGCCATTGTCTCTTAAACCTCTTCCACCAATCACTAACCTTCTTATGTTTTTAGTCTTGCCTTCATAAAGGTCAGCCTCTAAGCCTATATAAGAAATTCTATGTCAATAATAACAATCAAATCACAAGTAAAATCAAAATTCATAAAAGAAAATCAAGGTTCATTCTTACCATTTTAAGACTGTTCCCTTGAAGGACAGTTGCACAAACATATCAATATTTCTCAATATAAGGTAGACTACTCCCTTAAAGGACAACTATCAATAACCTTATACAACACAAACAAACTTAGACCATTCCCTTAAAAGATGGTTGAGTAAAGCATTTTAAAAAAACATAGCAATTTCTTGGAATCTTCCCACATTGATCAACTTTCCCAACCTCTCCAAACAACAATAAAAGATCAAAAGACCCATTATCAAAATTTGAAAATACAAATATAATTTGGAAGCCACAATCATCTTTCATAAGTAGACTTCTCACATCGATAAGTCTACACATTATATGGCATGGACTTGTTTATGATAACTCTTTGGTAACCTATAAATGAGGCATGCTAGTCTCACAAGAAGGTTCCACCATTATCCATTTCCACTTCTACCCTCTATAGATAAGGGATTTTGAGCTTACTTGACAATATGTGATCAAGACACTTTTTTTAACCAACTAATGAATGCTAATGAAAAGAATTCAAAGGGATTATGTTCTTTAAACCAATCCAACTTCGGTTTGATTTAGTCTTTGCCAAATAAGAATCACCAGGCCTTATTTTTATTCTCTCATGCTTGTTGATACATTTTTTATGATGTTTTTCTCTCAATTATCCTATCTTTATCACATTTTCTTATCAATCTTATTTTATGTGTTTTAAAGATTAGAGTATGATTTTTAATAAAGTAACCATAACCATAATTAAATCATAATAAAACCAACATCATTAACATAATCATCAAGAACCATGATCAAGTAACATGAAATCCATAAATCATTATCATGAGCTTAATCATACATCATCTAGTGATCAATCACATTAGCTAACCATCTATCACATCTACCATAGTTTAATCATACATCATAAATAAATGAGTCATTCACACATGATTATCTACTACATGTCTAAATCTAGATAAGTAAGCATATAATTTAAGCATGAATGTAATCATCACTATCATCATAATCATCCATAACCATAATAATAATAATAATCCCATCATAACCATATCCACCAAAGCATAACTAGTAGCCATAACCATAATCATATCAATATCATAAACATGATCATCTTATACATGAAGTCAATGATCACATTCATAAACATCATAATCACATAAACAATGTCTATCAATATCAATGTCCTCATAAACACAAATCAAAAGATCCATAACAACACATGCTTGCCTAGGTGAGTCTACATAAACCATCATGAACATAACCATATCAACATCATATCATAAATAAGCAACATGAACATCATAACCATGAAAAATAAATCATAAACCATGATCATACATACATACATACATATATATATATATATCAAAATAATGATCATATATAAAATCATGTACATGTCTCTCAAAATATCTATACATATTACTACATTGGCTCATAGGTTAGTATAAAAATCATATGGTAAATCAAAAATATAATGTCTCATAAAAAATCTAAGCCCTTGGGGCACCCTTGCATCATAAATCCTACCCTCCTACACCTACCTTTCTATTTGCAGATGCATCCCATTGACCTAGTGTCACCGTGTCACCCCATTGGGTCATACCTAATTTTTACTCACTCCATCAGGGCTCATATAGTAAATTAATAAAGATTAAGGCCTAATAATAGTATATCTCCTCAAATATCACTACGTATCTCTACATTACAATAGTCCTTGATGGTCCTAGAACTTTTGGTACTCCTCCTCCTTCCCACTAGAGAGAATCTCTCTCCTACATAACCATGGCTAGTTGATCTCTATCATGATATCTCTTTCCTATAAGATTGGCCAACTTGAACCTATATTTCTACCAAGGATGATTGTGATACTACTATAGATACTTGAGCTATAGTTATAGCCATTTGTTTTTGGTCCCTCTGAATGATCATTACCTGTATATCTAGGGTAACCCCCTAAATTTGAGCCTACTAACCATCTCCCCCTACATCAACATCTATGTCTTGTCAACCACCATCATCACCTCCAAAGTTGATCACAACATTGTGTGCTTGGTACCATACATGATATCCATATATAACACCTATATCATCCATATCTATCCTCACAAGCAATTCTTCATGATCAATGAACTCATGTACTGGCGATGGAGTAGGTAATGTAAAATCTTTATCTTCTTTCATATGCCTTAATAAAACCTCAAGGATATCTTGAACAAAGCCACACTACCTCCATACCCTATCAAATGAGATGAGCTCTATCTCTTGATCTCACCTACCATAGATCCATTTGTAGCTTTAAAGAGATAGATTATGTCTCATATACTATCACCATCTTAGAAACCTAACATATGGTCTTCAAATCATGTCTCCCACAACTAAAGCATCCAATCGATCCCTATACCAGATTATGTCATGTGCCCCTCCTCCAAGTCTTGAAAGGGTATAATCACCTTTCTACCTCGTATATCCAACCTTGAAATCCATATGAGCAAACCCATGCCATGATATCCCCATAGGTCACAATACTTGGATGTGCTCATAAGCCTAACAATGCAAAACAAAGCTGACACTAATCTCGTATCTCCTATGAACATGTAATCTCCAAAGCTCTAAGTAAATATGAACTAATAGCAAAAGATCCCATGAAAATAGTATGAAACCCAAAAACATCTCAACTATCACCCCCAATAACAAGTATGTAAACCTTCCACTACTCAAGTCTGGTAAAGCATAATAGGTGACTACTATCATCATCATGGTGAATAAATACCTCACATCCCTATCCCTTTGGTATATGGTGTGTAGTGGAAACACCCTGAGTTTCACCTTACATACTCATGGTCATCTTTGTACAAGATCTCCATCTACCCATCTCTCTCCTCACTCTTAATGTGGCAGATCATCTCAACCCATATGGGTAGCCACACAATCTTATATATGTCCTCAAGTAAAATCATCAACTCCCCTATCAAAATCATGAATTTTTTAGTGGAAGGATCCCATCTCTCCATGAGTTCCACTAACATTGCCACATCTCAAGGTATATAATAATAGTACCTCATACTTCTAAGGCCCACATCCTCTATGTGCTCCCAATTGACATCAGTCATCCCTTGCTAAATCTCATCTAGTAAATGGGGAACTCTATCCCTCATATTTATCTTTTCCCATGCTTGCAAGTTTTGATCAAAATATCTTAGTTTTCCTAATCTAACATACTTTACCTATAAATTTTACCATTTACCCCTACCCCCTATTTTTAAATACTCACCTCAATAACAATAACTCTGCCTCATCTGACCTATACACAAGACATGCTTATCTTATCAACTATTTTACCCATATTATTTACATAACTAACCTTACCTTAAACCACTAGCTTGAACCATTACCCTTACCCTCAACCTTTAACCTATCTTACCTTTTAACCCCAAACCATTCAATACTACCCTTAACTATTACCTAAAAAATCTAACCAAAATATTAACTATAACCTTAAGCTACACCCTTCACCTATAAACCTTCACTTACTAACTTTAACTTTAACTTTAACTAATTAGCTATTAAAAATTAACTTTTATTGTTCATACCAATTTCATCGACCATCGATAATCGACTATTGACCACTAGTAGTCGACTATTCCTATTGACCACTGACTAAATAGTTGACCACTAATGGTTAGGGGACCAACCACTGATGGTCACCATAAAGTGACCCATCGACATTCACCTATGATTTTTGATGGTAAAAAATGATGGATGATAGCTAGTAATGACCACTAACAATCACTATGTAGTGACTATCAATGATCCTCAAGCCCTAGGGATTGATAAAATGTAAACATTCCCATACTAATGTCAAAACCTACTCACCTATCCCATTCTCACCAAGAAACAACCAAAATAAAACCCTAAATCTAGCCCTAGGTCAACACCCACCCATAACCAAAATAAAAAACAACTAATTCAATAACAAAATCAATTACAAACTACCAAATTTAAAGACAAACCCTACCTTTTTCCTTGATTTCCATCCAAGAGGTACCCTATGAGCCATTGATTGACCTTGAACTCTCCCTCATCCCCTCTACATCCTTGATCAATCACTCATATCACACTCGTAAACCACTATCACTTTTCTCACCAAGTCACAAGAGGTAATCATTAAAGGTTTTGTTTGCAAATGGGTAAAATAAACCCCTTAGTGGTTCTTTTGTCTTCACTCTTTTAAGGCTAATGTATGACCATCAATAATCAGGGTGACCACTAATGCTTGACTCTAACCATCAATGGTAGACCAATTTATGGATTTCCTTCCCACCCATAATTTTCTCAAATAAACTTTCACCTAATGCCATACACTAGGGACAACCTTCTCTAACAACCCCCAAAAATTATGCAACATTGACCAATGTCATTTTTGCCCAACATTCACATGTTTTGTGATGACTTTATTTTGATCATTTTGACTACACCAAATTGTTGGGTGAATATTTTGTCATCAACTAATTGAAGGTAAAATGGGTATATTAACCATAATGTAATGAGATAAATCTCTCCTCTCAGCAAGGGGAGGTTCCTTATAAACTATTTTAAACTAATCTAAACTAAAAATTAACTTTGGGGTGAGATCATACCATCCATTTCTATTTTTTTAGAAATGATGTTTACAAAGTGAAGGAAAACCCTTGGATATTAACTAAATCCACCAGAAACCCATGAGAGTATAAAGCTTATCGTTGCTTCTCTTACTAATTTAGAACTTATATAATAGTAAAATGAAGTGAAGCCCAAAGTATCCACCGAAAACTAAAACAAAGTATATGACCAAAAATGATAAAAGTAGTTCAAAGCATTTCCAATATCCTTTGTACTAAAACACAAAACACAAACTAAAGACAATTATAGTAGCACAAAGTTTCCATAATCAACTTCAGAACATCTTCTAGATTATTTTCACTCACTCTACTTATTTAATCAAATAGATGAGATTGTATTAAGAAAAGGACATAAGAAATATTTCCTAAACAACACAAGTTATTCCAATATAAAGTTTGAAAAGTCACTTGCTTTCTCATTCATTTAAGAAAATATGATTTACAATCTGAGCTCAAAGTCTCAAAAGGCATTTCAATTTGGGCAAAGTTTTTGCTTCCAATCACCAAAAGATCCCTACTACAAAAGAGGATATCTTTATTTATAGGGAGTGGCCTTGAGGAAATAGAAAATACATTAATTACTTTCACCTAGTCAAAGATAGGAGTCCTTGTAGACTTTGGACTTTCCATATTTTTACATGTAATTACATATGACAAAAGTACATGTGAGAATATCCAAAGTGATTACAAAAGTACATTTTAAAAATGGAAATTAAACTAAGGATAGTTTTAATTTGTATCCCAATTTTTATTCATGTGAGCATCATACATGATGATAGCTGCTTGTATCCTGATACTGTCTGGAGTAACAATACTCTTGAAAATCACCTTAGCCCCGACTATGGCATCTCTCACTGTTGTGACCGATTTTGCATGACTAGTTAATCTAGTTTCCAGATTATCTAGAGTTAACTAATTATCTAGAATATTGTCCATAGAGGCTACTAAGAATGCCTTATCTTCAAATTCCTTCCAAAACATACCTTTAAATTCTTGAATCATTTTTTTTGCTAAAAAGAATTGGTTGTCTTGTGATGTAAGCTTGCAAGGTAGCTCCTCTAATTTATGCAAAAGACTAATATCACTTTGTTCACTGAGGTCCTTTGATGATTCAAGATCACTGATCAATTCTTTGATCACTTGAATCTTATGTATCAATTCTTCTTTAGTTTTAGTGTAAGAGTCTCTATCAACAATGACACCAATTGATATTAGAGTGCTCATTTTTTAATTCTTCATATCCATCCACTTGTCAAGATACTTTTTTATGCTTTCAATATCCTGAGAAATAATAGTAATAAGATCATCTAGTTTTACTCTTATTTTTCTCATTTTAATTGTTTTCTTAGACAAATCTGTGAGCAAAAACATTCTTTTTGTATGCATCTTGTCTAAGTACTCTTCAAGTACTTTTTCCTTGAGATAGGTCTTTTTTGCTTTCTTAATCATGGGGTCTTCTATAGATATAGCCTTAAGAGTTACTATTTCTAGAGTGAAGGTGATTCTCCTTACCACTGTAGTCAATTGTTCCACCATTGCTTTATAATGATCCTTCATTTCTTTCTCTCTATCAAATTTTTGAATTAAGATGTCCATGGCTGACTGCATATCACTCTTAGCACTTTCATGAGTCATCTTACCTAACTCAACTCTAGAGATAGAGTAGTCACTTATATAAAAAAATTCAATAGTTGTATCTTATGGAGGATTTACAACTTCTAGAAATTTGTGTCCCTTATCTTGAATCATCTTTGAAAGAATCTTTGAATTCTTGGGAGCCTTGACTTCTAATGGCACTATTTTATTGAAATCAAAGTCATCTAGAGAGGTGGATTATTTTTTCCTCTTGGGTGTATAAGATGACAACTAAGGTAGGAGTGCAGAAGTACTTACATTAGGATAAATCTCTATTATTGGTGATACTAAAGTTTCACTTGCACTGGTAGTGGAAATAATCAATAGAGTATTAGTAAAAATTGCACCTTCTGCTGAGTGATCAAAAGAACTATCTTGAATATTGAAAGATGGGGATGACAAACTAGAAATTGATCTTGAGGAATGAATAATATCTCCAAATGTGACTTTATGGTTGTCAAAAATTACTTTGGAAGGAGAGGGTGATCCAGAAGAGGGAACACTAATCGAAGAAATAGGTGAAGGAGTTGCAACAAGCATGCTTGGCAGGGAAGAAGAAATTCTTGTTTCTTGCTACACATTCTCTTGAGGATATAGAGTTTTTTTCTCTTGTTGATCTATGGGCCTATCATTAGTCTCCATCTATTCTACCATTGGTTCCTCAAAGCTTTGTTTCTCAACTTCCATATCCACTATTTCTAGCTCTTTTTGCATAACTTTTGACTTTTTCATTACAAATATGATTCTAGGCTTATGTGGCCTAGAGGAAGAAGGAACATTACTTTTATTATTCATCATATTTTCTACTCTTCTTCTTATTTCCTCTTGAAATTTAGCTTCTAATCTTATGATGAACTCTTTCAAAGTATTTCCCTTATTCGCTAACCAATCATTGGTGTTTGCCAATATTAGTTTAAATCTTTTCCTTAAAGAAGTTAACTCTTTTTGTGACCATTGGATTGGGGGAAGAGGGGCATTGGTGACCTGTTTAGCATGGTATCTATTATTGATCAAATCTTTGTCATCCACTAGATTCTCAGGGATATCAACAAGTCCTAGATATTCTATCTGCTTAAGAGATAACCTGTTGTAGTCTATTTTTTTGACATCTTCTATAGTCCTTAGATCTACCCAAACATCTTCAATCATAAGCTCATGAAACTAGGTTTTCCTCCTGATTATGCCCTTTACTCCCATATAATCAAAATTTAGTCTCCTTTTGAGATACTTTATGGTCACGAGCTGCATTTTAGTTTCCATAACTCTAGCTTTCCCAATGGTTAACATTGAAAACCTACCAATTTCAATTGGGAACCTGAAGTCAAGTTTCTTGAGTTCCATCTATTTATTATGTAAGATAATTATATGCTTGCATAGCTCCATCAAGACCAATTTTTTTGAAGGGAATCATAGAAGCTTATAAGGATGACCTTGGAAAAATCTAACCCATAGATATGAAAATGAAGGAAATTATAAGAACATACATCCAAAATCATTCATAACTGTCTAGGATTCATTTGACACTCTTTTTTTTTTGTAATTGAGGATCAAAGAGACAAAAATACTACAAATAAATCATCATTCACTCTCTTGAAATGATGAATATATCCCTTTAATGTCAACTAAGAGTAATATTTATACACTGGGGTTAGTCTTCTATCTCCTTCTGATGTTAAAATTGGAAAGGTTCTCATCGAAGGTATAATATACACCAGGTAGGAAATCACGTAGAATTTTAAGGTAGTGGATACCTTAGTCAATTACTAATGTAGAGAATTATTGATTTATTATTCCCAGAAGATGACTTATTTACCTTGGATAATGATCTTAATGAAGGGATACATCCATTCGTGAAACTATGAGGAAGAAGGTAAACCTTGGGAAAGCTTCATGGCCATCTTGACAAATTTGCCCTCAGAGTTTTGAGCCATTTATTGTTGATTACTTTCTTCACTCTTTCAAGATCCTTGTCATATTCTCTTTGTGATTTGATGAAATCAAGCTTTAATACTTCAGTAGCAGGAGGACACATGAAGACTTTATCAATGAACTTAGGATCCAGTCTAATCACCACATTACCACTAGCATCTAACATAGCCCTGGTATCCTTATTGTATAGCTGAGTGCATTGGAGAACAAATTCTATGTTGTGAGATACTACAAAGAAAGAAGATACCAAATGAATATTAATTTCAATTATCTTATTCATTTCATGGTTGGAATTGCTTGATTTAATTATTTCCACAAACTCAACCATATCCATGTGACTGATCTTTGTATCTCTAATGTCATCGACATTAGAAGTAACTAAGGTGATTAGAAAAACACCTTGATACTTGTACTTCATTGTTTTCAACTTCTTCAGAGAAACCTCAGTCATCTAGAAGATATTTCATTAAGAGGACATTGATGAAGAAGGATCCACAAGTGAAATTGAAACAAAAGTCATGATCATGTAATCAAAAAAATATTGGCAATCTAGGAAAATTGCATTTCGATGATCATGACCATGGGGATACACTTGAAAGGGATAAAGTGTGAGTAGGCCAAAAAACCAAAGGAAAGTGGGCTTAGAAATGTGAAACAAAAAATTTCTTAGAGTTATGAAATTTGAGAGAAATTTTGCATAGGCAGCAAAAATTGCTGCCCTTGCATATGGGGGGATCAATGACAAAAATTGCTATTGATGCATGTTGAGGTGGAAGCATGCATGGTCAGAAAAAATAAACACCTTAGTATGTTAAGTAAGATCCATTTATGCACAAATAGTAATTTTTGCCACCTTTATAGGGTGAATTTATGCAGGGGCAGCAAACATTGTTGTTTGTACATATGGGGTATAAAACTTAGGTAAGGGCAGTGATTTTTGCCACCTTTACATGGATGGTAAGGTATTGTGTAAGGGTAGAAATTTTCACTACCTTCACATGAGAAAAATTGACTGACGATTTTGGATTTTTAAATTTTTGCTTAGAACACCTCTTTAGGGAAGAGAGGGAGGAGGAGAAGGAAAAATAAAACTTAAAAAGAAGAAAAAGAAAATAACAAAACAAAAAAAAATGAAAACCAAGAAACAAAGAGGGAAGGAAGCAAAACATACCTAGAAATGCAAAAACCTAAGCTTGAAGTTGAAGGAATTACAAACCCACTCATTGGCATGGTTGAATGATTGTAGGGAGGAGTAGACAACTTCAAATGATCAAAATGAGACACTAAATCAGCATTTAAACTACCCAAAACCAACACCAACCACTCGACACATGCAGTCATAAATGCTGCATGTGAAAATTGAGATCATGCACTGACAAAATTTTTTGCTGCCCGTGCATGATGTTGGCAAAAAAATATGCAAGGGCAGAATTTTTTCTCACTCTTATGGAGGAAGAAATATGCAATGGAGGTAAAAATTATTTCTCTTGCATGAAAACTATGAAACTTGCAAGGGTGGTGATTTTTGCCGCCGTTGTACTGGAAAGACTAAAAATGTGCAAGAGCACCAAAAATTTATACTTTTTAATGGAAAAACCAAAAATGTCTAATACCTATAAAAACTATTAAATTCTGACACCTGATTAGATTGACATTGCAATGAGTTTCACATTTTTTGATAAATCATGATGAGGGAGCATTGTAAACCTTTCCAAGATGTTAGCCAACTTTACTTGATAACAAGTGAAATTTTGAATGATGAACTTAGAGTAAAGAAAATGAAATTGACAAGTTTTGTAGGGGTTGTCCCAAAAATGAGCATGATTGATTTTGGGAACAATAGTTGGCTTCAGCTGGGGTACTTCTATCTATTGAAATTTAAAATGATCAAAGGGAGTATAATCAAATCTCTAAGTGCCTTCATCCATGCCATTGAGCCATGGATTCAAGCTATCAACAAGAAAAAGACATGAAAAAACAAACAAAAATAAAAATATAAAACTATATAAATGTACAAATGAACTTATCTGATACTTCAAGGATTGAAGTGTTTCAGATGTTACCCACTATGAGGTAGTGATAATGGTGTTCCATCTTGATATTCTAGAAAGAAGCTATTTTCACCATAGAATTGATGAATAGTGAATGGACCTCTTCACAAGGAATCAAATTTTCCATGCATTTCTTTTGGTTCTCTCCTCTTGTCCCACAACAAGACTTGATCTCCAATCTAAAAATCATGAATCCTTGCTCTCTTGTCGAAGAGTTTCTTTACCTAATTTTGATGTGTAGTAATACTACTCACTACCATGGTTCATTTCTCTTCTAGTTCAGTTAAGTACATGATCTTTTTATCAATAGAATTTTCAAAAGTTTGATCTTCGATTGCCTTTGCCAATTTTAGTGCTGGTGTTCCAAGGTGATTATTATCTCCACATTCAAACCATATAGAAGTTGAAATGGTGACATACAAATTGCCCTTTTAGGCATAATCTTGTCTAACTACAAAGCATCAAACAATGCTTTATGCCAAGTTCTATGATTGTCATCTACAAGTTTCCTAATAATAGTAACCAAATTCTTGTTGCTTGATTCTACTTGACCATTTCCTTACATATAATAGTCAAAGGAGTGGGAAAGAATAATCCCATAATAGTATCAAAAATTAGTAACCTCATGAGAAGAGAAACAAGTAGCATTGTTTGTTCCAATCTTGGTTGGGACTCCAAACTGAGAAATAATATTTTCCTTAAGGAAATTACATACCACTTCCAAAGTAGCATGCTTAGTTGGAATCGCTTCTACCCACTTGGTAAAATAGTCTATCACAGTGATAACATAGTCATGTCCATCACTTGAGGATGGGTTCATGGCATCGATGAAATCAATACCCCATTGTTTAAATGGTTCTTCAATCACCACCAGCTTGAGAGGTAATGCAACCAACTTGGATTTTCCAATGAACTGTTGACACAACTCACACCTACGTACCCAAGTGCATGCATTTTGAAATAGTTTAGGCCAATAGTATGTAGCTCATAAAATATTTTGAGCCATCATAGGTGCATAAAAATGTCCTCTACAAGCCAAATTATGGAAGGACTCTAAAAATTTACCTTGTTGTGCCTTATCCATGCAATGAAGAAATACCCCATCAAGGCTCTTTTTGTACAAACCATTGTCCCACAAGACATAGTTAACATCATTCAACTTAACATTCCTTTTTTATTTATAAGATAGGTGAGTAGGACACTCACCATAGGTAAGGAAATGAGTGATATTGGAATACCACTCATCAGTAGTAGTGACAAAGAGAACTATAGGCATGTCTTCAACCTCTATTTCTTCATGTCCTATTTCTTTTGATATGTTATCAGTAATTAATTGACAGAAACATCTTCCTCACATAAGCTTAGTAGGTTTGATATCAAGATCAAACTCTTGAATTTTAGCAGTCTAATTTTCCCTTTTAGTACCAAACTCTTGTTGAGTTAAAATAGACTTTACTATTGTATTAGGCACCAGAACAATAGTATATGAATTTAGGATATAGAATCAGAAATGTTTTACTGCCTTAACTATGGCATAATAAGGCTTCTCCATGTTTGAATATTTAAATTCATGAGATTTGAGAGGACAACTCATAAATGATATGGGAGATTCCACACTTTCTTTATTTTGCAGGATTAAAAAGTGTGTGTTCAGAAGCATAACTGTATAATACAAAGTCTTTGGTATAATCTAAAAAAACCAAGATCGGGGCATGGGTGATAGCTTTCTTGATATCTTCGAATTCCACTTTGCCTTCTACCATCCAATGGAAAGTGGCCTTACCCTTCATCATGTCAAAAATGTAGCAAGTTTGTTCTATGAATTCAGGAATGAACCTCTATAAAAAAATTCACCTATCCAAAGAAGGAATGAACTGTAGTCTTACTAGTAGGAAGAGTAAGATTTTGGATAGATTTTAATCTTTATATTCTATTTTTATGATTTATCGAGATACAGTGTGATTGAGAAGTTTACCTTTTGTAACCCCAAAAACTAACTTCTTGGGATTAAGATAAATACCATTTTGCTAATAGCATTTCAGCACTTATTATTAATGATGCACATGATCAGGACGATGTTTAGAAAAAATGGTCAAGTCATCAAGATATACCACAATAATCTTCCTTATTTCATCTCTGAAAGCAAGGTCCATTGCTCTCTAGAAGGTGGTGCTAGCATTTATTAGACCAAAAGGCATTCTATGATATGAAAATGTGCCCCAAGGTGTAGTGAAAGTGGTTTTATATTTATATGCTTCATTGACTTCTACTTGATTATACCCAGAAAAACTATCTAATATTGATAACATTTTTGAGGTAGTCACTGTTTGCAATACTTGATCCATGATGGGTAGGGGTAGTTATCCTTTAGAGAAGATTGATTTAGGTTTCTAAAATCAACACAAATATGAATTTATCCATTCTTTTTTCTTACAGTAATTATGTTCATGATCCAGGTGGAATGATGGATTGGAAAAATTATTCTAGCATTTAACATCTTCTAGATCTCAGAAAGGATAGTACCTGCTATTTTGGAGTTGTATTGCCTTTATTTCTACTTGTGAGGCAATGACCTAAATTTAAGAGGAATTTCATGCCAAATTTCTTTAGGCTTGAGAGATTTCAAATCATCATAAGAATATGCCAAAACATCAATGTAACGATGAAGAAGAGTAATGAATTTGAGCTTTTCATCAGAAGTGAAATAATTCCTAATGTTGACTATTTTGGGATTTTCTTCTATACTCAAATTTATTTGATCAAACTCTTTAGAGGAAATTTAATCCATTTGTCACTGCTTGATATACCTATCATGCTTATCAAAGAACTTCTCAGGAGAAACCAAACCTTTTGGAATTTTATTCCCTTTAAGTTGAAGAAACTCTTCACCAGTTTTTGAATCTATTTCGGGAACTGATTCCCATGGTGGAGATTCACTACTTTCAAAATAAAATTTCTTAAAGCCATCCATATTTTTCATAAAATCAATGATTTTATTATCACCATTAAACACCTACTAATGGTTGGCATTATCAGGTACACTTGGTTGAAAGACTAGCTCAATAGTGTACTTATTCCCTTTGAAATCTTTACGAGGAACCATGAGGGTTGCGGAGACAACCAATTAATCTGTACGATTATTAAATTCTCTTGGCACCACAAAAATATTGAAAGCATCAAAAATTTTAATGCAATCCCATAGAAGATTGTGATAATATCAAAATCTTTCATTTTTGGTTTGATACATATTTCTTACTTGATAAACCGCCAATTCAGTATCTCCTCAGGCATGAAGAATCTTAACACCTCTAGCATGAGAAACTTTCAATACAATCAACAAAGATTCATACTCAATAGTGTTATTGTCATTCTTGAATTGCAACTTATATGAATAAGGGAAAATTTCTCCTTGAGGGCATATCAAAACAATTCTAGCTCCAGAACTGGTAGAAGAACAACTGCCATCAAATTCTAAAGTCTAAACATCATTAGAATTTTATCTTCTTAAAAAATTATCTTCTTTAGTGAGGGAAGATTATTTTTTGCCTAAACTTTGCTCTAACAATTCTTTTTATTTTCTATCTGAATTTTCTAAATTGTTACCTATTGAACTTTCATCTGATGAGCCAAAAACATCTTTAGTGGTCAGAAGGTAATTACCCATTCCTGATGATTCAAATAAAATTTGAGCTTTAGAGTCTAATATTTGGGTGACAATATATTTTGAATCTTTCTTAGAAAGCAACTTTTGCATGACTCCTTTAATAGGTATCCTTACTTCAGATAGATCCATATTCAATTCTCCACCTATGTCTTTACAAAAATTACATCTGAGTAGAATGCCATAAGAGGCTGGAATATCAGCCACTAAGACTGTCATTTTAATCCTCTTATTTGGAAAAGATACAAATGCAAATTGAGCATATTTGATTTGACCCAAAAGTGGTACTTATTTTTTTTCCATGGAAAAACATCTCTCAAAAGTCTTAGTCAAGGTAAGACTGAGAGAATCTACTACCTTGGTAGGCATACCATTATCAAAAGCTCTAGAGTCTATTATACATTTATTCAATTTATGACCATTTATCAATAGAGAAACATAGAAAGATTATATTTTTCTAGGGACAAACAAGAGTAGTGACAAGATTATTTTGGATGGATTTGTTCTTTGGAGGATCATGAGTCACTTTTAAAAAATCTTGTCCTATAGGGACGATTTTGTTTTTGATGTATTCAACCAACCTATCAAACTGTTCAAGATTGGCTTGTAAATACTCAACTTCAGACATCTAGATCTTAGTCTTCTTAGCATGATCAATTATATCAAATAACTAAAATGAACTAGAAACAAAGGAAGGAAGTTCATCATTCTAGTTTTTATTTAGAGTGGTATTGGTCTGAGAAATTGGAGTAGAAGGTACAAGATTATTTGAGGTACTTACTTTCTTATTGATCACCAGGTCCTTTAATTGGAAAGGCAGTGAAGTCCCCTATTTAGAAATTGATATTGTTGGCTGAGGTTCTTTTCCTACTTTTTCCTTATCATCTTATTGAGTTGACTAATTTTGGGACCTAGTAAAAACAACATATGATCCATCAAACACTTCTCCCTTTTTTCTAGCTTCATCTTGGTAATTTAGTAAACCAATATTAGAGTTTCCACCAAATTATTATTTTCCTAATAAAAAGATATTAGTGTCATCTTGTTGGTCTAACTCAGGTTGGAAAGAGAAATCATGTTTGGCTTCATGATAACTAACTGCTAAGTTGATCAGTGCTGCTTCAATGGCAAGCTTCCCTTGTGTGGGAGGAAAATGATTAGATTGCTCTTGATTTTTGGTAGTGTTTCCTTGATATGAATGGTTGGAAAATGTCCTTCTTGATATATCTCAATAAGAAAGAGTAGACATACTTTGGGACATTTGCCTTTTCAGAGCCAATAATTCATTTGATAACTTTTGCACCATAGGATCAGTGGTGTTTGTGGAAGAACTTTTAGCAGATGAGGAAAAATTATTTTTATTAGAATCTTTTCTTATCTTACCTACTAAGATAAGATCATCTTCAACCTCAGTATCCAAAATCTAAGCTACAGAAAGATCTATAGGGCCATCCCACCTCAACAAAAAACTTACTTTGGGAAGTTGAGAATTGATGAAGAAGCACTTAAGATTTTTTGGTGTTGGCTGAGTGATAGCAAGGATCCAGTTCTTTAGCTTATTGAATTTAGCAATGAATTCTTGCATAGGCTCATGAGGCACCTTCTTCATTTGCATAAGCTAAGCCAACAAGGCATGAGCATCTTCTGTGGGTTTGAACCTAGCCTCAAAATTGGCCTTGAGAGTGTTCCAATCTGTTATAGTCTGAGCTTCGAAATGATAAAACCAATCTACCATAGTGCCTTGTTATATTTATACAAATAGTCATAATATTATATCTTCATATTCAATGCCTATCACACCACATGCTATGCAAAAAGCTATAATATGTTCATTAGGATGAATTTTCCCATCACCATAGAATTTGGGAAAATTCTTTCTTGAACTACGAGGTAGTTCATGTAAAGGTGGGGTTAGATTGAGAGGGCCAAAAGTGTTACCCCAAGGGCCTTGGGCTGCCATGATGTGATGATTAAAAGGAGAGATTACAAACTTTTATGGGGTAAGTATAGAAAAAACTCTACTAGCACTAGAACTAGAAGTTTCACCTGGTATTAGAGATCTAACGTTGGTAGGAGGAAAACTCTGGGTTTGCTAAAGGTGAGATGGTGGAGGAAGAAGATCAAAATTATTTTGTTACACCAACTCAAATATAGGATTAACAATACCTCGAGCTCTCTGGATTCACGTATACCATGTATTTTCTAGAGTGTAAAATGGAATATAAATAGAAATGCTTCAATTTGAAGCTTGAGGCTTTAAAGTGTGCATTTTTTGCCCAACAGAGTCGCAAATTTTTTTTTGGGTGAATATTTTGTCATCAACTAACTAAAGGCAAAATAGGTATATCAGTCACAACGTAATGAGATAAATCTCTCCTCTCAATAAGGGGAGGTTCCTTATTAACTATTTTAAACTAATCCAAACTAAAAATTAAATCAGGGGTGAGATCATACCATCCATTTCTCTTTTTTTATAAATGATGTTTACAAAGTGAAGGAAAACCCTTAGATATTAACTAAATCTACTAGAAATCTATGAGAGTACAAAGCCTATCATTGTTTCTCTTACTGATTTATAACTTATATAATAGTAGAATGAAGTGCAACCCAAAGTCTCCACCAAAAACTACAACAAAGTATATGACCACAAAGGATAAAAGTAGTTCAAAGATTTTCCAATATCCTTTATAATAAAACACAAAACACAAACTAAAGATAATTATAGTAGCACAAATTCTCCATAATCAACTTAGAACATCTTCTAGATTATTTTCACTCACTCTGCTTATTTAATCAAATAGATAAGATTGTATTAGGAAAAGGACATAAGAACTATGTCTTAAATAATACAAGTTATTCCAGTACAAAGTTTGAAAAGTCACTTGCTTTCTCATTAATTTAAGAAAATATGATTTACAATCTGAGCTCAAAGTCTCAAAAGGCATTTCAATTTGGATAGAGTTTTTTCTTCCAATCACCAAAAGATAACTACTACAAAAGAGGCTCTCTTTATTTATAGGGAGAGGCATTGAGGAAATAGAAAAGACATTAATTACTTTGACCTAGTCAAAGATAGGAGTCCTTATTGACTTTGGACTTTCCATATTTTTATATGTAATTACACATGACAAAATTACATGTGAAAATGTCCAAAGTGGTTACAAAAGTGCATTTGATAAATGGAAATTAAACTAAGGATAGTTTTAATTTATATCTCCATTTTTCTTCATGTGAGCATCATACATGGTTATAGCTACTTGTATCCTGATACTATCTAGAGTAACAGTGTTCTTGAAAATCACCTTAGCCTTGACTATAACATCTCTCACTGGTGTGACCAATTTTGCATGGCTAGCTAACCTAGTTTTTAGATTATCCAAAGTTAGCTGATTATCCAAAAAATTGTCTACAAAGGCTATTGAGAATGTCTTATCTGCAAATTCCTTCCAGAACATACCTTCAAATTATTGAATCATTTCTTCTGCTAAAAGGAATTAGTTGTCTTGTGATGTAAGCTTGCAAGACAACTCCTCTAATTTATACAAAAGACTGATATCACTTTGTTTCACTGAGGTCCTTTGATGATTCGAGGTCACTGATCAATTCTTTGAGCACCTAACTCCTATGTATCAATGCTTCTTTAGTTTTAGTGTAAGAGTCTTTATCAACAATGACACCAATTGATATTATAGTGCTCATTTTTAACTTCTTCATATCCATCCACTTTTTAAGATACTTTTTTATGCTCTCAATATCCTGAGAAATAATAGTAATAAGATCATCCAATTCCAGTCTTATTTTTTTTCATTTTACCTATTTTCTCAGACAACTTTGTGAGCAAGGAAATTGCTTATGCATGCATCTTTTCCAAGTACTCTTCAAGTACTTTTCCCTTGAGATAGGTCTTTTTTGCTTTCTGAATCATGGGGTCTTCTATGAAAATAGCCTCTGGAGTTACTATTTATGGAGTGAAGGTGATTTTACTTACCACTGTAGTCAATTGTTCCATAATTACTTTATAATGATCTTTCATTTCTTTCTCTTTATCAAAATTCTAAATTAAAATATCCATCGCTGATTGCATATCACTCTTAGCACTTTCATGAGTTATCTTACCTAACTCAAATCTAGAAATAGAGTAGTCACTTATATCAAAATTTCCAATAGTTGCATCATGTGGAGGTTTTGAAACTTCTATAAATTTGTGTCCCTTATCTCCAATCATCTTTGAAAGAATCTTTGGCTTCTTGGGAGCCTTGACTTTTACTGGCTCTATTTTATTGAAATCAAAGTCATTTAGAGAGATGGCTTATTTTTTCCTCTTGGTCATATAAGTTGACAACCAAGGTGGGAATGCAGAAGTACTTACATTAGGAGCAATCTCCATTATTGGCATTACTAGAGTTGCACTTGTATTGGTAGTGGAAATAATTGGTGGAGTATCAATAAAAATTGTACTTTCTGCTGAGTGATCAAAAGTAGAACTATCTTGAATATCAAAAGATGGGATGACAAACTGAAAATTGATCTTGAGAAATGAAGAATATCTCCAAAAGTGCCTTTAGGGTTGTTAAAAATTACTTTGGAAGGAGAGGGCGATCCAGAAGAGGGAACATTAATCAGAGAAATAGGTGAAGGAGTTTTAATAGGCATGCCTGGTGGGGAAGAAGAAATTCTTATTTCTTGATACACATTCTCTTAAGGAGACATAGTTTCCTTCTCTTATTGATCTATGGGCCTATCATCAGTCTCCATCTGTTCTACCACTACTTCCTCAATGCTTTATTTCTCAACTTCCAATCTACTATTTCTAGTTCTTTTTCCATAACTTTTGACTTCTTCATTACAAACATGATTCTAGGCTTATGTGGCCTAGAAGAAGAAGGAACATCAATTTTATTCTTTATTTTATTTTCTGCTGTTCTTCTTATTTCCTCTTGAAATTCAGATTTTGATCATGTGATGAACTCTTTCAAAGTAATTCCTTTATTCTCTAACCAATCATTGTTTTTTGCCAATATTGGTTCAAATCTTTTCCTTAAGGAAGTCAACTCTTTTTGTGACCATTGGATTGGGGAAAGAGGGGCATTGGTGACCTATTCAACATGGTATCTATTATTGATCAAATCTCTATCATCTACTAGATTCTCAAGGATATCAGCAAGTCCCATATATTCTATTTGCTCAAGATATAACCTGTTGTAGTCTATTTTTCTGACATCTTCTACAGTCCTTAGATCTACCCAAACATCTTTAATTATAGGCTCATGAAACTAGGTTTTCCTCCTGATTATGTCCTTTATGCCCCTATAATCAAAATTTGGTCTCCTTTTTTACTACTTCATGGTCACAAGCTACATTTCAATTTCTATAACTCTATCTTTCCTAGCGGTTAACACTGAAAACCTACCAATTTCAATTGGGAAATTGAAGCTGAGTTTATTGAGTTCCATCTATTTATTATGTATGACAATTATCTGCCTACATAGCTCCATCAATAATAATTTTTTTGAAGGAAATATTGGAAGTATATAAGGATGACCTTGGAATAAGCCAACTCATAGATATGAAAATGAAATAAATTACAAGAACATACATCTAAAATCATTCACAACTATCTAAGCTTCATCTGACACTCTTTTTTGTTTTAATTAAGGATCAAAGAGACAAAAATACTACAAATATAGTGTCATTCACTCTCCTAAAATGATGAATAAAACCCTTCAATGTTAACTGAGAGTAATATCGATACACTAGGGTTACTCTCCTATCTCCTTTTGATGTTAAACCTGGAAGGTTCTCATTGAAGCTGTAATATACACCAAGTAAGAAGTCATGTCAAATTTGAAGGTAGTGGATACCTTCATTAATTGCTCATGTAAAACATTGCTAATTTGTTCTCCCCAGAAGATGACTTGTTTATCTTGGAGAATTATCTTAATGAAGGGATACATCCATTCATGAAACTATGAGGAAGAAGGCAAACCTCTTACCCTACTGAGAAGAGTGATTAGGTCACCAACTTCTTCTATAAAGTCACTTCTAGGAAAGCTCTATGGCCATCTTGATAAATTTGCCCTTAGAGTCTTGAGCCATTTATCATTGATTACTTTCTTTGCTCTTTTAGAATCTTTGTCATATTCTCTTTGTGTTTTGATGAAATCAATCTTTAATACTTCAGTAGTAGGAGGACACATGAACACTTTATCGATGAACTCAAGATCCAGTCTAATCACCACATTACCACTAGCATCTAACACAACCCTGGCATCCTTATTATAGAACTGAGCATATTGGAGAATAATTTTTTTGTTGTGAGCCGCTACAGGGAAATAAGATACCAGATGAATTTTAATTTCAATTATCTTATTCATTTCATGGCTGGGATTTCTTGATTTAGTTCTTTCCATGAACTCAGCCATATCCACATGACCAATCTCTTTATCTCTAATGTCATCGACATTAGAAGTAATTGAGGTGATTGGAAAAATACGTTGATACTTGTACTTCATTATCTTTAACTTCTTTGGAGAAACCTTAGTCATTTAGAAGAGCTTTTGTCAAGAGGACGTTGATGAAGAAGGATCCACAAGTGAAACTGCAACAAAAGTCTTGATCATGCAATCAGGGAAATACTAGCAATCTAGAAAAATTGCATGTTGATGGTCATGACCATGGGGATGTGCTTGAAAGGGATAAAGCACGAGTAGGCCAAAAAACCAAAGGAAATCAGGGTTAGAAAAGTGAAACTAAATATTTCTCAGAGTTATGAAATTTGAGATAAAGTTGCATAGGTGGCAAAAATTTCTGCCCTTGCATATGGGGGGGATCGGTGGCAAAAATTGTTGCTGATGCATGTTAAGGTGAAAACATGCATGATCTGCAAAAATTGCCATTGTAGCATGTGAAAGTAAGATCTGTTTATGCATAGGCAGCAATTTTTACCACCTTTGTAGGTTGAATTTATGTAGGGGCAACAAAAATTACTAACTATGCATATGGGGTATAAAACTTAGGTGAGGGCGGTGATTTTTGCTACCTTTACATGGATGGCAAGGTATTGTGTAAGGGTGGCAATTTTTTCCACCTTTACACAAGAAAACTTGACTGAAAGGTTTGGATTTTTAAATTTTCACCTAGAATGCCTCTTTGGGGAAGAGAGGGAGGAGGAGAAGGAAAAATAAAACTTAAAAAGAAGAAAAAGAAAACAATAAAAGAAAACAAAAATAAAATGAAATGAAAACCTAGAAACAAAAAGGGAAGGAAGCAAAACTTACCTAGAAATGTGAAAACCTAAGCTCAAAGTTGGAGAAATTATAAAGCCACTCATTGGCATGATTTAATGATTATAGGGAGGAGGAGCAGACAACTTCAAATGATCAAAATGAGACACTAAATGACCCAAAACCAATGCCAACCACTCAGTGTGCATGGTCATAAATGTTGCATGCAAAAACTGAGATCATGCACTGATAGCAATTTTTTCCACCAATGCATGATGTTGGTGAAAAAATATGTAAGGGCAGTGATTTTCATTGCTCTTTCATGAGAAAGGGAGGAAGAAATATGCAAGGGTGGCAAAAATTGCCGCTCCTGCATGAAAACTATGAAACTTACAAGGGCAACAATTTTCACCACCGCTATACTGGAAAGACTAAAAATGTGCAAGAACATCAAAAATTGCTGCTCTTGCATGGAAAAACCAAAAATGTCTAATACCTAGAAAAATTGTTAAATTTTGACACCTGATCAGATTGACATTGCAACGAGTTTCACATTTTTTGATAAATTGTGATGAGGGAACATTGTGAACCTTTCCAGGATGTTAACCAACTTCACCTAAGAACAAGTGAAATTTGGTTTTAAATGATTAACTTAGAGTAAATAATATGAAATGGACAAGTTTCATAGGGGTTGTCCCAAAAATGAGTGTGGCTCATTTTGGGAACAACACAAATGAATTGCCAAGTTGAACATTTCGATCTTACACTACCTTGTGCATAGTTGACCAATTATGTCTTCTTAGGATCAATTCCTACCTTAGATACCCATTAATACACTAAACTTTCCTAGAAGATATTCATTTACAAGTGTAACCCAACTACCATACTTCAATACAATCATGTGGTCCACTTTTCACTTTTCCTTCTAGTGCTGACCTTATTTTTTCTCAACTACTTCAACCATGGTAACCTAGTCAATGCACGATCTTTGCTATCACACTTAGTCACACTTTGTGCATGTGTTTGTGATTCAATTCCCAACCTATCACCCACTTCATCACCAACTTACCCACTCATCAAACCCGCACCTAATTTTATTTTTCCTCATCACTACCTAGTTTGAGGGAGAACACCTCTTCCCATACTCAGGGCAACTAAACATTCAACCCAAAATCCATTTTTATTTTACATCTTGTTGATACAAATTACATAACAAAAGGGGTAAAATATAAACACTAGAAATTTTCACTTAATGATTCTAGATTTTGAACTAACCCCTAGACCACCTTAGGACCCTTTAGGGACTATCCCACAATCTTTCAACTACAAACCTAATTCAAAATTAACTGATTTTGACTACCTTGATCTTTGATCTATCGACTACTGATGGTCACCCTAACCACTAATAGTTAGCCTTTAACCACCTTAAAGGGTTGACTTCATTTTAACTCTACCTTTCTTTTTTATTCTTAGACACTCACATAATTATGCATGTTAAGACTAAAATTAGATGACCCCTTGAAAGCTTTTTAAACTTATTATTTCACCTCTCCCTTCCTTTTATAAAAAGAGAGGAGGAAGAGGTGAAATAAATCCAAAATTAGAGCAATCAAGCATCAGAATCATCAATAATTATTAGATCTTCTTGTATCAGAACTTATTTTGTAGGTATTATCCTAGTGAACTAGTGACTAGGTCAGAGATCCAAAGTGATAAAATTTATCAATCACAACCAAGACACTGGTGCTCTATCTAAATTTCTCTAAACACCACCAAAAAGTTCTCCAACCAACTACCTCTACATTCTTCAAGCTAGCAAGCTAATTATCTATTTCTTATCAGATTCAATAATTAGTGTCTCTATTTTATCTTATAGAATCTATTTTTTAACCTCATCAATTAGTTTCTTAAACCAAATCAAAACCCATAGTAACTGTTGATGGTCACCCTGACTGTTAATGGTCTATCCATAATTGATGATGGTTACCTAGCCATCAATAGGCACCCTAATCATTGATAGTTTTACCTAACCACTGATATTCACTATGTGACATTACTAATAACAAACTAATTTCACCTATCAAACCCTAACTGAATCTCACTTTATAACCTTCTACTTGATCACAAAATATCACCCATTTTTTGAACCATGTCTTCTTTGTTTAGCATTAATTTATAATCATTTATTTCTATAATTAATCAAATTCATCTCTTTCAAATGCTTCTTCTATTTGGTTTTAGTACCTTTTTTTATTCATGCAAGTAATTTATATTTCATTTTTAGAACTTGATTGTTTAAAAGTGTGGATCAATAGCCTCCAAGGAATATTGTGCTTCGTGGAACTAGTTTTCTAGGTAATCCACCCTACTATCTAACTAATTAGCCATTTCTTTAGTGTTTTCTTGTCTGCAAGTCATTCCTCCAAAGCCAAAGAGGAGTATCTAAAACCATCTAGATCATAGAGCACAAAACAAATATAAATTCTAATAACCTCACCCTTATTTCAATTTTTACAACTTTCTTCTAATTAAATAAGTAAAATTTATGTGACACATTCCTAAAACACCAAGTTGCAGACCACTCCATATGAACACACACATGTAGTTATCCACCTGTAGGTCTATGTAGGTAACTTGAGATCCCTATAAAACCTAGGATAGTGGCTTGTGTGTGTTTTTACAGCTAGGAATAAACTCAAGGTTCTTAAACCATATGATATCATAAAGTCCTAAGCAAGGAATAGAGAAAGGGATCAAACAATGGTCACAAGGTTAATCACACACATGATTAGGCCTAATTACCTCATGAGGAGTTTTGATCAATTGAGTTATAATAAGTATGAGATAAGGAGAGTGTAAATAATTAAATATGTTTCATTAATTCAATAAACATTCCATCAAAACTCTTAGACATAATTTCAAACATTAGAAACTCCTGCATACTCAGCCAGTGCATGAAATAGGATTGCCTGCTCATAGAAGGTATGTATTTATTTGAAAGGGTTAAGTATATATATATATATATATATATATATATATATATATATAATGGTTGAGGTATAATAATTTATTGAAAATAATAATATATTGATTCCATATTCCATCAAAATATCAAACTCAAGCAATATTGAAATATCCTTTTGGAATACTTTGTTGAGACCTAGCAAGGCTAGTTGCATACTCAAGCCTGTATAAGTAGCCTTAAAGTGGTGAAGTGGAGTCATTATAAGTTGAAATTAATCTTGAGAAATTGAAGAGATATTTATGGGTATATACAAATATTTCATTAGAACTCAGACCCCTGACAATGAATAAAATGGAAGAGCATAGGCAGTTAGGTTATGCTAGATAGTTTGGCATAAGAACCATAGGTCTAAATCAATGAGGATATAAAGAGTTTTTAAAATGAGTGTGGTAATAAATATATTAAAAATTTTCAATGAGAACATCACACACCTCATGAAGTTCATTTAAACTCAAACCAAAATCAAACATGAACTCACATAACTCAATTTATTCTCAGACCTCATAAAATGCTTATTGCCAGTTCAAGGGGTTACCCTTCACTGCTTAGTACAAAATAGAGGATTTTAATGAGACCTTAAACTTATAGGGTATGTTATAAACCTTGTTAAAATTTCATATTTTGGTGTTTTTATACCCTGAGATGTATGAACTATCATTAAGAACTCAAGGCACTTTCAGGCTACATAAGAGAGCTATAAGGACCTAATGAGAGAGAAATTAATTTTTATACCTATAGATAAATCAAAAAACTTTAAAATGACCTAAAAAATGTTCAATACTCCCATTATTATCACCCCATGCCATTGGTTGGTATGAAATTGTATATAATTATATAGAATAGGCCTAAAAAGACTAAATTTTTGCCACTATATAGGTTTGTACAAGTTCTCATATCTTCAAATTTTCCATAGAGAATAAGGAAGAGGTTATATAAGTGAATAACATAATTTTTTATGGTTTGGAAGGTTTTGGGAGACTAGAGAGCCATTTTTTAGGCTCTTGGTAGGAAGGCCTAATTGAAGCCTAGTTAGGAGAGAGAAGTTATAGAAAAGTAAATCTCCACTCACTTTCTGACCTTAAAATTGAACCTAGATAAGTAAGGCCATAATGGATATTTAAATATGCCCTCATATTATCATAATTATCCATATAACTCTCTACACAAAGAGGTTTGTATGATTTTAGGGTTATAAGGAATGAGGCCTAATTAAGGATTTTGGTAGAGAATGAATTGTTGGGGCTAGTTTGAGATCTCAAAATTTATTATTTTAGGTCTAAAATGAGTTTAATAGGCCATACATGAAGTTTGGATGAGCTTAATAAGATAAATCCATGTTTTGACACTTGTATGCAAAATTTACCTAAGGAGATGAAGAGTCCTCTACACACCTTGCAAGAGAAAGAGATGATGTGTCAAAAAGAAGCTAATTGGGTTAGTTGAGGTGTCAAAATAAAATAAAAGAGGTAGGAGAAACTAATATGACCATCAAGAAGGCCACTTATCCTTAAACATTCCAAGACAAAGGGTATTTTCAATAAGTTAGCCAAGGTGTCAAGGAAGCATTTCAACTCCCATTCCACTTAAAAGGGTGGAGCATCTGAAGAGGAACTACACATGGATTTGGAATTATATTATGATTGTTACATAATTCCCATGTCTCATTATAACTCTTGGATACTTTTATAATCTCTCTCTCCAATTCCCTTCGTTTCTTCTCTCTCACTTTTTCTATATAAGTAGCCATAATTTTCTTTATAAAGGATCCTCTACTTGAGTGTGGTGAATCACTACTCATTTTCATCCTTTGATAAATAAAGAACAAAATGATTTACCTTCTCCATGGACTATTCCAATGTGTATGTTAGACTAGTTTATCTTTCTAAGTGATAGATTCTCTTCCTTAGCATGTTGTCCTTGTTTGCATTCATATTCAATTTTGAAAGTCTTTTGTAGGTATCTTGAAGTGTTCCAATGAAGTGTCTTATGATTTTAGTGATTTTTCTCACTACTAGTGTCATGTTATAATTGGTGAATCACCTCATTAGTATATGTTTAGTTTATGTTTTCTCTCTCCCTTTTCATCTAAATGAGTTAGTAGTATAAGTGATGATCAATAAGGACAAATATAAAGAGTTATCTCTTCAATCTATATGTTTACCCCTACTATAAGAAAACCAAAGGCCTAGGGGTAATCTCATGTTCCACTCAATTTAGATAAGTCTTGAACTACCTCTCCAAGGGTGTAGAATTGAGTGACAATAGTTCTGACATGCCTGATGGGACTAAGGTCCAAAAAAGTGGAAAATTCTTAGTGTGCTCTTCTACCTATGAACCTTTGGAGGCATTCAATAAACACCAATGATGATTATAAATGCAATTATCTAGTTTTATCAACCTAGGTACTTATTGTGAAATCCTTTACTAATATCTTGTGTCGTATTTTGACTCATGAAGTTGAGATGGCTAGCTATGATGAGAACTTATACTATACACCTAATTATCAACCTTATGATGACCCCAATTATGAGCCTTAATATCCATATCAAGATTATTACCCTTCTTATGAGTCATGGTAGTCATATGGTTAGCCTATTCCCCCTTTATATGATCATGATGTTATTGAGAATCCCTATGAAGAAGCTTATCAATAATAGTATCAAGAAGTGCCATCTTATTAGCTTCAACATGACTCTTATCATCCATATGATCCATATCAACCTCAAAATGATTCCTATTAGCCTTGTCATGATGAAATTGATTGGGAAACAATATACAAGGATTTAAAGGCTTTAATTAGCAATCCAATCAACATGTTGAAGCTCAATAAAACCCCTACTATTCCCCTCCTCCTCCTACTTCAATTCCACCTCAAGAAAAATCTATTAAAATCATAAAAGGTAATGAGAAAGTTGGATAAATAACTTGATGTGATCCATATTCATCTCATATACAAGTTGAGGAAGTTGATTCAATTCTTGATGGATAAGTGGATGCTAGTTAGAAAAGAAGCCCACTATGTTATCAATAATGATTTGCATGAAATGGGATGTTATATCCAATGGTGGATTGATAGACTAGCGAGGTGGTAAATTCAAGAGGTTGAAGATCAAATTGTATCTATTGAAGATCCTCAAGAAATATATGAGGAAAGTGAATTTATTATTGAAAAACATACCTCTTCCATTGCCCAAGCCAACTTTTTATTTCCCCAAAAATATGAGTTCATTCAAGAAACCTCCATTCAAAAGCTCATTCATGAGCCATAAATCACACCTCATACTCCCTCTCCAACCCATGAACTTTTTAATCACCCTACCACCTCATCCATTATTGAATAATAACCCATCCTATGGGATATAAGTGAATAAGATCAATCTAAATATGTACCCAATAAAGAAGATGACTCAGGTGTCTATGATGAAGATTTCACTATAAGTACCCCACTTAGTGAAGACAAGCATAAATAAATATTATTGAGTGAAGAAAGAGAATATCTTTATCAATTTGTAGTTGCTCATGATGAGTTTGATCAAGATATTGAAGATAAGGTGCTTGAGGGAAACATCACATCATCTGAGTTAGAAGAGACTCATGGGCATGATCAAGAGATCAGTTTTGAAAAAACAATAGAAGACAAAGTTGTTGATGACTCCATGAAACAAGATGACTTATGGCATAAGTTAAATTAGATATGTGATGAATTTGAGGCCCTTAAAAAGATTACAACTCCTATTGGTTAGTTTGAAGAGACTCTTCAAGATATCTTGCTTCTTGATGGTGTGTTCCAAAAATAAGATCATATGCCATCCAATCTAGTTGAAGCTACATCCAGTCTTGAGGTTGAAGATTCTTCAAGTAAGAAAGTTGAATTTAATGAAGTACATAATGATCAAGAAGATGAATTTGAAGAAGTTATGGTTCTTGAAGAGAAATAAAACAAAGATGATTGGTAGTAGCATATTGAAATAATTCAAGATATTGAAGGCCTTTGCATCATTGAAAATAATTTTCATAAGGAGATTTTCCAAGATGTCTTTATTGGGGATAATGATGAATATTAAATTGAGTATGAAAATATCCTTGAAGATATTGCTAAGCTTGCATTAGTTGGGGAAAATTTTTATGCCATTCAAGATGCCATGAAAGATAAATAAACATTCTTAAATGAAGCATATTTAAATAAATTTGAAGTTGAGTAACATCATGAGAATATTATAGAGTCACAATATAAGTTCACTTTCATAGGTGACATGTTTGTAGTTGTCATTGTTGCATTGGAGATCATGCCAAGAAGATTAGAAAACATGAAGGAGTTGAAGATGTAAAGAGAAAGTCCAAAGGGACAATATGATTCATATAATTCTTCACATCATGGATCAAAAAATTGTGCAAGCTTCCCCTTTGATCTAGGAGGAAGAATTTTTTTTCAAATTAGTCATATATAGTCAAGTTTGCTTATGTCATTATTGTGTTTCCTAAGTGCTTGATAACACATATGTGTGTCTTATTCTTTGCTTTATGCCTTATTTTTTTTATTGGTGTGTTTTAAAGGTCAAATCATATTTTTATATCATGATCAATGTCTATTTAAATTTGAAACTGAGAGTAAGAGACTCCATTTCCCAATAGACATGCAAGGCTACTAGCCGTATTAGCATTGTAGGCATGTGACCATTATGAATAACCAAGAATGTTGACAAAATTGGACCCCTAATAAAATTTGGTCACCTCTTATATTTTTAAAATTTCACATGGTATTTTAATAGTATTTCCATGCCTTATATGTACATTAGAGTATTCATAAAACCTTATTATCATTATTTAAGGTTAGTTTGGAGAAGTTAAGGTAATGTCATGTTTTGGTCATATAGTGTTCCAGGCATGTCATGAAAAGATAAGGCATGGTAAAGTTATGTAATAGGTGATTAGGGGTTTATTAAGGTCATTTTATCTTAAACATCTTATCATAATATTTCATGACATTTTGGAAGCTTTGAGGTTTACTTGTAGACTTGAAGGTGTTGAGAATACATGAAAAGGTGATTTTTAGCTAGAATTTGTGTATTTCAAAGTCCCATAAGATATAAACTAGTAACAAACACCTTAAAAATATATTTTATTAGTTACACAACTCCCACACCTATCAAAGAATTAGAACAAAGTCAGAATTTTGCATTTCAACACCATCTTGAGGAGTTAAGGAAGTTTTACAGACTTTTGGTAGTCACTTGAAAATGAAAAGAGTTTGAGAGTGTCCTTTTATATTCTAAAGGCTATAAAAAATCTTGGGAAGAAGTTTTAAGATCCATAGTTTCAAAAAATCATCTCTCTTCCATCATTCCATTCATAAGACAGTGATGGCCAAATTCAATCAAATGGTATAGGTCATACAGGTGGATTTATGGGATAATATTTTAGAAATTTTTTTGTGCGAATATAATCTTATAATTTATGGAATTTTTCATTATATTGGTGTCCTTATCATTATAAAAAATAACTAAGAATCTAGATTGCATTGTAAAATCTTAAATCCCTATAGGCTAAATTTAGTGTAACTCTAGTGCAAATTTTAAGCTCATGGATGCATGAAACTAGTTGTATTGAGTTATCTTCAGCCTTTATATGTCCCATACACGTTTAATCATCATTTTGGCATGTGTAAATGGAATTTTGACAAGGAATGTTGTTATGTGCATAGTTTATCAAACCTAGTAGACAGTCACCTACAAAATTGTATGTGAATAGTGAAGGTAGAAGGTGATATGATGTATTGAGAGTGATATATGGAATTATTTAAGGTAGATATAAATAACTATACTTATGAATTAATGACCAAAATAAATATTTCTTAATGGAGTTAAAGGAAGTTAACTCAAGACCATTCCATACTCAGACCTTCTAGATAGTCACCTACAGTTTGTTAGAAGTTACCTTAAATAGTAAGGTTGAAGGATTTTTGGAGTGTTTAAAAAATTGGAATGATATCAAGACACCATCAATAGTAAAATAGAGCATATATATTGAGATTTTTAACTAATGGAGATAATGACCAACTTCAAGCTCTAAAACACAGTCAAGTCCTCTCAAACAACCACCTACAGCCCAACGATCTTAAGACTATATTACAAAGTATTAATTGATGAAGGAATAAATGTTTTAATGATTTGAATGAGGATATTAGTAATTTAATTACATAAAAACATTTGATGATTTTTAATGTTGTAATAATGTCTCTCCTAAAGCACCAAGTTGTCGACCACTCCATATGAACACACAGAGGCAATTGACCACATGTAGGTCTCTGTAGTTAAATCCAGATCCATAAAAATCATAGGATATTGGTTTTTGTGTGTTTTTAAATTCAATAATAAACTAAGGGTACCAAAAAAAATTATATCATAGAAGTCTTAATAAATGAGTAGAAGAAGGGATCAAATAATGGTTACAACATTGGTCATACACACAATTAGTCCTAATTTCCTCATGAGGATTTTTTCTCAAATGAGTTATAATAAGTATGAGAGAAGGAGAGGGTAAATAATTAAATATTATTCATTGATTCAATGAAAATTAAATTATAACTCTCAGACATAATTGAAAAATTTAGAAACTCTTGCATACTCAGTTAATGCACGAAATAAGACTTCTTGCTTATAGAAGGTATGTATTTATTTGAAAGGGTTAAGTATATATTGAAGGGTTGAGAGAGAATAAGTGATGGAACATCATTATATATTGTTTTAATAGTCCATAAAAATATCAAAATAAAGCAATAGTGAAACATCATGTTGGCATACCCTGTTCAAACCTAGCAAGGCTAGTTGCATACTCAGGACTGTATAGGCATCCTTGAAGTGGTGAAGTGAAGTTAGTATAAGTAGAGATGAATCTTGGGTCCTTAAGGAGATATTCATGGGTATGTAAAAAAATTTCATGAGAACTCAAACCCTTGATATTGAATAGAGTGGAATAACATAGGTAGTTAGGGTATGGTAGATAGTTTGGCATAAGAACCCTCGGTCTAAATCAATGAGAATGTAGAGAGTTTGGTAAAGGAGTGTGGTAAAAAAGATATTTAAAAGTGTCAAGGAGAACATCACACACCTCATGAAGGTCATTGAAACATGAACCAAAATCAAACATGAACTCACATACCTCAATTTGTTCTTAGACCTCATAAAATGCTTACTATCAATGCAAGAGGCTACCTTTCATTGCTCAGTATGGAATAGAGGAGTTTAATGAGACCTTAAGTTTATATGGGATGTTAGTAACCATATTTAAATTCAATTTTCTTGAATTGGTTGGTGGTTTCATGCCCTGAGTTGTATGAACTATAATTAAGAACTCATGGCACTTTCAAGCTACTTAGGAGAGCTAGAAGGACCCGATGAGAGAAAAATCAACTTCCATGACTCTAGATGAATAAGGAAAAATTCCTAATGACCCATAACATGTTTAATAATCCCATTATCGTAACCAAATTCCATTGGTTGGTACACGACTTTACAAATAGGCCTAAAAAGTCTTATATTTGCTAGTTTACAAGTTTGTACAAGTTGTTATATCTCAAATTTATAATGGAGAACAAAGAGGAGGTTGTCTAAGTGAATCACATGCCCTTTTAGAGTTTTTAATGTTTGAGGATCTTGTAGATCCATTTTTTATTCTCTTGGTAGAGAGGCCTAATTGAAGCTTAGTTAGAAGAGATAAGTTATAGAAAAGTACATCTCCACTCACTTTTTGACCCTAAAATTGAACCTTGAGATATAAGGCCATAATGGGTCTTTTAATATGCCCTCATATTCTAATAATAATCCATAAAAATATCTACACAAGGAGGTTTTTATGATTTTAGGGCTATAAGGAATGAGGCCTTATTGAGGGTTTTGGTAAAGAATGAGTTGTTGGGGCTAGTTTGAGACCTTAAAATGGATTGTTTTAGGTCTAATATGAGTTAAATAAGACATACATGAAGTTTATATGTGATGAGGAAGACAAATCCATGTTTGGAAAATTGTATGCAAAGTTGGTCACAAGATATGAAGAGTCCTCTAGACACCTTATAAGAGAAAGATATGATATGTCAAAGAGATCTTGATTGGGCTAATTTGGTGGTGTCAAGATCAAAGAAAAGAGATATGAGAAACTAATCTAACCATCAATAAGGCCACTTATCCTTCAACATGCCATGACAAAGGTTAGTTTCAAGAAGGTAGTCCAAGTTTCAAGCAAGAATTTCAACTCCCACACCACTTGGAAGGTTAGAGCATCTTTAGAGGAGATACACATGGATTTGGAAGTCTCTTATGATTATTCCATAATTCCCATTTCATGTTATAACTCATGGACACTTTTCTACTCTCTCTCCAACACCTTTCTTCTCTTCTCTTTCACTTTCTCTATATAAGAAACCACAATTGGCTTTGTAAAGGATCCTACACCTAAGTATGGAAATCCATACTCATTTTCATCCTTATATAAAAAAATAAAAATATGGTTTACCTTCTCCATGGATTGTTCTAATGTGTATGTTAGACTATTTGATCTTTCTAAGTGATATATTCTCTTCTTTAGCATGGTGTCCTTGTTTGCATTCATATATAATTTTTAAAGTTCTTTACAAGTCTCTTCAAGTGTTCCAATTATATTTTTCATGATTTTATTGATATGTATCTCCACTAGTGTCATGTCATGACATTGTGTTTATTCCTCTTAGCTCAAGCTTACTTCACAAACCTCCATGATAAATAATCATGTAATAGGCAAATTTGGATTAGTGCCATGTGCATATTAGGATTTTTTTTGAAGTTTAATTATAATTTTTTGGAATTAGTTAGGTTAAAATTGGTACATCACCTCATTAGGATATGTTTGCTTTATGTTTTATCCCTTCCTTTTCATCCATATGAGTAAGTAGTATAGGTGATGATTAATCAAGATAAATCTAGGGAGTTATCCCTTCAATATAGAGGTTTACCCCTACTATTGGCAACCCATAGGCCTATGGGAAATTCCATGTTCCACTCAATTTAGATAAGTCTTTAACTACCTCTCCAAGGGTGAGAAATCGAGTGACAATAGTTATGGCATGTCTGATGGGACTAAAGTCCAAAAGAGTAGAAGAATTCTTGGTGTGATCTTCTACCTATTAGCCTTTGGAGGCATTCAACAAACACCAATGGAAGATATGAATGCAATAAAATATTTCTATCAGCCCACATACTTATGAATTTTGGATGGCTAGGTATGAGGATAAATTATACTAAACACCTCTTTATCATCCTTGTAATGACCCCAATTATGAGCCTCAATAGCCATATCAAGATTGTTACCCTCCTTATGATTCATGGCAGTCCTTTGGTTAGCGTATTACCCATTTATATGATTATTATGTTGTTTAGTATCCCTATGAAAAATCATATCAAGAAGAGTATCAATAAGTTCCTTACTATCAGCCTCAACATGACTCCTATCAGCCCTATGATCTATATCAACCTCAACATGATTCCTATCAGCCTTATCATGATGAAATTAATTGGGAAACAAGATATAAGGCTTTAGAATATTTTATTAGGTAATCTAATGCACATAGTAAATCTTGCCAAAACCCATACTATTCCCCTCCTACTCCTACTTCAATTCCACATTAATCCAAATCCATGTTAGCACTCATACCAAATCTTCTAAAATCATAAAAGGTAATGATAAAGTGGGATAAATAACTTGATGTGATACATATTCATCTCATAAAAAATTTGAGGGAGTCAGATCAATTCTTGATGGATAAGTGGATATTACTTGGAAAGAAATACCACTATATTATTAATGATGATTTACATTAAATGAGATGTTATATCCAATGGCGATTGATAGATTAGATACGTGGAAAATTCAAGAGGTTGAAGATCAAATTGTAGCTATTGAAGAGCCTCAAGAAGGATATGAGGAAATTGAAGTTCTTGTTGTAAAATATACCTCTTCCATTGCCCAACCCAACTTGTTTTTCCGCAAATATTTGAGTTCATTCAAGAAATATCCATTCTCAAGCCCAATCATGAGCCATAAATCACACCTCATACTCCCTCTCCAACCCATGGACTTGTCTATCACCCTCCTAGATCATACCTTCTTGAAGAAGAACCTATACTATGTGAGATAAGTAAAGAAGATAAAGCTAAAGTTATAGCTTATAAAAAAGATGACTCAAGTATCTATAATGAATAATTTACTATAGGTACTCCCCTTGGTAAATACAAACACAAATCAATCTTATTTATTGAATAAATAAAATATCTTGATGAGTTTGTAATTGTTCATGAATAGGTTGATCAAGATATAGAAGAGAAGGTGCTTGAGGGAAACATCACATTAGTTGAGTTGGAAGAGATTCATGAGCATGATTAAGATATTGGTTTTGAAAAACTAATAAAAGAAAAAGTTGGTGATGACTCCATGGAACAAGATGCCTTATGGCTGAAGTTTAATTAGATATGTGATTAATTGAGACCCTTAAAAAACCTACCTTTTTGTTGGTCAGTTTAAAGATACTTTTGAAGACACCTTGCTTCTTGATGGTGTGTTCCTAAAATGAGACCCTATGGCATCCAAACTAGTTGCATTTGCAGCAAGCCTTGAGTTAGAAGACTCTTCAAGTAAGCAAGTTAAAGTTAACAAAGTACATAATGAGCAAGAAGATGAAGTTGAAGAAGTTTTGGTTCTTGAAGAGAAAGAAAACAAATATGATTGGTGGTAGCATATTGAAATCCTTCAAGAGATTGAAGCCTTTGTAAGGTTAAATATCATGTTCATAAGGAGATTTTTCAAGATGTATTCATTAAGGATAATGATGAAGATTGGATCGAGTTGCAAAGATCCTTAAATATATTGATGAGATTTCAGTAGTTGGGGAAAAGTTTGATGTCATTAAAGATGTTATGAAAGATAAGGAAACATGCTTAGATGAAGCATCATTGGAAAAAGTTGTAGTTGAAAAACATCATGGGAGTATTATAGAATCATAAGATGATTTCACCTTCATAGGTGACATGTTTATATTTGTCATTTTTGTATTGGATATCATGCCAAGAAGATTGGAAAGAATGAAAGAGCTAAAGAGATCAAGATCAAAGCCCAAGGGAAAACTTTATTCATATCATCCTTCACCTCATTGATCAAAAAATTGTGCAAGCTTCCCATTTGATCTAGGAGGAAGAAGTTATTTTCAATTTAGTTATATATAGTCTAGTTTTCTTATGTTATTTTTGTGTTTCCTAAGTGCAATATCACATGTGTGTGTCTTGTTCTTTACATTGTGTCTTGTTGTTTTGATTGGTGTATTTTAAAGGTCAAATTAGTTTGTTATGTCATGATCAAGGTTTGTTTAAGTCTGAAACTGAGAGCAAGAGACTCCACTTCCCAATGGACATGTAAGGTTACTAGTCCTATTAGCATTAAAGGCATCCTACCATTGTGAATCACCAAGAATGTTGACTAAATCTGACCCCAAGTCAAATTTGGTCACCCCCTCCATTTTTTAACTTTCATGTGGAATTATCATAGTCTTGTCATGCCTTATGTGTTCCCTAGAGTCTTCATATAACCGTATTATCATTGTTTAATGTTAGTTTGTAAAAGTTAAGGTAATGTCATGTTTTGGTCATATAGTGGTCTAGGAATGTCATAAAGAGATAAGGCATGGTCAAGTTATGTAATAGGTGATTAGGGGTTTATTAGGGTCATTTTATGTCTTAAACATCTTATCATAACATTTCATGATGTTTTGGAATCTTTGAGGTTCACTTGTAGACTTGAAGGTGTTGAAAATACATGAAAAGTTCATTTTTTACCAACATTTGTGTATGTAAAAGACTCCTAAGAAATAAATTAGTATCACACACCTTAAAAATATCTTGGATTAATTACACAACTACCACACCTATTAAAGAATTAGAACAAAATTAGAATCTCTCATTTTAGCACCATATTGAGGAGTTAAGGAAGTTGTATAGACTTTTGGAAGTCACTTTAAAGTGAAAAGATTTAAAGAGTGCCCTTTGAGATTATAAAGGTTATAAAAACTCTTGGGAATAATTTTGAAGCTCCATAGTTGAATAAAACCATAACTCTCTTCCATCACTCCATTCACAAGCTAATGAAGTCTAAATTCAATAAAATGGTAGACACCATATAGGTGGAGTTGTGGAATAATATTTTGTAAAAATTTTGGGACCCCTATGGGATTACAATTTATGTCATTGTTCATTGGATTTGTGTCCTTAGCTTTATGAACAATCGCTAAGAATCCAAACTACATTTTGAAGGCTTAAATCCCCATAGATTGAATTTGGTGTAACTCCAATGCAAATTTTGAGCTCGTGGATACATTAAAATAGTTGTATTGAGTAATAAAAAGACTATATATGTCCCATAAACATTAACTCATCATTGTGGCATGTGTGAATGGTATTTTGACAAAGAAAGTTGTTATGTGCATAGTTGTAAGTGACCGGTAATTTTTTTTGTTTCAATAGTTCTCCATGTGGTCTAATTCATCTAAATGATTATTCATGGTCTCATATCATAATTCTCAATCCATTCATTTCCTATAATAAAATAAACATTTTGTACATGTCTCAAATTGGTCACTTTCTTTATTTACCTTATGGGTTGTGTCTATGTGCTTGCATAGCAGGGTGTTTTGAGTTTTTAAATATGTGTTTCAAAAAAATTTAAGCTGTTTTTTATTATTATAATATGTTTATATAATGGTTAAAATGTTAATTTAGTCATAGTAACCATTTTTCACTTTCTATCTTCCTAAATGCAAGATTGTAGACCTATAGGTCTACAAATTCAAGATCTCACCGATTGTCAATGTTCAAGAAAGGTTTTACATCCATGAGAAAATTTTATGGATTAATTTTTAAGAGGTATATGTAATAATTTATGTCTCCAAGAATTTATAGTTAACAAGAGTTAAAAACTGAATTGACAAGCTGATGGCTCATTGACACCTACAGGACTATGTGGACAATGAAGAAAGAAGATATACGGGATTTGAAGATGACTTGAAGAGGATAATGGAATTTTAATTATAATTATAAAATTAATAAAATATTACTAACTAATATAAAATTACATATAGTTATGAAATGTCAATTCCAAAACTACATACACATTCAAACCTAGTAGATAGTCACCTACAAGATTGTTTATAAACAAGGAAGGCAAAAGGTGATAGGATGTCTTGAGAGTGATATATGTAAGTATTGAAGCTATATATAAATACATATCATGATTAATTACTATCCAATATTAATATGTCTTGATGAATTTGAAGGAAATTAAGTCAAGACTATTCCATACTCAGACCTTCTAGACAATAACCTATAACTTGTTATGAGAAGTTGCCTTAAATAGTAAGGTTGATGGAAGTTTGGAGTATTAAACACATATAAATTATCTAAAGAAACAATAAATATTAAAATATATAATATAAATTAAGAGGTTATAATAATTGATATTATGACCAACTACAATCTCTAAAACATAGTCAAGTCCTCTCAAATAACCACCTATAGCCAACAATCTTAAGTCTATTTTACATAGTATTAATTAATGAAATTAAATTTTTTTCAAGTATTTAATTGAGTATACTAATAATTAAATTACATAATTTTTTTCTATGAGTTTAAATGTTTTGATAAGGGCTCTCCTAAAGCACCATGTTGCAGACCACTCCATATGAACACACACAGACAATAAACCACATGTAGGTCTATGTAGTTAACTCAAGATCCCTTAAAAACCTAAGATAATGGTTTGTGTGTGTTTTATATTATAAGAAGAAACTTAAGTCTAAAAAAAATAAATTATATCATATAATTACTAAGAAAGGAGTAGAGGAATGGATCAAACAGTGGTCACAAAGCTAGTCACATACATAGTCAAGTCTAATTTCCTCATGAGGATTTTTATTTAAGTAAATTATCATAAGTATAAGAGAAGGAGAGGGTAAATAATTAAATATGTTTCATTGAGTCAATGATTATTCCATAAAAACTATCATACATAATTGAAAATATTATAAACTCCTACATACTCAACTATTGCATGAAATATGACTACTTGCTCATAGAAGGTAAGTTTTTATTTGAAAGGTTCAAGTATCCAAAAAATATTAGAGGGAGAATAAGTTATTAAAAATTATTTTATAGTGATTTAATAGTCCATAAAAATATAAAACTAAATCAAAATTGAAACATCATGTTGGCATACCTTATTCAGGCCTAGTAAGGCTAGTTGCATACTCACGCTTGTATAGGCAACCTTGAAGTGGTGAAGTGAAGTAATTATAAGTTGAGATGAATATTGGAACCTTGATGAGATATTGAGGGGTATATAAAAACATTCCATGAGAAATTAGACACCTGATAGTGAATAAAATAGAAGAACATAGATAGTTAGGGTATGTTAGATAGTTTGGCATAAGAACCATAGGTCCTAATAAATGAGGATGTAGAGAGTTTGGTGAAGGATTATGGAAAAAAATATATTTAAAATTTTTAAGGAGAAATAAAATACCTCATGAAGGTCATTTAAATTCAAATATACATTCATAGACCTTATTTGGTTCTTAGACCTCATAGAATGATTTTTGCTAGCTCGAGAGGCTACCTTTCATTACTTAGTATGGAATAGAATATTTGCATGGGACCTTGATATTATATGTAAAGTTATAAACCATAATGAACTTCAATTTTTTGTAATTTTTTGGTGGTTTCATTCCCTGAGTTTTATGAACTATAATTAAGAACTTAAGGCACTTTTAGGCTACTTAGGGGAGCTATAAGGACCTGATGAGAGACAAATCAAATTCCATGCCTCTATATTAATTAAAAAAAACTTCAAAATGACCCAAAATATGTTCAAGACTCCCCTAATAATTAACTCATTCCATTGGTTGGTAAATTATTGTATGGAATTGTAATGAATAGGCCTAAAAAGACTATTTTTTCTACTTTTTAGGTCTATACAAGTTGTTAGATCTTCAAATTTAGCATGGAGAGTAAGTAGGTTATATAAGTGAATCACATGATTTTTTTGGGTTTGGAATGCGTGGGGATCCTATAGAGACATTTTTCAATCTCTTGGAAAGGAGGCCTAATTAGGAGAGAGAAGCTACATTAATTACGTTTCCACTCACTTTTGATCCTAAAATTAAACCAAGAGATGTAAGGCTATAATGGGTCCTAGAATATGTAATATTATTCCCAACATCATCTATACAACTCTATACATAATGATTTTTGTAGGATTTTAGGGCTCCAAGGAATGAGGCCTAATTGAGGCTTTTGGTAGAGAATTAACTTTTGTGGCTAGTTTGAGACCTCAAAATAGATTTTTCTAGGTATGATATGAGTTTAATAGGCTATTCATGAAGTTTGTATGAGCTGAAGAAGCCAAATCCAAGTTTTGGAACTTGTATACAAAGTTACCCTAAGGAGATGAAGAGTCCTCTAGACACCTTGCAATATAAATAGATGATGTGTCAAATAGAACCTAATTGGGTCAGTTTAGAGGCATCAAGAGAAGATAAAATGAGTAGGAGAAACTTATTTGACCATCAATAATTCCATTTGTCCTTCAATATGTCAAGACAGAAGTCATTTTCAAGAATCTAGTCAAGGTGCCAAGAAAGCATTTCAACTCTCACACTACTTGGAAGGTTGGATAATATAAAAAGGAGATACACATTTATTTTTAAGTATTTTATGACTATTATATAATTCCCATTTATTATTGTAACTCATGGGTACTTTTATACTCTTTCTCTCTCCAACACCCTTCTTCTCTTCTCTATCACTTTCTCTATATAAATAACCATAATTATCTTTGTAAAGGATCTCCCACCTAAGTATGGAAAATACCTTCTCATTTTCAGCCTTTTAGAAAGAAATAGTAGTTTGTTTTATCTTCTTCATTCACTATTCCAATGTGTGTGTTAGACTAGTTGAACTTACTAAGTGATAGATTCTCTTCCTTAGCATGTTGTCCTTATTTGCATTCATATTAAAATTTGAAAGTATTTTAAAGGTATCTTTAAGTTTTCAAATTAAATTTTTCATGGTTTTAGTGAGTTTTCTCTCCACTAGTTTCATTCCATGACCTTGTGTTTAGTCCTCCTAGCTCAAGCTCTCTTCACAAGCCTCCATGAGAAATACTGATGCAATAGGCAGATTGAATTAGTGTTATGTGCATATTAGGATTTTATTTGAAGTGTAATTGAAATTGGTTGGTATTTTTCAAGTTATAATTGGTTAATAACCTCAATAAGATAGGTTTACTTTATGTTTTCTATCTCCCTTTCATCTAAATGAATTAGTATAATAGGTAATGAGCAATCAAGATAAATCTAGGGAGTTGGCCCTTCAATCTAGAAGTTTACCCCTACTATAGGCAACCCATGGGAATATGGGTAATACTATGTTCCAATAAGTTTGTATAAGGATTTAAAGACATATCTAAGGTTTAAAAATTGAGTGAGTACATGCCCTCCTACAGGCCCATCATGAAACTAGTCTAAGAGCTTGTTAACTTGGTCAATTTCTACACACTTCAAGAGCATGGCCTCAAGATATTTTTTGAAAATAAATTCATCAATAAAAACATAAGGGATGTATTTCATTATATATTAACTCCTTCATTTCCTATTTAGGACTATATTAAATTATCCCATTTGAAGGAATCTTACCATGTCTTGACTGTAGCTAGAAGGAGATGTAGGTGTAGTTGCTTGTTGGTCACTTTACATAGCTAAAACCACTTTTTTATCCTCCTTAACATCTATTTAAAAGTTTTCACATAGTCTAATAACCATTAAAAACTTATATGGTTTCAATTATATGTCATATTTCATTCATTTGGTCACCCAACCATCTCTTTTCTCACTCAAGTTTTGGTTAAGGATGAAGTCTTTGATGTTAGGGTTAACTACCATGAGATAGATTTTGTTATTAGACACCATGTGTCTAGATTTTTTGAGAACCCTCATCAATTAAATTAAAAATTTTTACAAAAAATTATATCTCTATTAATATCCCTCTAATTCGTGACTAAATAAGGCTATGGGTTGCTCAAGACCATCACTATTTTGTTGCATAAGCATAGCAGAAATAGTATCATTGGTTGAGAAGGCATATAAGAATATTTTCCTTGGTAAATTATGGTTTATTAAGGTAGTTTATTGGGAAATTGCATATTTTATAGCTTTAAATCTTATCTTTCCCTCTTTATCCCATGTGAATTCCTTATGTTTCTTGAGCATGAAGTTTGTAGGCCTCACCAACTCTACAAACTTGGGGATAAACCTACTAATGAAGTTCATATTTCGTGAAGAACTTTTCAATGTTGTTTTGTGTTTGGTAAGTGATAAAGAAAGGATTGAACTTATCCTCTCAAGGTATATATAAATTAATTATTTTGACAAAATGTAGCCTATAATTCTTCCCTTATGGACTTTAAGAATACACTTTTTGGGATTCAAGGAGACCCCATACTACTTGCACCTACTAAATATCAGCCTTAAGTGTGTCAAGTGATCTTTTGGATCCTTGGATAAAACTATTATTTGATCATGGTAGATGAGTATCATTTCATTGATGATTCCTTGGAAGGCTACATCCATTTCCCTTTAGAAGGTGGCCCTTACATTAGACATCCCAAAGGGCATCTTCTAGTAAGCATAAGTTACCCACTTGGTTGTGAATGTATTCTTGTGTTGGTCCTCCTCAATCATTTAAAATTTATTGTACCTCAAGTATCCATCAAGCAAGGATAAATGTTATGAACATTCATCCTTTTTGAGAATCTAATCCATGGATGGTAAGGGGTAGTGATCTCTCAATGACACCTTGTTGAGATCCTTGAAGTCTACACATAATCTTCTCTCCCCATTATTCTTCCTTATAGGTACAAGATTAGCCACCCATGAAGAGTGTTTTATTGAGAATATGATGTTGGACTCAATGAGCTTGGTCAAATATTTATTCATGATAATCTCAATCTCTAGGTTGACCAGTCTTTACTTTTATTTTACAAGCTAATCACTTGCCTCTAACTCTATGGCATGTTAGACCAAACTAGGGTTAAGCCCCTTCAAGTCATTTTACTTATAATGAGAGATGTCTAAAAATTCTTAACATAACCCTATGAAGGTTACCTTCTCCTCATTTATGTTCACATTACCTAGTTTGAGCAGTCTATCCTTGAAGATGGTGACCTTCTCATAGTGTTCCTCTTCAGTTTATATGTTAACCTTGTATTTTATTAACTAATCATCCTCATTTAATATGTTTTCTAAGGTCACCAATACCTTATGTAATTTTTTTATCCTCAATTGGATAATTTGGTAACCATATTATTATTGCAATCTACCTTGGTTTCTTGAGTAGAATTATACCTCCTACTGCAAGAAACATGTTATCTACTTGTCATTTTGAAAGACCTTCCAATTGGTCTCATTTTTAGGGATTAAAGGTCTAAAAAATACCTTGATTTTAGACTAATCTTTTATGATATTGAACCCACTTTGTATGTCATATTTTGATTCTATGGCTACCAACTGATATTCATGTTGATTGCCCTCTCTTAGAATTGAATAGATGCCAAAGGTCTCAAAGTCTTCTAAGAGGTCCCAAAATCTATGATTGTATGCCTTCAAGAGTGGATTATTGATGGAATTCTTCCCTCTCATATGATTTAATACCAAATCACTATCTCCTATGGATTGTAGGATCTTAATGCCTCTCTTTCTTTGCCATTGTAGCCCATAAATGAGGGATTCATACTCCATTGTGTTACATGTGCATATAAATTAGAACCTCATGGTAGAGAAGTACCTTTTATTGGAAGGAGATACAAGCATGATGCCTACCCCACTTGCATTCTTACACCTAGATCCATCAAAGAATAAACTCTACACTCCATCATGGTCTTAACTTGGGCTAGTAAGGGCTAGTATGACAACCTCTTCATCATATATATAATATATTCCCATGCATACCTCTTCAATGCTCTTATATGGATCATATCCATGGTTATCTTCCCCCCACTCATCAAAAATTAAGTTTGATATACCTGCAAGTGGTTCAATTGGATCTTGATCATTGGGGTGTTATATTTATCTATGATAATACAATTAATACTATATAAATTAGGATTGTAGGGCTCTAAATGGAACACAGAGATAGGTTTAGAACTTATGGTGACCTTTTTTCCATACCTGGTCCTAAAGACCATATAAGACTAGTTAGAAGAGAGATATCCTCCTATCTTAGAAGTGAAATCCCTAGATAAACATAAGACAAAATAAGGAGGGAGGTAAACTACCATAACATCTTAGGATATAGTATACTTAGGAAAAGTGTCCAATAAAATATTTAGGTATTTTAGTACACCAATAGTATTAGTAGGAGACCCACCTAATTGTAAGACCCCTTTAGAATTAGGTTTATACTTTAACCCCAAATTATTTTTTATAGACTTAGGCATGACAAATGTAGTAACCCCACTATCTATCATGTAGTTATGTGTTAGGGAGTCTCCTATGATGAAAAAAAGATAAACATGAGGGGGATTATTTACATTGGGTGTTTGAGACTCATTAGGCTAATTGGAGTTGGCTAGGACTGCACCCACATTTTCTTCTTGCTTATCTAAGATGTGAATTTTGGACAACTCTTCTTGGAGGAGATATTTTTGCCCTAGAATGGGAAAGGTGTCTGACATAGGTATGTTAACATGGACCTTATTAATCTAGTCTATAATGTTAATATGAGATTTGGTAGCCTTTGACTAAAACTTATGATCAACAGTACCACTTGGAGCCTAAGCGACTTGGGGAATGAATGGAACTTTGTAATTCTGCCCTTTCCCATATTGAACCTTCTAAATTGGTGGAGTCTTATGGGATACATTTTTTTCATTATCCTATTTAGTTGATTTATATGATGGAGGATTTGTTCTCCCAATTTATAAATCATCACCAAAAACTCTCCTTTCGGCCCTTGTATGGGTTGCAATAAGATTATCCACCTTGGTTGCACCCCCAAGCTTATTGGTTACACATTGTCTAAAATAATGTTCTCATTATTGGAAGTTGAAAAAATTGGTCACTAATGGTTCCTTTCTCCGACTCATTCCTTTTTGGTTTGAAATCTTAGATTTAGTCATGGAGTATCTCCATGTTGAATAGAATGACCTTCTTTGTGTTGTGTAAGAGGCTGACTATCTTGCATTGAAGGGGTCTAATTTTGATACATAAAAGAGGCTTGGAAAGCATCTCAACTTGGTCTAATTGACATATCATGTAATTTCCCCCATTGTGTATACCATGTACCTTCTTGAGAATAGTTATTTTGAGTTGGGACTAGTACTCTAAAAGTGCTAGCAGAATTAGGGTTGAAGCTATTATTGGGTCTTACTAGAGTTATTTTCCCTTAACCTTATGGACTAGGTTAATTTGGAGGCATGTTGAACTGATAAGACTTGTAAGGATCTTGATAAATTTATTGGTAAGGTCTATAAGGTATAATTTTTTGTCTCTCTAAGGCCACTATCTTGTTACTTTATGCCTTAAGTAGTCCTTTAATTTTACCTAATCTATCTACCTAATCATGATTATTTAGTGCTAGTATGGGAGAAATGGTAGGCATAGGGGGTTATATCTCTTGGAACAAAGGCATGAGGGTTCTTGGCATAATCTTGTCTACTTGTATTAGGTAGTTTGTTTTCCCTTATTGCCATTTCATAAGCATCTAGTCATGTGTTCCCTCCCATGAACTAAATTATGACTATCACATCAGAATTGAGGGCTCTCAAAAAGTAAAAAAAGGCATAATTAGGGGTGGGATTGATTGAATTTAGGATCTTATCCCAAGTTTTATAAAACATATAATTTAGTTCTACCATAAACTCTTGGGGATCCCTTTTATTTGTGGCAAGTTACTCTACTAGAGACAAATGGTCACTTATATCCTCAAAATACTTGCATAGATGTTCCCAAATTCATCCCAAGTATTAATAGAAGTAGATGTTAAACAAATATACCATTTCAGTGCCTTAATCCTTAAATAAGTAGACAATAACCTCATTTCAACATTTTTTTGGGTCACATTATGAGCTAAACAAAGGTTGGATATGTATGTAATGTGTTCAATAATTGTGGTAGAGTTTTCCCCTATGAAATATGGGAGGATATTAAGTGCAACAATAGGGATATCATCAAATTAGTTAAAGTTTATGGGGTTTACACCATTCAAGGGAACAATAGTTTGGTTCATAGGCCTAGTTATTGGAGGTGTAAGGTTTACAACAATCCCTTTTTAGTAATATTAGGAGAATTAGGGGGTGTAGGATTAGCATTATACCTAGGATACCTCTTTTTATTAGTAAATTCCCAAGATAAATCAACACACTTAGCTTCCTTACCTTTTTATGAAGATCTTGTGACTACTTTTGGCATGAAACTTGACTACAAATATACCACTAGAGTGTTTGAATCTACTTGATATCATCAAATGCTATAAGTACATGCTCCAACTCACTTAAATCTTGGTTCCATTGGGTATGATAGAATTTTTAACCACCAAAATACACCCTTAGGATAATATTGTTTAAATAATTCCATTTGGGATAGAATGGGATTAGTCCAAGACTATGGATGGACTAAACCTCTAGTTTTGAGGATATCTTCCCTAGTGCATAAATTGTACCTAAATTCCTAAAAATACTAACTTGGTGGTGAAAAGAGATATAAGGTGATAAATAAAATAAAACTTAAGATAAGTGGAGGTGATCCACCAACATATTCTTGTCCACTCTAACTTATCCTTCAATAACACTTTGTAAATCCAATAAGGACTAGTGACTGAAACATGTTTTCCAAGGGGTTCATAAGTATAAATACTTCACATCAAGTCTATGATAGATGGATACAACTTGAAGGTGATGGATGAGAGGTCTACTTTTAGGCACTACCAACTATGTTACACTTCAAACATAATAACCAATAATTTGACACATCATATGACCTATATAGAATAATATCATAGAAACTAGGTGAGAACAAGGACCTACAAAGGGGAATAAAACTTCACCACTTATATAAATAAATAATCACATAACACACTAAGCTACTAAGGAAATATAAAATAGTCCTTATTAATTTAAAAGGTTTACATGATATAGTTTGAGTAAAATTTCATCATACCCAATCAAGGGATAAGTATAATGGCTTTTGAGCCTTAATTTATAAAATATGAGAAAGAGGAATAAGATAATGTGGCATGGAGAAGGCATCAAGAGGTCATGAATGACCATAATTCACTCAATTAGTAGTTATAAGTAGTCCCACAACTCCTCCCATGTGTTATCTTAGTAGTGAGTGGACTTCAATGAGGCTTTTGGGTGTTGGATGTCTATTTTTGGCCAAGGTTGACTCCATACATTGTATTAACATGCCAACTTGGTTAGTTTCCTCATCTCATGATAGTTAAAAAGGCATAAATGTGGTCTAGTTAGGCCTCCATGAAACATTTAGTAACATACCCCCTTATTTCATTCTAATAAGGCTTAGAAAACTACCTCATCTTCCTTCATAGATGTAAAATGATCCTTCTCACCTCCATGAGATAATTATAAGGGTGTTCATTTCTACATTTATTCCCTTAATGACCCTCTATGCCAATAGTCTTCTCCCTTAGTTGACTAAGTAGGCGTATAACCATGGGTCCTAAATAAAACATTTAGAATGGGTAAATGAAAAATTTTCAGGTCTAAATAAGCATATCACACCATTATATTTGCCTTTACAATAGTGCACACCTACAACTTTTCTTCATTTAGGTGACTAGGTCACCTTTCACTAGCATCTCTGAACTAGCCCTTTAGATCAAACCATAGGTATATTTATAAGATGAAATGATAGTGGTTAGTGATTTTAAAAGGTTAAATATGCTTCAATCTACCCCCTCCATGATATTAAAGTCCTTATATAACTCTGCCTCTTGAATTCATCAAAAAATCTTGCCAAAATAGTGTTTATAATAGATCTATATAATTATCTGTATAGAACAATGCCATGAATAAGACTTCCTTAGAGTTTAATATGAGTTTTAGGTGTCTTCCAATTCATTTGGATGTAAATTCCTTAATATTTCCTCCATCAAGACTCTATTAGGGTTTTAAGGAGGTTTATGGAGTGTTAGACATCTTAGCAATTATTAATAGCCCTAAGGGCTTAAAATATATAACTAATGCCAGGATATTCAGGTATACATCCCTCAAAAATTTTCCCTAGTAGTTGGGGTCCCCATTTAGATCCTTTGTATAGTTTTGAGCACAAAAAGATTCTCTTCAGGTGACTGTTTTACTTATGTACATTCTCAAGGTAGTTTTAGGCAAAAAATGACCAATCTTGATCTCCCTTATGTAAAATAACAACTCTTGCACATATGAAACTCCTTGAAGCATAATTATATGATGGTTTAAGGTCCCATATAACCCTCTTAATCCTTTTCCCTCAGTCTTCAAGCAGTCATGCCTTGAGAAGGATATTAGGCCAACATGCCTAATGATAGGGTTCTTATATTTTACATTCAAAATGGAGTCATGAGGGCACTTATACACTCGTTAGGGTGTGAAATAAATCTATTAGAGCCTTTAGATCATTTGTATTTTATTGGTTAATATACCTACTTCTTTATGTACAGATACTCTTCTAACTAAGCACCTAACCATGTCTACAGGTGGATACTAGGTGTGGAGACACTTTTAGGTGATCATTTTTCAATATTATCAACCTATTTATGTATTATACCCTTAAATCCTATGAAAAACATGTATTTTTTCTTTAATTATCTTCACATAGGCTTGAAGCAATTATATTTAGGAATAATCTATATAATATATAGTCTGCACATGCTAGTCAATGGACTATTTGGGTGATCATGAGACATGAGGGAACTATAAAGACAATTCATAGAGTAAAATATCTCATTTTAAATAATTTTAGGGCATAATTCCTTCATTGGGTTTTTGTTAGGGTTTGAGAAGGGTTTTGGTGGCCTAACATCTTAACGATGGTTTATAGAGTACATGAATCAAACCCAAAACATATTACCATGTATTTTAACCCCATAGACCCCTTAAAAACTCCCAAATATTTCTTATCCCCATGTAATTTATACAGTGAGTTTTGAGTGAAAGTTGGCAATCTTTGATTCTTTACAAAGCATTCTTTATGAGTTACATTAGTAGGGATTATTCATATAGTTTATCTCCTAGATTCAACTCTTTCCTCCATGTATATTAATTTAATAGTGGTAAAAAACTCCACTTAAGATCATTGGGCTTGATTCATATTTTCATGTGGGATATGAGCATTAAAGTTGGCATTTTGAGATGGCAGACTAGGGTAGTGGAGCACGAGAGGGGTAATAGGATAAAAGTAACCATTTCCCTACATTTATCTACCTTTAACACCTTATTTAGGACCTTTATAATCACTATACACCTCTTCATTACCTTAGGACTACCTTGGGGGTTTAATTCCATCATCAAGACGGAGATGGGTTCTTGAGGGTTTAATGAGGAGTTTATGCCTTATAGGCTTAGATTAAGTTTCAAGACCTTGAGTCACTTTTAGGTGTATTTATGGCTTAAATGTTATGATATAACCCTTTTAAATATAATTTTCACCTTTTTCACTTGTCCTTAGCTACCTATACCACCATCTCTATCCTTCTTTTGTAGGTCTGTACTAGACATAATTTCCCAACTTGAGTGTTTTGGGTCAGTTGTTCCACTAAAGACCTAAGTATTATTTTATTATTATTTAATATTGATAGGTTTTAAATTTTTTAAAACATTATATTAGGATATGGAAACACCCTTTGAACTAGGCATCTATGGATTCTACTCCCAAAACTCACTTCATAGTCATGCACACAAGCATGTGTGCCCTGAGTGTTTGACCCAGACTAGGAAGCTATCCAAACTTGATCATACCATTAGGAATCCTTAGGAGGATGAATAAAATAAAAAAATGGGTTTAATTTTATCATTTTTTACCATTTTAATTCACATCATTTAGGCATCCTAATTGACTTGGTAGACTTAGATGCACTTAGGCCACTACTCATGCTTGAGTCAGCTTGTTTTTGTTATCTTTTCAAGTCTCCTTGTCCTTAAAAAAAATGATATCTATGATTTAACTTTATTATGAATATCTCCCCTTCATGTGACTATATTTCCTCATATCCAATGTTGAAGGTAGACTTGGTCTAATTATATGACTATCAAGGGGTTTCTTACATAGGTTCATAAACAAAAGTGGGTATTCCATACTATGTTGAGAACCTTAGTTTCCTTATATTTAATTATAATCATATTATTAAGGTTTTCATCTTTATAACATATTAATATTCCTTGTATCTTATAGACTCAGTCGTATGTTGGTTTAAGAGGACCCTTTGGAGACTAGGCCTGAGATGGTCTTTTAAACCTAGGCATAACTTTTTTGATAGTATCCACATTTGAATAGACCCTTATCTCATAGTACCAATGGATATTCAGGTTATAATTCAACATTTAATGATGCAGGAACATCTACATACATCTTCTGGCAAGACATGGTTATGTTGGGATGCAAGTCATGATTGAATTCAAATTCAATTTATTGTATTTTCCCTATAATATGCTATTACCAAGGAGTAATTGTAAAAGGTAAAAAAAGATGTAAAAACTATATATATATATATATATATATATATAAGAGTGGTTAAGGAGAATCTCCTACATTGGGGCTGTTGAGAAAATAAAGGAAGAATGGTTGAAAATCTTTCAACCTTGGTATATTGTTGCAGATTACAAACTGTGTTTGTTTTTGTCTTGAGCCAAGTTGGGCGTAGAGGTTAGAGAGGAATAATTCAAGTAAGAGAGGATAGCCTTGGAAGAAATCAAGCTAAGGATATTGAAAATATAGGGTTGTCATATGGCCTTTTGGGGCCATGGAAAGAGCAGGCTATATTGCAGGATCATTGTTGGAGCACTGATAGGAAGAAACCCGAGGTGGAACTCGATCTTGAATAGATTCAAGTATGCCCAGCCTCTACATCCATTGCACGAAACCTTTACCTATTGAGTAATGATTATGGGCCAAGACAAATAATGGATACTATCAGGTCTTGAATAACAATTATATCTATGTCGTAAGGCATGGATAGATATATTTATCTGTAAGAAAAGCCTCAAATGGGAGAGGCGATGTGGAGTGTCATAGATAAGCCTATTCGTAGAGCTCTTTCAGCCAAAAACAAATATCTCACATTGTAGGATATAGATATTACAGTCATAAATGGATGAAGATTTGATTATAAGGTGAGCCATGAAGGACATCTATTAGTTCTTATGGCAAAAGATAATATGACTGTTATATATACATATATAATTTTGAATGGGATCGTACAAGTTGCCTGTAGTAAAGGTCAAGCCCATAGAGAATAATGTCATCAAGCCTGAGCCAACCTTAAATGGCTTCTCAAATGGTATAGTGGAGCCAAACCCGAGCTAAAGGAATTAAGGTGACTATTACATTTGATGGTGGTTATATACAACTAAATCACATATCTGATCAGAGAGGTTTTTAACCTATTTGCAAGAAAGCCACAACAGATTCTGAACCTGGATTACTTTGAGTTGGAGAAGACCAATTTGGAACCTATAGCTTCCATTGGCATTGAAATATGGATGATGCAAGATGGAATTTTTTTGACAACATACTAATTTGACGGGATGAGAAGGTGGCAGAAGAGTACAGGGAGAAAACATGGAAGGGGAAATTTAACATTGAAAAAGAAAAACAGAAGCTAGAAGATGTAGATGATACTATATCAGGGGAACTTTATGGTTATCAGAAAAAGGTATTTGAAATAATGTATGTTGTAGCAAACCTTCCTTTCTTGTATGCCTATAGTTAAAGGAGTATATGAATGGGATCGACAGAGTTTGTGTTAAGATAGATAGGGTCGTGGTCTTTTCTTGTTTCCTATTTAGTATGGACTTCGGTCATGGGAGAGAGACAGTCTTGATCATTAAAGAACGACTACCTTTTTCTCACCTAAAAGGTAGATATGGCGTGCCTGTATATTGTTTTTATAGACCCAAGTCATTTTGGGTCTTAGAATAAATGCCTAAAATCTGACACCTATGCTTATTGAAGAAGACCCTATTATTGCATTTTATCTTTAAATCTATAAGTTTGTTTTCTCCAAGATTTAATGGGTTTTTAGCCTTATATCATGTAAGTAAACTGTCCAAATTTTAGAAGAATCTAGATGATATTTTTTGAGAAAAATATTTTGTCAATATTGTAGTTTAGCCCTATTTGCAGTCTGGTGGCAGCACATCATTTTTGGTATCAGAGCAGTCTAGGGATAGCACATCATTTAACCTTTATTTCATACCTTAAACTTGGGCATAAAGGATTAAACTAGTAGATGGTAGTCATAAGGTCCTATTGACTTCTGAATTTGGAAATCAAAGCCTACTATGGGGTGAAATGGCTTAATAATACCATTATATAGAAGATACTATTTGAGAGGTTATATATAGACAATTGATTCATGTTTAATTTAACCTATGGGGATCCTATGCACACCCATTCATACACTCAACATTTTAATACATATGGATTTAGTTAATCAAACACATGAAGGGAGAAACTGAAACCTAGGATTCGATGAATATCTTAAACTCAACTAGTGAACCTCAAACTTTACTAAATAGGTCTATGAAGGCATTGGAAGGCTATTTCATATATTATTAGCCTTGTGATCCATGATAATGATTGTTCTTTATTAAATAGGGATTCTTCCACATGAATGTAACACCTTTGTACTCTTTATAGTGGTTTAGTGATCTTCAATAGCCATCACCATGAAACACATAGTTCATATTTGCATTAAAAGTCAACTACATAGACAATCCCATTCAAAGGTAGGATTTTGAAGGAGTTGAATGTTCATTTGATCTTTCCACTATGTTAAGGAGGTAAGAAGTTTTGAATGATTCTAAGAAACTATCATTTAGCCTTAAGCCTGTTGGGTGAATATTTGTCATCAAGTAACTGACGACAAAATGGGTATATCGACCACAACATAAGGAGATTTATACGACAAAAAGTGCAGGTTTACTATAGCATAATGAGATAAATATCTCCTCTCATCAAGGGGAGGTTACCTATAACTACTTATATATTAATATGAACTGAAAATAGACTCAGGAGTGAGATCACACCATCCATCTCTTTTTTTTAAAGATGATGTTTACAAGGGAAAAGAGAAATCCTAGGTAATGACTGAAAGTATTTCTCTTTCTTCAGAAATATATTCAGCAAATAGCAAATTTTTTTTTTGGATAGTAACTAGATCCACGAGAAACCCATGAAAGCACAAAGTCTTTCATTGCTTCCCTTACTAATTTATAGCATATGTAACAGTAGAATGAACTGCATATCAAAGTATCCACTAAAACTACTATAAAGCATAAGAACACAAAGGATAAAATTAGTTCAAAGCCTTTCTAATACCCTTCTAACTAAAACATGAAAAACATGAACTAAAGGTAATTATAGCAGCACACAGTCTTCATAATTAACTTCAAAACATCTTCAGATAATTTCCACATACTTTACTTGTTTAATCAAATAGATGAGAGATTATTTGGAAAAGGACATAAGAACAATCTCCTAAATAACACAAGTTATTCCAATGCAAAGTCTAAAAATAACCTACTTTCTCATTCATTCAATAAAATATGATTTACAATTTGAGCTCAAAGTCTCAGGAAGCATCTCAATTTTGTTAGAGTTTTTGCTCTCAATTATCAAAAGATCCATCCATTACAAAATAGGCTCTCTTTATTTATTGGGAGAAGCCTTGAGAATTGAGAAAAGACTTAAATATTTTAACCTTGCCAAAGATGGGAGTCATTGTTGACTTTGGGAATTTTTGGATTTTTACATGTATTTACACATAACAAAAGTACATGTGCAAATGTCCCAAGTCAATTACAAAGTGCATTTTGAAAAATGGAAAATAAAGTATGGAAGAATGGTTTCAATTTTTATCACCAGTCTTCTTCATATGAACATCGTACATGGTGATATCTGCCTATATCCTGATACTATATGGAGTAAAATATTCTTGAAAATCACCTTAGCCCTGACTGTGGTGTCTCTTACTACTGTGATTGATTTCACGTGACTAGTTAACCTAGTTTTTAGATTGTCCAGAGTTAACTGATTATCTAGGACATTGTCCACAGAGGCCATTGATAATGCTTTCTCCTTGAATTCTTTTCAAAACATACCTTCAAATTCCTAAATCATTTCATTTGCTAAAATGAATTGGTTGTGTTGAGAGGTAAGTTTGCAAGACAACTCCTCCAATTTATGCAACAGACTAATATCACTTTGTTCACTAAGATCCCTAGAATATTTGAGGTCACTGATCAATTCCTTAAGCACCTAACTCCTATATATCAATGCTTCGTTAGTTTCAACATAAGAGTCCCTATCAACAATGACACCAATTGATGCTAGAATGAATGTTTTTAGCTCCTTCATATCCATCCATTTGCCAAGATATTTATCTATACTTTCAACATCCTCAGAAATGATATTGATAAGATCATCTAGTTTTGATCTCATTTTCCTCATTTTGACCATCTTCTTAGATAGCTCTTTGAACAAGGAAATCTCCTATGCATGCATCTTGTCCAAGTAGTCTTCCAGTACTTTTCCCTTGAGATAGGTCCTTTCAGCTTTTTGAATCATGAGATTGTCTATGGAGATAGCCTCTAGAGTTACTACTTCTAGAGTGAAAGTGATTCTCCTTATCACTACAGTCAATTATTCTACCATCATCTTATAATGATCCTCCATTTCCTTTTCCTTGTCAAAATTTTGAACCATAATATCCATTGCTGATTGCAAATCACTCTTAGCACTTTCGTGAGTTATCTTACCTAACTCAACTCGAGAGATAGAGTAGTCACTCATATCAAAATTTTTGAGAGTTGCATCTTGTGGAGGTTTTGCTATATCCAAAATTTTTTGCCCATTATATCCAATCATCTTTGAAAGGATCTTTGGCTTCTTGGGAGTCTTAACTTTTACCAGCACCATTTTACTGAAGTCAAAGTCATTTGGAGAGATGGCTTGTTTTTTCCTTTTAGGTGTAAAATTTGACAACCACAATGGGAAAAAAGTACATACATTAGGAGCAATCTCCATTATCAGTGTTACTAGAGTCACACTTTCACCAGTGGTGGAAATAATGGGCAGAGTATGAGTAAGAGTTGCACCTTCTATTAAATGATCGAAAGTAGAACTATCTCTGATGTTAAAAGATGGAGATGACAAACTAGGGATTGACCTAGAGGAATGGAGAATACCTCAAGAAGTGATTTAGGGGTGTTTAAAAATGATTTTGGAAGGAGAATCTATTCTAGAAGAGGGAATACTAATTGGAGAAATAGGTGAAGGAGTTATAATAGGTGTGCTGGGCGGGGAAGAGGAAATTCCTATTTTTGGCTACACACCTTTTTATGGAGATAGAGTTTCCTTTTCCTGTTGATCTATGGGCCTATCATCAGTCCTCATTTACTCTACTAATGGTTCTTCGGTGCTTTGATTTTCAACCTTCATATCTGTTGTTTCTATCTCTTTTTTTGCAACTTTGGATTTCTTCATTACAAAAATGATCCTAGGCTTATGTGGCCTAGAAGGAGAAGGAACATCACTTTTATTCTTTGTTCTATTTTCCGCTCTTCTTCTTATCTCTTCTTGAAACTTAGCTTCCAATCTTATGATAAAATCTTTCAAATTAATCCCCTTATTCACTAACCAATCATTGGTGTTTGCCAATAATGGTTCGAATCTCATCCTCAAAGAAGTCAACTCCTTTTTAGACCATTGGATCGGGGGAAGAGAGGCATTGGCGACTTGTTTAGCATGATATCTATTATTGATCAAATCTCTATCATCCACTAGATTTGTAGGAATATCAGTGAGTCCTAGATACTCTATTTTCTCAAGAGACAATCTACTATAGTCCATCTTCTTGATGTCTTTTGTAGTCCTCAAATCGATCTAAACATCTTCAATCATAGGCTCATGAAATTGGGTTTTCCTCTTGATCATGTCCTTTATGAATCTATAGTCAAAATTTGGTCTCCTTTTGAAATGATTCATAGTTACAAGTTGCATTTCAATCTCCATGACTCTAGCTTTTCCAATGATCAATACTGAGAACCAACCAATTTCAATCAGGAACTTGAAATTGGGTTTTTTGAGCTCTATCTACTTATTGTGTATGACAATAATTTGCCTACATAGCTCCATTAAGAATAATTTTTTTGAAGGGAATATTTGGAGCATATAAGGATGACCTTATAAAAATCCAACCCATAGGTAAGAAAAATAAGGAAATTGCAAGAACATACACTCGAAGTCATTCATAATTTTCTAGGCTTCGTCTGATACTCTTTTCTATTCTAATTGGGGATCAAAGAGACACAAAAATATTGCAAAAAAAAATCATTTACCCTCCTATAATGATGGATAGAACCCTTCAATGTCAACTAAGGGTAATATTGATACACCAGGGTTGTTTTCCTACCTCCTTCAGATGTTAAACCTGGAAAGGTTCTCATCGATGTTGCAGTATATACCAAGTATGAAGTCATGTAGAATTTGGAGGTAGTGGATACCTTTATCAATTGCTCATGAAAAGTATTACTAATTTATTCCCCCCATAAAATTACTTATTTAACTTAGAGAATTATCTTAATGAAGGGGTACATCCATTCATGAAACTGAGAGGAAGAAGTAAATCCCTTACCCTGCTGAGCAGAGTGATCAGGTCACCAACTTCTTCTATAAAATCACTCCTTGGAAAGCTCCATGGCCATCTTGACAAGTTCACTCTGGGAGTCTTGAGCCATCTATTATTGATCACTTTCTTTGCTCTTTTGGTATCTTTGTCATATTTACTTTGTGCTTCAATGAAGTCAAGTTTTAATACTTCAGTAGCAGGAGGACACATGAACACTTTATCGATAATTTAGGGTCTAGTCTAATCACTACATTACCACCAACATCTAACACGGCCTTAGTATCCTTATTTTAGAATTGAGCACACTGGAGAATGAACTTTGTATGGTGAGCTACTATGGAAAAAGAAGATACCAGATAAATATTACTCTTAATTATCTTCTTCATTTCATTGTTGGGATTGTTTGATTTGGTTCTTTCTATGAACTCAGCTATATCCACGTGCTCGATCTCTGTATCCTTAATGTCATTGACATTAGAAGCAAATGAGGTGATTGGAAAAACACCTTGATACTTGTACTTCATTGTCTTTGACTTCTTCAAAGAAACTTCAATCATCTAGAAGAACTTTTGTTGAAAGGACGTCGATGAAGAGGGATCCTTTAGAGAAACTGCAATAAGAATCATGATCATGAAATCAAGGGAAAAATTAGCAATCTTCAAAAACTACATGTTTGATGATCATGATTATAGAAATGCACCTGAAAGGGATAAGGCGTGATTAGGTTATAAATTCAAAGAGAAGTGGGCTCGGGAAAGCAAACAATTGAAATTTCCTAGAGTTAGGAAAAATCTAAGAAAAGCATGCAAGGTGCGGCAAAAATTGCTGCCCTTGCATGTGGGAAGGTCTTTGTGCATAGGTGGAAATTTTTGCTACCTGTGCATGTTGGGATGGATGGTTGTGCATCGGTGGTAATTTTTTCCACCTTTGCATGTGAACCTTTTACAGGGGCGACAAAAATTGCCACCTTTGCATGTTAGGGGGAACATCTTGTGTAAGGGAGGCAATTTTTGCTACCCTTGCACAAATGGTAAAGGATTTGTAAGGGAAAAAAAAAATGCCACCATCACACTAGTTTGATGGCTATGTGTAAGGGCAGTGATTTTTACCACCGTTACACTAGTTAAAATAGTTGATGGTGTTACGGGGGTGGGGGGGTTTATAGTCTTTCACATAGATCGACTCTTTGGAGAAGAGGGGAGAAGGGGGAAAAAACAAAAATAAAACCTAAAATAAGAAGGGAAAGAGGAAAATAAACTTGAATAAAAGATTTAAAAAAAAAAACAAAATAAAAGCTAGAAACCAAAGAGAAGAATGCAAAAACCTACCTAGAAAATCGCAATCCCACACTTGAATCTGAGAAAATCACAATCCCACTCATTGAATTAGATGCAGGGAGGAGGATAAGATAAATTGGAATGATCCAAATGAGATCAAAATGGGTTTAAAAGGGTTTAAAACTAACCCCAACAACTCGACGCACACAGCTATAAATGCCATGCACAAAAACCAAGATCATGCAGGGGTGACAATTTTTGCCACCTCTGCATGATGAGGTTAAAAATGCAAGGGAAATAATTTTCACCACTCTTGCATGGAAAAATGCAACAGCAACAAAAATCATTGCCTTTGCATGGAAGTAAAGAATACATGCAATGGTGGCAAAAATTTTTGTCTCTGCATGTGAACGAAAAAACACATGCAATGGTGGCAAAAAATGCTGCCCTTGCATGTAAACTAAAAACACACTAACTCCTTAAACTTTATCAAAATTTTGACATTCTGATCACATCAAAATCACAATGATTTTCACATTTCCTGAGGAATGGTAATGAAGTAAGGTCATAAACTTTTCAAGGACGTTAGTCAACTAAACCTGAGATCAAGAGAAACTTGCCTTGAAAGATAAACTTAGAGTGAAAAATATGAAATGGATAAGTTTCATAGGGGTTATTCCAAAAAATGAGCATAACTAATTTTGAGAACAATAGTTGGCTCCTATTAGGAAACTTCCATCAATCAAAACTTGAAATGATCGATGGGAGTAGAAACCAGTCTCTAAGTTCCTTCATCCAAGCCATTGGGCCACAGAGTCAAGCTAAGAAATAAAAAGACACAAAAAAACAAAAAGAAATAAATAAACACAAAACTGTACAAATATACAAGTGAACTCATCTAATACTTCAAGGATTGAAGTGTTTCAGATGTTACCCGCTATGAGGCAATGAGAATGGCATTTCATCTTGATACTCCAACAAGAAGCTATTTTCACCATAGACCTGATGAATGGTAAATGGATCTCTCCACAAAGAGTCAAATTTGATGTGCATTCTTTTTGGTTCTCTCCTCTTATCCCACAATAAGACTTGATCTCTAATCTAAAAATCATGAATCCTCACCCTCTTATTGAAGAGCTTCTTCACTTGGTTTTGATGTGCATTAATCTGATCCACTATGATGGTTTGTTTCTCATCTAGTTTAGTTAGGCACGTGATCCTTTTATCAATAGAATTTTTTAAGGTTGAATCTTTGATCGCCTTTACCAACTTTAGTGCTAGTAGTTTCAGGGTGATTGGTATCTCTGCATTTAAATCATACAAAAGTTGGAATGGTGACATGCCTATTACCCTCTTGGGTGTAATCCTATCTACCCACAAAGTGCAAACAATGATTTATGCCAGGTTCTCTGATTATCATCTACCAGTTTCTTGATAATAGTAACTAGATTCTTGTTGCTTGATTCTGCTTAACCATTTCCTTGCGGATAGTAGTCAGAGGAGTGGGAAAGAATAATCCTGTAATTGAAACAAAACTTAGTAACCACTTGAGAAGTGAAACAATCAACAATATCTATTACAATCTTAGTTGGAACACCAAATTGAGAAATAATATTTTCTTTAAGAAAATTACATACCACTTCTGAAGTAGCATGCTTAGTTGGAATATCTTCTACCCATTTGGTAAAATAGTCAATCACGGTGAGAACATAGCCATGCCCAGCACTTGAAGATGGGTTCACTATGCCAATGAAATCAATGCCCCATTGTTGAAAAGGTTCTTCAATCACCACTGGCTTGAGAGGTAACACGGCCAATTTAGGTTTCATGATGAACTGTTGACACAATTCACACCTACGTACCCATTTATAAGTATCTTGAAATAGTGTAGGCCAATAATATCTCACTCATAGAATTTTATGAGCCATCAATGGTGCAAAAAAATGTCCTCCACAATACAAATTATGAAAGGACTCTAAAAGTTTACTTTGTTGCACCTTATTGATGCAATGAAGAAATGCCCCATCAAGGCTACTCTTATACAAACCATTATCTCACAAGACATAGTTAGCAGCCTTTAACTTAACATTCCCTTTTTCTTTATAAGATATATGGGTGGGACACTCACCATAGGTAAGAAAATGAGTGATATCAGAATACCACTCATTAGTATTAGCAATGAAGAGAACTGTAGGCACGTCTTTGAGATCTATTTCTTCATTTTTTGTTTCCTTGGGTATGTTATTAGCAATCAATTGGCAAAGCCCTTTTCCCTACACAAGTTTGGTAGGTTTGATATCAAGATCAAAATATTGAATTTTGACAATCCAATTTCCCCTTTTAGTACCAAACTCTTATTGAGTTAAAATGGACTTCACTGTTGTATCAAGCACCAGAACAATAGTATGTGAATTCAAGATATAAAATCTGAAATACTTTGCCACCTTAACCATGGCATAAGCATGCTTCTCCATATTTGAATAATTTCATTCATGACCTTTGAGAGAAAAATTCATAAATGATATGGGAGATTCCACACCTTCTTTACTTTGTTGCACCAAAATAGCTGAAAGTGTATGCTCAAAAGCATAGTTGTATATTACGAAGTCTTTGGTATAATCTAGACAAACTAGAATTGGTGCATGGGTGATCACTTTTTTGATATCTTTAAATGCTAACTTGCCTTCTGTAATCCATCAAAATGTGGCTTTGCCCTTCATCATGTCAAAAATGTGGTGAGTCTTCTCTGTGAATGCTGGAATGAATCTTCGTAGAAAATTCACCTTTCCAAAGAAAGAGTGAACTATAGTCTTACTAGCATTAAGAGAAATATTTTGGATAGATTTGAATCTTTTTGAGTCAATTTTTATACCTTCTTAGGATACAATGTTATTGAGAAGCTTACCTTCTGTAACCCCAAAAATTGACTTTTTGGGATTAAGAGAAATACCATTTTGCCGATAGCATTCCAACACTTGTTGTAGATGATGCAAATGATCAAGATGATGTTTGGAAAAAATGGTCAAGTCATCAAGATATACCATAATAAACTTCCCCATTTCATCTCTGAAGGTAAGATCCATTGCTCTTTGGAAGGTAGAGCTAGCATTGATCAAATCGAAAGGCATTCTGCGATATACAAAAGTGCCCTAAGGTGTAGTGAAAGTAGTTTTATGTTGATCTGCTTTGTTGACTTCTACTTGATTGTACCCAAAAAAACCATCTAACATTGATAACATTTTTGAACCAGTCACTATTTGCAACACTTGATCCATGATGGGCAAGGGGTAGTTATCTTTTAAAAAAGATTGATTCAAGTTTCTAAAATCGACATAGATATGAATTTCTCCATTCTTTTTCTTTACAGGAACTATGTTAGCAATCTAGGTGGAATGATAGATTAGAAAAATAATTCTTGCATTCAACATTTTCTAGATCTCAGAAAAGATAGTACCTAATATTTTGGGGTTGTATTGCCTTTATTTCTGCTTGTAAGGCATGACCCAACTTTAAGAAGAATTTCATGTCAAATTTCCTAAGGCCTGAGAGATTTCAAATCATCGTAAGAATATGCCAAAACATCAATGTAATGGTGAAGAAGAGCAAAAAATTTGAGCTTTATTTTAGAAGTGCAACAATTCCCAATGTTGACCATTTTGGGATTTTCTTCTGTACTCAAATTTATTTGATCAAACTCCTTAGAGGAACTTGAATCCACTTGTCTCTACTTGACATATCTGTCATGCTTATCAATTAACTTCTCAAGAAAAACCAAACCTTTTGGAATTTTATTTCCCTTGAGTTGAAGGAACTCTTCACTAGTTTTGTAATTTATTTTGGGAAATGATTCTCGTGGTAGAGATTCATTTCCTTTAAAATAAAGATCTTCAAATCTGTCCATCTTTCCTAAAAAACAATGATTTGATTGTCACCATTAAACACTTGCCAATGGTTGGAATTATCAGGGACACTTAGTTAAAAGAAAAAATAAATAGTGTACTTGTACCCTTTAAATTCTTTATGGGGAACCATGAGGGTTGCGAATACAACCAATGAATCTGCACGATCATTGAACTCTCTCGGCACAACAAAAATATTGAAAGCATCAAAACTTTCAATACAATTCCATACAAGATTGTGATAATGTCACAATCTTTCATTTTTTGTTTGGTATAGATTTCTTTACCTGATAAACCACCAATTTAGCATCTCCCCAGGCATGAAGAATTCTAATACCTTTATCATGAGCAGCTTTCAATCCAAGCAGCAAAGACTCATACTCAACAGTGTTATTGGTATTATTGAATTACAACTTATATGAATAAGGAAAAAATTCTCCTTGAGGGGAGATCAAAAAAATTCTAGCTCTACACTAGTAGAAGAGCTACTACCATCAAATTTTAAAATCCAAACATCATCAAAATTTGATATTCTTAAAGATTTTTCTTCGTTAGTAAGGGAAGATTCTTTGTTGTCTGAACTTTGCTTTAACAATTCTTCTAATTTTTTATCTAATTTTTTTGGATTTCCACTTAAATAAATTTCATCTGATGAGATAAAAACATATTTAGTGGTTAGAAAATAGTTACCCATTCCCAATGATTCAAATAAAATTTTGCTTCAAAATCTAATGTTTGGGTGACTATATATTTCAACTCTTTCTTAGGAAGCAATTTTTTCATGACACCTTTAACATGTATTCTTGCTTTAGAAAAATCCATATTTAATTCTCCACCTATGTCCTTGCAAAAATTATGCCTGAGCAAAATGCCATAAGAGGCTAGAACATCGGCCACCGAAACCGTCAGTTTGATCCTCTTCTCTAGAAAAGTCACAAACACAAATTGGGCATCTTTGATTTGACCTAGGAGTGGGACTTGCTTATTTTCCATGGAGAAACATCTCCTAAAAGTCTTAGTCAAATTAAGACCAAGAGAATCTGCTACCTTAGTATGCATAATGTTATCAGAGGCTCCAGAGTCTATTATACAGTTGCTCAACTTATATCCATTTATCAATAGGAAAACATACAAAGGTTCTATTTTCTCGAGAGTGACAAGAAGAGTAGAGACAAGATTATTCTGGGTGGATTTGTTCCTAGAGGAATCATGAGTCACTTTTGGAAAATCTTGTCTTATAGGGATAGTTTTATTTATTACGTATTCGGCTAACCTATCAAACTATTTAAGATTGGCTCGTAAGTACTCAATTTCAGTCATTTAAATCTTGGTCTTTTTGGCATGATCAATTATAAAAAATAATTGAAATAAACTAGAAACAAAGGAAATAAGTCCATCATCTTGATCTTTATTAGGTGTGGCACTAGTTTGAGAGATTGGAGCAGAAGGTATAGGGTGGTTTGAGGTACTTAATTTCTTATTAGTCATCTGGTCCTTTGATTGGAAAGGCAGTGAAGTCCCTCATTTAGTGATTGAAACTATTGGCTGAGGTTCTTCTCCTACTTTTCCTTTATCAACTTATTGAGTTGACTAGTTTTGGGACCTATTAAAAATAGCGTATGATCCATCAAACACTTCTCCCTTACTCCTAGCTTCATCCTGATAATCTAGGAAACCAATGTTGGAGTCACTAGCTAATTCTTCTTCTCCTTCTACAAAGAGATTAGCATCATCTTCTTGGTCCAACTCAAGTTGAAAAGAAAAATCATGTTCAGTTTCAGGGTAACCAACTAATGAGTTATCCAGTGCTACTTCAATGGCAAGCTTCCCATGTGGAGGAGGTAAGCGATTTAGTTTCCCTTGATTTTTGGTAGCATTGCCTTGATATGACTGGTTAGGAAATGTCCTCTTTGGCATATCTTGATAAGGAGCAGACACACCTTGGGCCATTTGTCTTTTTAGGGCTAGCAATTCATTTGCTAATTTTTGCACCATAGGATCTGTGGTGCTCATGGAAGAACTTTCAGTAGATGAGGAAAATTTACTTTTATTAGATTCTTTTCTAATCTTACCTGCTAGGATAAGATCATCCTCAACCTCGGTAGCCAAATTTTGGGCTACAAAAAGATCAATAGGGCCAACCTGCCTCAATAGAAAAATTACCTTAGGAAGTTGGGAGTTGATGAAAAAACTTTTCAATTATCGGCTGAACAATTATAGGAATTTAGTTCCTTAGCTTATTGAATCTAGCAATGAAGTCTCACATGGGCTCATGAGGTTCCTTCTTCATTTGCGTAAGCTGAGCCAACAAAGCATGTGCATCTTTAGTGGGTTTGAACCTAGCCTCAAACTTGGCCTTGAGGATGTTCCAGTCAGTTATTGTTTGAGCTTGAAGGTGGTAAAACTAGTTTGTGACAATGCCTTGTAAATTTTATACAAATAGTCTCACTGCTATATCTTCATATTCCACACCTATCACACTACATGCTATGCAAAAAGTAGTGATATGCTCATCTGGATGAACTCTTCCATCACCATATAATTTGGAAAAATTCTTCCTTGAATAATGGGGTAGTTCATGTAAAGGTGGGGTTAGATTGAGAGGGCCAAAAGTGTTGCCCCAAGGGCCTTGGAGTACCATGATAATTCAATTAAATGGAGGGATAAAAAATCTTTGTGTGGCAAGTACAAATAAAACTCTACTAGCACTGGAACTAGAAGTTTCATCTGGTATTGGAGATCTGACATTGGTAGGATGGAAACTCCTAGTTTGTTGAAGGTGAGATGGTGGAGGAAAAATCTAAAAATTATTTTGTTGCACCAACTCGAATACAAGATCAACAATACCTTGAGCTCTTTGGCTTCACATGTACAGTGGATCTGCCATAGTGTAAAATGAAAAAGGACTGGAAAGGCTTCAATTTGAAGCTTGAGGATTCAAAGTGCATGTGCGTGTCCCCAATAGAGTCACCAAAATATATTGGGTGCATATTTTGTCTTTAATTAATTGACGGCAAAATGGGTATATCAACCACAACACAAGGAGATTTATATAATAAAAAGTGTAGGTTTACTACAGCATAGTGAGATAAATCTCTCCTCTCATCAAGGAGAGGTTCCCTATAAACTACTTATATATTAATATGAACTGAAAATAGACTCAGGGGTGAGATCACACCATCCATCTCTCTTTTTTTATAGATTATGTTTACAAGGCAAATGAGAAATTTTGGGTAATGACTGAAAGCATTTCTCTTCTTTTAGAAATGATATTTAGCAAACAATAGAAAAACTTTCTGGGTAGTAACTAGATCCACAAGAAACCCATGAAAGCATAAAGTATTTCATTACTTCCCTTATTTATTTATAGTGTATGTAATAGTAGAATGAAGTGCAGATCAAAGTCTGCACTAAAAACTATAACAGAGCATAAGAACACAAAGGATAAAAGCAGTTCAAAGCCTTTTTAATACCCTTCTCACTAAAACATGAAAAACACAAACTAAAGGTAATTATAGCAGCACAAATTATTCATAATTAACTTCAAAACATCTTCAAATAATTTCCACACACTTTGCATGTTTAATAAAATAGATGAGAGATTATTAGGAAAAAGACATAAGAACAATCTCTTAAATAACATAAGTTATTCCAATGCAAAGTCTGAAAGTAACCTGCTTTCTCATTCATTCAAGAAAATATGATTTACAATTTGAGCTCAAAGTCTTAGGAAGCATCTCAATTTTGGCAGAGTTTTTACTCTCAATGATTAAAAGATCCATCCATTACAAAAGAGGCTCTCTTTATTTATAGGGAGAAGCCTTGAGAATTGAGAAAAGAGTTAAATATTTTAACCTAGTCAAAGATGGGAGTCATTGTTGACTTTGGGACTTTCTAGATTTTTACATGTATTTACACATAACAAAAGTACATATGTAAATGTCCCAAGTTAATTACAAAGTGCATTTTGAAAAATGGAAAATAAAGCATGGAAGAACAGTTTCAATTTTTATCGCCAGTCTTCTTCATATGAGTATCATATAGGGCGTTAGCTTCCTATATCCTAATACTATCTAGAGTAATAGTATTATTGAAAATCACCTTAGCCTTGACTGTGGCATCTCTTACTGTTATGATTGATTTTACGTGACTAGTTAACCTAGTTTTTAGATTGTCCAGAGTTAATTGATTATCCAGGACATTGTCCATAGAGGCCATTGAGAATGATGTCTCCTCAAATTCTTTTCAGAACATACTTTCAAATTCCTGAATCATTTTTTTTGCTGAAATGAATTGGTTGCCTTGAGAGGTTAGTTTGAAAGGCAACTCCTCCAATTTATGCAATAGACTGACATCACTTTGTTCACTGAGATCCCTGGAAGATTTGAGGTCACTGATCAATTCCTTAAGCACCTAACCCATATATATCAATGCTTCTTTAGTTTCAACATAAGAGTCCCTATCAATAATGATGCCAATTGATACTAGAGTGCATATTTTCAGCTCCTTCATATCCATCCATTTTCCAAGATATTTATCTGTACTTTCAACATCCTGAGAAATGATATTGATAAGATCATCTAGTTTTTCTCTCATTTTCCTCATTTTTCCCATCTTCTCAAATAGCTCTTTGAACAAGGAAATATCCTATGCATGCATCTTGTCCAAGTAGTCTTCTAATACTTTTCCCTTGAGATAGGCCCTTTCAACTTTTTGAATCATGAGATCGTTTATGGAGATAGCCTCTAAAGTTACTACTTCTAGAGTGAAAGTGATTCTCCTTATCACTATAGTCAATTATTCTACTATCACCTTATAATGATCCTCCATTTCCTTTTCCCTATCAAAATTTTGAACCATAATAGCCATTGCTGATTGCAAATCACTCTTAGCACTTTCGTGAGTTAGCTTACCTAACTCAACTCGAGAGATAGAGTAGTCACTCATATCAAAAATTTTGAGAGTTGCATCCTGTAGATGTTTTGCTATTTCTAGAAATTTTTGCCCCTTATCTCCAATCATCTTTGAAAGGATTTTTGGCTTCTTGGGAGTCTTAAATTTTACTGGCACCATTTTACTGAATTCAAAGTCATCTGGAGAGATGGCTTATTTTTTCCTTTTAGGTGTAAAAGTTGACAACCATGGTGGGAGTGCAGAAGTACTTACATTAGGAGCAATCTCCATTATCAGTATTATTAGAGTCACACTTGTACTGGTGGTGGAAACAATGGGTAGAGTATCAATAAGAGCTGCACCTTCTATTGAATGATTAAAAGCAAAACTATCTTCGATGTCAAAAGATGGAGATGACAAACTGGGGATTGCCCCAGAGGAATAGAGAATACCTCCAGAAGTGCTTTAGGGGTCATTAAAAATAATTTTGGAAGGAGAGGATATTCCAGAAGAGGGAATGCTAAATGGAGAAATAGGTGAAGGAGTTACAACAGGTGTGATAGGTGGGGAAGAGGAAATTCCTATTTCTAGCTACACACCTTCTTGCGGAGATAGAGTTTCCTTTTCTTATTGATCTATGGGCCTATCATCAGTCTCCATTTTCTCTACTAATGGTTCTTTGGTGCTTTGATTTTCAACCTCTATATCAGTTATTTCTAGTTCTTTTTCTACAACTTTGGATTTCTTCATTACAAAAATGATCCTAGACTTATGTGGTCTGAAAGGAGAAGGAACATCACTTTTATTTTTTGTTCTATTTTCTGCTCTCCTTGTCTCTTCTTGAAACTTAGCTTTTGATCCTATGATGAACTCTTTCAAAGTAATCCCCTTATTTGCTAACCAATCATTGGTGTTTGCCAATATTGGTTTGAATCTCATCCTCAAGGAAGTCAACTCCTTCTGAGACCATTAGATCAGGGGAAGAGGGGCATTAGTGACTTGCTCAGCATGATATCTATTATTGATCAAATTTCCATCATCCATTAGATTTTTAAAAATATCAGCGAGTCCTAGATAATCTATTTGCTCAAGAGAAAATCTACTATAGTCCATCTTCTTGATGTCTTCCACTATCCTCAAATCAATCCAAACATCTTCGATCATAGGCTCATGAAATTGGGTCTTCCTCTTGATCATGTCCTTTACACCTCTGTAGTCAAAATTTGGTCTCCTTTTGAAATGCTTCATAGTTACAAGTTGAATTTTAGTCTCCATGACTCTAGCTTTTCCAGTAGTCAATACTGAGAACCAACCAATTTCAATCGAGAACCTAAAATTGGGTTTCTTAAGCTCCATCTGCTTATTGTGTATGACAATATTTTGCCTACACAGGTCCATCAAGACTAATTTGTCTGAAGGGAATATTAGGAGCATATAAGGATGACCTTGGAAAAATCCAACCCATAGGTAAGAGAAAGATGGAAATTGCGAGAACATACACCTGAAGTCATTCACAACTGTCCAGGCTTCATCTGATACTCTTTTTTGTTCTAATCAGGGATCAAAGAGACACAAAAATACTATAAAGAAAGCATCATTTACCCTCCTAAAATTATGGATAGAACCCTTCAATGTTAACTAATGGTAATATTGATACACTAGGGTTGTTTTCCTATCTCCTTCAGATGTTAAACCTGGAAAGGTTCTCATCAACGTTGCAATATATACCAAGTATGAAGTCATATAGAATTTGGAGGTAGTGGATACCTTTATCATTTGCTCATGTAGAGCATCATTGATTTGTTCCCCCCAAAAAATGACTTGTTTACCTTAGATAATTATCTTAATTAAGGGGTACATACATTCGTGAAACTGAGAAGAAGAAGGTAAACCCCTTACCCTAATGAGAAGAGTGATCTGGTCACCAACTTCTTCTATAAAATCACTCCTTGGAAAACTTCATGGCCATCTTGACAAGTTCGCTTTGTGAGTCTTGAGCCATCTATTATTGATTACTTTATTTTCTCTTTCAAGATCTTTGTCATATTCCTTTTGTTCTTCAACAAAGTCAAGTTTCAATACTTCAGTAGTGGGATGACATATGAACACTTTTTCGATAAAATCAGGGTCTAGTCTAATCATTACATTACCACCAACATCTAACACAGCCCTGGTATCCTTATTGTAGAATTGAGCACACTAGAGAATGAACTCTGTGTGGTGAGCCACTACAGGAAAAGAAGATACCAAATGAATATTACTCTCGATTATCTTCTTCATTTCATGGTTGGGATTTCTTGATTTGGTTATTTCTATGAACTCAACCATATCCATGTGCCCAATATCTATATCTTTAATGTCATCAACATTAGAAGTAACTGAGGTGATTAGAAAAACACCTTGATACTTGTACTTCATTGTCTTCGACTTCTTCAAAGAAAATTCAATCATCTAGAAGAAATTTTGTTGAAAGGACATCAATGAAGAGGGATCCTTTAGAGAAACTACAATAAGAATCATGATCATGCAATCAAGGGAAAAATTAGCAATCTAGGAAAACTACACGTTTGATAATAATGATTATGGGAATGCACTTGAAATGGCTAAGGTGCGAGTAGGTCAAAATGTCAAAGGGAAGTAGGCTCAGGAAAGTGAAAAATCAAAATTTCCCAGAGTTAGGAAAAATTTGAGAAAAGCATGCAAGGGGCGGCAAAAATTACCATCCTTTCATATGGGAAGGTCTTTGTGCATAGGTAGCAATTTTTGCCACCTATTCATGTTGGGACAGATGGTTGTGCATTGGCGGCAATTTTTTTTTCCTTTGCATGTGAACCTTGTGCAGGGGCGGCAAAAATTGTCGCCCTTGCATGTTAAGGGGAACGTCTTGTGTAAGGGTGGCAATTTTTGCCACCCTTGCACAAATGGCAAAGGATTTGTAAGGGTGGTGAAAATCACCATTGTTATACTAGTTTGATGGCTATGTGTAAGGGTGATGATTTTTTCCACCCTTACACTAGCTAGAGCGGTCAACAGTGTTACAGGGGGGTTTATAGGCTTTTGCTTAGATTGACTCTTCGAGGAAGAGGGGAGAAGGGGGAAAAAACAAAAATAAAACCTAAAATAAGAAGGGGAAGAGGAAACTAAAATTGAAGAAAAGAGAAAAATAAAAATAAAATGAAAAGCTAGAAACCAAAGAGAACACAAAAACCTACCTGGCAAATTGCAATCCCACGCTTGAATTTGAGAAAATCATGATCCCGCTCATTTGCATAGTCAACTGGATATAGGGAGGAGGAGAAGATAAACTAGAATGATCCAAATGAGATTAAAATAGGTTTAAAAGGGGTTAAAATTGACCCCAACAACTTAGTGCACATGGCCATAAATGTTGTGTGCAAAAATTGAGATCATGTAGGGGCGGTGATTTTTGCTGCCTCTACATGATAAGGTTAAAAATGCAAGGGTGGTAATTTTTTGCCACTCCTACATGGAAAAATGCAATAGCGGTGAAAATCACTACCTTTGCATGGAAGCAAAGAATACATGTAATGGCAGCAAAAATTGCCGCCTCTGCATGTGAATGAAAAAACACATGCGATGGTGGCAAAAAATGCCACCCTTTCATGTAAACTAAAAACACACGAACTCCTTGAACTTTATCAAAATTTTGACATTCTGATCACATCAAAATCACAATAATTTTCATGTTTCTTGAGGAATGGTAATGAAGTAAGGTCATGGACTTTTCAAGGATGTTAGTCGACTAAACCTGAGATCAAGAGAAACTTGCCTCAAAAGATGAACTTAGAGTGAAAAACATGAAACAATCAAGTTTCATAGGGGTTGTTCCAAAAATTGAGCATAGCTGATTTTGGGAACAATATAACCATTACTTATTTTTAAATATATGCATTGAAATTCTATCATACATTGTCTACAATTTGTAACTTGTGACAACCTAGAGGTTTATTGCTCCCATGGACTCACACATGTGAACTAGGGGTGGATAATACAATTTTTAGACATTTAGGACTTTTAAAATTCATATATAAATTCCATTTTCCTTAACTAGGCTAGAAACACATTGAAATCATTCTAAGATTGACCCTATGTAGATGCAGAAGACTATTTTGACTATTTAGATTGTTAACTATAGTTCATAAAGCATGGGTCATCATTCTACAAATTGATTCAGGAGCATGTAGCAAAGAACAAGAGATAGTTTAGATAAAATTTCAATAAGCATTGTCATAAAACATTTGAATAAGCTTTCCCTTCAAAAAGTTGTACCTAAAATGTTCAATAGGTGTATTTGCCATGTGGAGGATAAGTAAGGTCTTAAATATATTTTGTATAGATTATTAGTTGTTAAAGGATTTCAATACTCCTATTATTATTGTAATCATCCAAGGATGGTGTGGAGTCAAGAATAGTTCAAGAATTCATTATTAGATGAGTAGTTGAGTCTTTATAGGATAGTGAAAGATTTAATAAAATAAGGATTATAAGTGAAGAATACCAAACTTAGCATAGTTTTAAAAGGTTGTTAGAAGGTGATAGAGTTAAAAGAATAGGAAGTGGATTTAAATAAATAAAATAAAGCTAAATATGATAGCTTGTAGATGGTACATAGAGGTGTGTGGTTACAGACCTTCAGGTCTGTATATGTAAATTTTTTGTATTCTATGATAATAAAATAGCATAATGTTCATCAATCAATCTTATTTGGGTTGGGTCAAAGCATCACTTATTCATTTGTATTTATCAATGGTGATTGGAACCATCGATCTAGGCCTAATGAGTAATGATTTTATCTTTGTAATAAATTGTATTCCATTCCAATTTAGTCAACATACATCTTTTGAGAGGTGTTATTTCAAAATTTGTGTCTTCCTATAGGTGCCTTGATTATGGAAAGAAGCATGACCACTGTACATATATTACATATGTCCTATCTAGACATGGAAATAAATGCATATTTTTAGTTTGTTAAAAGTGTAGAGGGGTTTTCTAAGTCAGTTGAAATCCTTGATTGAAATTGAATGTAGATTTGATTGAGTTGAAATAGTTAAGATAAAAAGGATAGTGACAATGTAAGTCTTGGCTGAGTTAAAGCAAAGAAAAGAATAGACAAGATCTTGATATATAAACAATGTTAATGTTATTTGAAAAAAATGTAGCTTCGAGAGGATTGAACCTTGGATGTGATAATAAAAATCATTGAATGAAAGAATTGAGTCATTGTGGGAAAAATAATGTTTGGTAAAATCAACATGAATACACGATCTAGTCAAGAGTTCAATAAAAGTATCTCAAGAAGTGGATATCGACTTCAAGAGGTAAAATGGATATATTAAGATGAAAATAAATATATAAAGAGATGCACGTGATTTCTATCATATCAAAGATTATTGTGGAGATAAGTGATAATTAGGGAAGGATTCCCTTGTGTAATATAGATCAAATTATATGGAAGATCAATAATCACTATCCAGGTAAGACTTCATAATATAATCCAATCTAGATGCAAGATTATGTTGGATGTATTCAAGGTTTTGAGAAGGAGAAAATATAGTAGTATAAATACACAGTCTTACATGCAAAATACAACATACATTTATATATTCAAATTAACTCTGATTTTCCCAAGTGAGAAAGGATGTTTTTTATCATATGGGTCTGCTAAATGCTTACAATCTTATTTGATAATTAAATAATTACTTATGGTTGGGTCTCCTAATATTCTTAAGCACCAATATTGTGTCATATTCAAACTTAGGTTGGTTATATATTTATTGTGAAATTAATGATTGATCGAGTTATATTATATTTCCTTCATAGTTTTATTATGGAATTGGACAATGGTGTTTGAGAAAATAATTTCAGTCAAGTCATGAGTTTGATTTGCCTATCACCCAGATTTATTAGTAATCCATTGTTTTATTCCATGATAAATGATAAAGGATATTTGAATCGTCTCCAGTTTAAATAGTAGCAATCGACTGTGTAAAATATTATTGTTTATTTGAGCATCATTCTAAATGGAGACTCATAAATGGTTTAGTCAAAGTTAAGACAAGACTCTTATTTTGTCCATTCAGGTTTGAGGATTTTAAATATTGTCTATAATAATCTATGACACTGTGTGGAAAGGAATATGGTTTAATGTATTTTGGGTTTGCATATTGTATGTTTTTTTGGTGACTTTGAAATTTTAGAGAGGCATTGTCACCATTTTTGGTATTAGAGCATAAAATATCTTGAGTTTTGATTTGACTTCATGATTTGTTTTGGTTACATAAGTTGTATGAGCCGTTAACAAGATTAGTACCTTGAATCAAGCTAAGGCTAAAGTGGAAGAGCATAAGGTTTTTTGACAAAGGTGAAATGGAGATGTTGCTGAGACATTTGTAGAGTAGTAAGGTATGTGATAATACCAATAAGAAAATAAGCATCCAAAAGAAGAAAGGTATGACTAGTATTAAAATTGATAAAGAGATTGCTAGTTTAAAGAAAGATTTAGCTAAGATTAAAGATGAATATGAGGCTTGGATGCAATGTATTAGGCAAGCATGGGTATGGCCAATGATGAAGAGTTTGAAATGTCCAACTAATATCCTAATGAAGATGAGGCAAAATATGAATGCCTTGAATAATGGAGCCCATAGAGGCAAGAAGGTAAGTAGGTTTCCAAGTGAGCAATAAGATGAGAGAGAGGTTGAGAATAGGGTTCTCATTGAAGATCACAAACAGAGAAAAGTGCCAAGAGGAGCACTTGGAAAGAGGATAATATCCATTAAGAGAATATTAAAAGAGACATTATGGTCTCTTGTATTTGTTTCTAATATTATCATTGGATGGATAAGTGTAGCTGTGAGCAACCTAGTGAAGAAGGTCAAGAGGAGGGCCTTGAAAGGTGAAGAGATTGGGTCAAGAGAAGAGCCCATAAAGAAGAATGAAAATGATGTGGAAAGAAATCAACTTGTATTAGTTAATATGAAGAAGATAGAATGTTCCCAACATGAATGTGAAGATCAAGAAGAAGAAAAAATCCATGATGTAATGACAAGTATGATAGCTGAACCAGCTGAAGAAGAATTCACAGAAGATGTGGTGGCAAGCTATGAAGTCATGGATGAATATATGACCTTTCAACATTCCTAGAATGAGGTAAATGAATTTTTATGACTTGATTATGATTTTTCATATGAAGAGAAGGTTTCTGATGTGTAGGTGGATAAAGAGAAAAGAAGAGTATAGACATTGAAAAAGGCTCAAGGACATGGTTGTGTGGTGCCTAAGTGGCAAAAAAAATTATCTATTTGAGAAAGTAAGGTGAACCTCAAGTAAGAGATAAATCAAGTAAAGATAACACATGAGAAGCAACTAATACAAGGTAAAGTATGGGTTAAGAAGAGTAAAGAGAAAGAGCATAAAGATCAAGGTACAAGTACACCTCAAGAGAACATAAGGAAAGAATAAAGTTACAAGTTAAAAAATTCAATTCTAGACATGGAGCCAAAAGAAGAGAAAGTGATGATAATGATGCAGCCAAGTGATCAAGATGAAGAATCAAGCAAGAAGCAAATAAAAAGCATGAAGGAAGAGGTATAATGCAAAGTGAGTAAGGAAAGTTATCAAGAAATACAACATGAAGATGTCAAAGAGCAAAAATTTATTAGTGAATTAAAAAAGTTTCATATTAAAGCTATGAAGATGGTATGGATGGATAAAGGTGAGAAAAAGAACTTCTTAAAGAAGAATGATGAAGAAAATGAGGATGCAAGGTAAAAAAATTACTTGTAATGAACTAGATAATGATGTTTTTGAGTCATTGAATGATTATTTTGACTTGTTCATGCAAAAGGAAAGTAATGCTTTGATAGTAGACACTAAGTTGTAGCTGAGTGAAGAAACTTCACTGATGGAAGAGTATGAAGTTCATTATACACCTTATATAGAGAGATTGAAGACATTAGATGTGACACTAGAAAAGAGAGATGGTCATGAAGACCAAGAAGCATAATTAAGAGTGATTGAGAGGAAAGAGGAGTAACCTCTTAAAGTTGTAGTGAATAGTTACCAAAATGAAGAAGATTAGCCATATGATGAAAGTTTGGAACATATAACTCTCAAGTTTGATGTGGGAAAAGAGGATATGGATGAAATCTCATTGAGATAGGAGATGTTGATGATTGAGGAGTTGTTAAATACTCCCAAGATCATGAACATATACCATGAAGAGAGGATACTATAAGGGCAAGAAAAATTGAAGAGGGTAGATTTGAATAACGTCATTGAAGAAGCAAAGAAAGATGAAGAAACCCAATAGTATGAAGATACTCAAGAGGCTTCATGGCCTCAAGATTTTAATTCTAACACTGGTTTTGATGTCTTGAATATAGGTCTTGAAGCTGTGGAGATGAATGAATTCCATATCTCAATGGACAAACTCTTGAACTAAGAAGATCAAGAAGATTTTGACATTATGAGGGTGAAGCATGGAGATGGGAGATTATAGCTGAAAAGGAGATGAGAAGAAATACATACAAGAAGAAGGAGAGAAAGAAGAGAAAGAAGAGAGATAAATAATACATCAAAGAAGCTCAAGTAATGAATAAGAAACCATGGGATCTAGGCATACAAAGGAGAGTGAGTGGAGAAAAGCAAAGACATTTGAAATGGATTTCAAATATTTTTCTACCTCAAAAGACTGATGTAGGAACATCTAACAAAGAACAAGAGATAGTTTATATAAGCCTTGAATAAGCATTGGTATAAAACATTTGAATAAGTTTTCCCTCCAAAAATTTGTATTTGAAATGTTTAATAGGTGTATTTGCCTTGTGGAGGATAAGTAAGGTCTTAAATATATTTTATATGGATTATTAGTTGTCAAAGGATTTCAATAATCCTATTATTTTTGTAATCATCCAAGGATAGCATGGAGTCAAGCATAGTTGAAGAATTCCTTATTAGATGAGTACTTGAGTCTTCATAGGATAGTGTAAGATTCAAGAAGATAAGGAAGAAAATAAGGATCATAAGTGAAGAATACCAAACTTAGCATAGTTTGGAGAGGTTGTGAGAAGGTGATGGATTTAAAAGCATAGGAAGTGGATTTAAATAAAGGAAAATAAAGCTAAATATGATATCTTGAAGATGGTACATAGAGGTGTGTGGTTGCAAACCTCCAGGTTTGTATATGTAAATTATGTGAATTCTATGATAATAGAACAATGTAATGTTTATCAATTAGTCTTATTTATGTTGGGTCAAAGCATTGCTTATTCATTTATATTTATTAATGTTGATTGGAACCATTGATTTGGTCTTGATGAGTAATGATTTTTTTTCATAATAAAGTTTCTTCCATTCTAATTTAGTCAAGGTATATGTTTTTGAAAGACATTATTTCAAAATCCATGTCTTCCCATAGGTGCCTTGATTATGGAAAGAAACACAACCACAGTACATATATATTATACATGTCTTATCTAGACATGGAAATAAACACATATTTATAGTTTGTTAAAAGTGCAGAAGGGTTTTTTGAGTTTGTTGAAATCCTTGACTGAAACCAAATACAAATTTGATTGATTTCAAATAGTTGAGATAAAAAGGATAGTGACAACATAACTCTTGGCTGAGTTAAATAAAATAAAAGAATAGAACAAAACTTGATATAAGAACAATGTTAATGCTATTTGAAAAAAAGGTAGCTTTGGGAGGATCGAACCCTAGATGTGATAATAAAAAGGATTGTGTGAAAGAATTGAGTCACTGTGGGAAACATAATGTTTGGTAAAATTATCATGAATACACAATCTGTCAATAGTTCAATAAAATTATCTCAAGAAGTGGATATCAACTCCAAGATGTAAAATGGAGATATTAGTGTGACATTATATATAAAAAGAGATGCACATGTTTTCTATCATATAAAATATTATTGTGGAGACAAGTGATAGTCAGGGAAAGATTCCCTTGTGGAATGTAGATCGAATTCTATGGAAGATCAATAATCACCCTCTAGGCAAGACTTCACAATATAAACCAATCTAGATGCAAGATTTTGTTGGATGTATTCAAGGTTTTGAAAAGGAGAAAATATATTAGTATAAATACATAGTCTTACATGTAAAATACAACATACATTTTTGTATTCAAATTAACTCTGAGTTACCCAAGTGAGAAAGGATGTTGTTTATCATACGGGTTTTCTAAATGCTTACAATATTCTTTGATAATTAAATAATTACTGATGACTAGGTCTCCTGATATTCTTAATCACAGTGATTGTGTCCTATTCAAACTCAAGTAGGTTATATATTTATTTTAAAATTAATGATTAATCAAGTTATACTATATTTCTTTCATAGTTTTATTATGGAATTGGACAACAATGTTTGAGAAAAGAATTTTAGTCAATTTTTGAGTTTGATCTTCATGTCATCCAAATCTACTAGTAATCCATTATTTTATTACATGACAAATGATAAAGGATTTCTAAATAGTCTCCAGTTTAAACAGTGGCAATTGACTATGTAAAAGATTATTGTTTCTTTAAGAATCATTCTAAATGGAGACTCATAAATGGTTTTGTCAAAGTTAAGACAAGACTCTTATTTTTTCCATTCAAGTTTGAATTTTTTTAAGACTATCTACAATAATCTATGACATTGTGTGGAAAGGAATATGGTTTAATGTATTTTGGGTTTGCATATTGTATGTTTTGTTAGTGACTTTTAAATGTTAGAGATATTTTTTCACCACAAACCAATGCCAAGGATCAAAAGGCCATTAGACCCCCTTCCTCTAGCCAAGAAGAAAAGGTCACCATCTTCTCTCTCTTATCCATATTGGGCAAAAACCTAAGAGGCTATCCAAGGTTGCCAACGAGGATGATGGAAATGAGGGGTCTATTTTTTATATTTTTGGATTATAAATCATGGATTATTTCATCTAATGTTTGCATTGAGTTTCCTCTACATATCCATGACCTTTTTTGACCATGATCATACTTTATAGATCTATACATGCTTGAAAACACCTTTAAAACACTAATTTTTTATATTTTCTCAAGTTTTCAGACCTTGAAATGTTATTGATGGGTAGGAGGAGGGAAATGAGGGGTCAAAATTCATTCAAAATAGGGAGTATAGGTGGAGGGAAGGTGAAAATCCATTCTTTCCCATGTGTGGGCCCATTTAGTGGTGAATAAAAGCATTTAACTTATAAAGGACACCCTTTTTCATATTAAAATACTCCATCATGGCTCCATCATGGCATTATGATGATAATGGATACCCTTGAAGGCATAATTGATGTTCTTGGTGGTGATTTGGGGACAAAATATCATATTCTCATGATTAAACACCCCTTTATAAGGAAATGTACATGATCTCAATTGAAAATTCAAATAGAGATTAACATAATATCTAATAATTTAAAACTTGTTAAGGATCCAAACAAATTTACCACATTCACCTTATAACATCCTTAACCCTCTAATCTTGTCATACCTTGTAGGATTCATAACATGCCATGAACTAAAACATTTGAGTCACCTTTAATAGGAGTGACTTCAGATCATTAGGATCACCTGAAGACCTATTATGGACTCTTATACATAGATATCATAGAGTATACACTTGACACATGCTATAGAAGGGTGACCATATGACTTTCATAACATTCCTTGACATAAAACATCACGTAAACTTGTTTCCTTAACTTGATGACTAGTGATCCCCTTTCTAAATTGCCTTGAAACTTTTAGATACATGAGAGGGTCACCAAGGTGAGCTTGGGTACTCATGTCATAGGTTGAGCACTTTATAAACACAAGGGTACAAAGGAGTCAAAAAGTATCTTAACCATGTTATTATCAAGTAACTTCTCAAATGTTGTACCCTAAATTTCCTTAAGTTTTTGAAATTACCTTAATTCATTAAGGGGTATTATAAAATTATAGACACTATTTTTTAATTATATAACACTTCAATCTTGTACACTTGTAAAATACATATCATGGATGTACCTTTAGGTTATATATGTTTCCCACTACCAAAAGGCTCACATACACTATCTCTTTATGCCTAATTAATTATCTCTTAGTCAGACCAATGTTATTATAATTAGCTAGGCCTTTTATCTTGCCCATAATTTTATAAACCTACTTATCTTCCATTTTCTAAAAATTTTGGACTTGTGCCTATTTTATAGCTACTCGAACACTTGCATCCCAATCATATACCTGCCTCAACACAAGTGTCTTATTCTAATACACTCTAGTGCCTAAAATCCATCTAATTTTAAAATGAAACACATTAATATGGTCAACTTAAGTGATTTAATGTGATATATTATCCAAAGGTATTAGTATAAATATAATATCAAGCCTCATTCATTCTTCACCTAACATAGACATAACACAGACCAAAAATAACTTAATTAAGCACTCAAGTGAGAAAATATTCCTTATTTTATTATATTTTTATACCAGTCATAGGGACATCATATATACAAGTTTTAAGCAGTAAAGGATAACTCCATGAGTGATATTTTCCAAGTTATAAGCTAGTTAATTTTTGTATTAGCTTATTACACATTGCATGATTCACACACAGTCTAACATATAGGGATAACTATATAATATGAGGCCCTATTTAGAGTATTGGATATGTAGGTAGTTTTCATTAATAGAGGGGTCATTGGGGAATATTAATAATGTGTTCCCACTAACCCATTATTTCCACAACCCCTTTGAAAATGAATAACTAGTGTTTTTATAGTTGACAAGGAGTGATGATGAATGACCCAAATATAAATCCACTAGAGTGAAGACAACATGGAATATAGAAGCATCCATGTAGTTACATCATATTTTATCAATTATTTCATATTAGAAACCTAATTACAAATCATACAGTAACATCAATGTAATTATATCATATTGACATAAGTGTTTGCAGCTACAAAGTTGCAACTTCCAAAATTAGGTGATTGGTCTAGAATCTAGATCTAATCTTCTTTATACCTATTCTAGATATAAATATGTATTATAATCAGAAATATATAAGTATATTTCTTTCATTATTATTAAAATATATAGCATAACTTTACTTTCCATTTATAATATATTAGCATAATAAATTCATTATATGTTATATATGAGTTTTGTAATTAATTGGTATACTTTAGAGCTAGTCTACCATCCTTGTACCCTAAAATATCTCTCCCCCTTTTTGGGCCTCTTTTTATGCTACCTAATGGACTACACAAAATCAACACATCTTGATGCATGATAATCATTAAAAATTATTTCTCTTTTGATACCTTTAGCACCAGCTAGAAGAATTTTCAAAGATCTTGCACCAGTTGGAAGGTAGTTTCTTAGCACCTAAGTTTGAAGGAGAATCTCATTGAGTTATTGCATGTGGAAGTTGGAAATCATGGGAAATAGAGTATTGGATCCAATGTCATAATGACCCCTAGTGATAGCTTATCACCTGGTGTACACCCATCTAACCTGGTAAGAAGATGTTCCTTCACCTATAAAAATGGGCTTGAACCTAAAGAAAGAAAAGGTGACATTAATGCAATAAATATCTACTGGATTAGTTATAGGATCATATACTAATTTTGGCTTAAAAACATCATAAATACTTTGAAGAATCATCATGTATTACCCAAGATCACCTGTGAGCCACTAGGCTTGTAGTAGAACTTAGATGAGAGTGTTCTATTTTATACAAAATATACTTTGTGTTGATGAACTTTGAGTGAATAGAATTGGTGTTACATATTTACTTGGTTTTGGATTATTTTCATATAGTTTATCACTATTGTATGTTTGTGACTTATGTTTTATATGAATAATGCTATAGTTTTCATTTTTTTTAATGTATTGTGATGTAAAGGTCTATTTTAGGTTGTTAATGATGTCACTATGACATATAGAAACTTTGGTCTACTTGTAAAACCCACTAAGTGTTGAAACCAGTATGCATTGATCCCCTAGTAATTATGCCTAGAGTGTTAACTTAAAGAGTGAGCACCTTAACATGAGTCATTCCCTTAACTCTGAATGACACTTTACTTTCTATCGCTATGGATTGTGTCATTAATAGCTATATCTATCTAGGCATGTAATTTCACCAAAATACTTGTGCCCTTGAATAGGCTTACACCTCCTAACCTTATATAGAATGACATGCATTGATAGATCACCTAAGCCCATCTCACAAATGACTAAGTCCCATTGAGACTAAAGCTACACCATGTTTTGACTAGCCCAAAATAAGACCTGATCCCTTCACTAATACACTTAGGGTGAGTGCTTAAGGCTTGCACCTTGTGTGAAATTGATGTTGATATGATAGTGCATTCAAATGTTGTGCAAAATAGACTATTACTATGCTTTCACCTAGTTGTATCAAGTATAAAACTAACTTGAATTAATTTCTAAGCACATGAGCTAAATAAGGAAACTTTTCTACAATATTTTGGTTCCATTTTTGGGACCTATGTTGAATGTTGTTGTTGTAATGGTTCACCAGAGTGATACTACAAATTTTTCTCAAGAACATCAAGCACTGGATAGATAAAGTATAATATCATTTCACGTAGAAGCATTTGACATGCCAAGGATAGAAGCTAAGATAATGGGTGAAAACTAAACTATATGATGCTCTATATGAGGTGTTCTTTTATAAACTACCTACGCATGTGTACTGGTCATTGGTTACTTATACCAACTCTATAAGAAAAATATATAGCCAAAACTTTGAGTGGACAAAGGAGCACCTAAAGAGGATTTAAATATTGGATGATGTTTATACATGCACTATCAACAAGTGATAGAATGGTGTGCTAAATAGATATGTGTTAGAATTCAAAGTGTCAACCTTCTCTTTCCCTAAAGAAGTAGAGGATGAGTTCTTTTGTGAACCAAGGAGTGCATTCATAAGAGGGATCAACATTGAACTAAATAAATTACTAGTAGATTATGGTATTGAAACCATAATAATGGTAGGATAAAATCCTTGTGTGTATGAGCAAGCATAGAAGGTGAGAAGAGAAAGTGTAGGTGAGGCATGATGGAAAGGGATGAGCAACTTGAAACCTAATATCTCTAAAGGTAGAACTATAACAAGTGATGGGGCAAGTTGATAGAGGATATAAAACCAAAAAGTGTTGAAAGGACCTTTAGTGATTAATAAGGGCATGGGAAAGGATCTTTTAAATTGTAGTAGCATGATAGAAGAGAGGAGCAAGCTAGAGACTGAGCTCAAGATTTGGGTGTAGAATGCCTCAAATTCTTGCAAGATGTGGTGAATGAGGATGCACTAGATGCACCTTTCCAATTTGAACCTAAATTGAAAGCTCATGCATTAGATTCTCCACTAGAAGATAGAAGAACAATAACTAACACTATTATCAACATTGACTTTGATAGAATTCAAACTTTGAACCAAGACTTTGTAATTGAACAAGTAATACCTTATGAGGAATTGAAAAAAAATATCATAAACCATTGAGTGTCAACCCAAGAATATAGAACATAAGTACAAGCATTCCCATTTAGAGGATTTTAGCTATGTCAATTGGGCAACATCCCATAGGAAGTGGCTTGGTACCACAAGTGATCAGTATCATGCTATCGAGCTTGATGGTGTAACCTATACTAGGAGGTTTAGTTCTCAACACTATATTTAGAAGCATTAGAGAACCACCTCCAATATAGATGCTATGGGGTAAATGCCTTATACTCTAGTACCACCCCCTCAATAGATTTATTACAAAATAGTGATGCACTTGCTTGAGAATCATGATGTAGAGAACATCACAGAGTATGTGCTCAAGTGTGAGCTTTAATGATACACTTGGGGTATCACCCAATTAGAGTGCAAGGTAACTTAGTTCATGATAATCTTATTTGACCATGCCCATACCTGATATCAAAAATTTCATCTAAACTAGGCTATGTTTGATTAAAATATATTGAAGGAGGCTTTCTTAAAATAATTTGATATTCAAAAGTTTGAGTAATAGAGCATCATGATGCTCAAGGAAATAAAATAAGAGTTATCCAAGATCATACACCTATATGATGCATAGTTTGAGACCCTCCTTTATAAGCTTCTATATGATATCCACCCCTCCCAACATGTGTAATGGTTTTTTAGGGGCCTTCTAGTACCTTTTAAGAGAGAATTGTTTATGAAGACCTTCATGGACCCTCATGAAGCACTTGAATACATGCTCTAGGATGAGGTAGTAGGTAGTGTCGACACTAGGATCAACCCATTTATGGATGTGTAGATCACATCAATGGCCTCCCAACTATAAAAGCTAACTGTTGGTTCAACATATGACACTCATATTAGATTGTGGTATACTAACTATGATATGGAGGGGCACAACAATAATAATTTTCCACAAAAAAATATATGTACCTTAATTCTCAATTGTGAAGTTTGTCATAGGATACATGACTCTAAAAAAGTCCCTAATTATAGTGCACCAATCAAGTAAACACTACCATATATTATAAGATGTGCAATGCCTATACTCATTAAATAGTGGATTGTTAAGTTATTGATGAGATACACCAAAATATTGGGAGAGGTGCATACTAGGCTATGACCATAGCTAGAGAGAAGGTAGGTAAAGGAAACAAAGGTTATGGCTAGCAAAATATTGGCTATGGGAATCAACAAGGCATGTGTAGGTGAGGTGGAAGATGCAATAGAAGAAGGTTCCTACCATGATAATGTTACAAGTGAGGGCCAACTAAGCATTACCAATATGACTTCCCCACACATCCAACGTGCAATTATTATCTTGGATCACATGCTCTCAAAGATTGCTTAGAATTATACAAAAAGTTGACTCAAGGTCAGCTTGGCATAGATAAGGGTGATGTCATGGTTATGCATGAGTAAAAGGAGGATAAATGGACTCCAAACCCATAACAAACTCTTAAGGATCAACCTAAAGTTTAGACCATAACTCAGAGTGGGTTCACCACATGGCCACCTACTATGCTAACAAAAGAATTATGCTTGGAATATGGTGAATCAAGTTGTGTTGAGTGCATAATATGAATTGATTCAAAAGATACACCCTACCCTAACCTGATATGATTGAAGGACATCCTACAATAATCCATGAGAATAATACAAAATTTTTAGGGAGAGCTCTAATTGGCCAGATATCTATGGGCACAAGCAAGTGCCTCACACAAGAAGTAAGAGAACTAAGAGGTTGAAGTAAAGGAGTTAATTGAGATCCTATGCCTCTTACAATCTAAATGAATGTTTCTTCTACTTAAAAAATTACTTTTGCATCACATAGGGAAGGGATCAGAGGAGGATGCCATGCCTTAGATGATTTAAGTTGCTACACTAAATATGGAGTGGGTGTGTGAAGTAAAGCATACTCATAATGTAGAATATGACTAAAAATTAATAATAAATGCCACCATAAATGGATGGCATATTTTTTAGGTCTTTTTAGATATGGGAATTGAGGTTAACATTCTGACCAAAACATCTTAGGAGAATATGGGATGGCCACCCTTAAAACCCTCCCCTCATATGTTATTTATGGCCAACAAAACCTGATCATAATATATCAAGATCTTAAAGGGCACCATTGTAGATATTATAGGTGTAAAATTCCAATCCAAGTTTGAGGTAATTGATTTCATAGAGCATGATAACTATCTAATTCTCTGAGGGAGGCCATGGTGCTATGCCAACAACATGGACATGTGCTTCAAGAAGTGTTACATGACTTTCAAGAATGGTAAAAAGAGGGTGGTGATCCTCCTATCAAGTGATAAAGGGTCTTCATATGTTTAAAGTGTTGATCTAAAAGATGAGATCAACCACATTTATAACATCATGGTGTGGGGCATCAAAAAGCTTAACCCAAGTGACCAAAGAGTGCTCAAATGGGAGGATGGACAATTAGCTTTTTGATACAATTATGTAGCATGTGACTGATGGGTTGAATAGGTTCATGAAGTTACTATCCAAAGGTGCCACCTAGTGTGGGAAACTAAGCCAAAGCTATCCCAAATAGGACTAATTAGAATTGAACACACTCAAAAGAAATGGATTCCCTATGCTAAGAAGGTAGGGAAAATGGTATTCCAACTGAGTAAAGGGAGGCTTTTATCACTCCTAAAATATTGAGGGATCAAACCTATAGAGAACTATATCCGTGACATTGAAACATGCATTCCCAAGGAAATAGATAGAATGGGTGCACTAGTGTATACCTTAAATAGCACTACTGCTCATTGGTGGGAAATGAAAAGGCCTAGTTTGTGAACCTGGCAAGATGTGAAGGAAAAAATATACACCAGGTTTAGAAAGAGTAATAACGACTTAGACATACCTATTTACTCATGTTATTCTGACCCAATCTTACATGTTCTATTGTATGAATAAACTTAGACTATCTATGGAAAAAATGCACCCAAAAGCCTATGGGTGCATGCCTTCTATAGGACTTTGCAAACATGCGCACAAGCATGGTATGTTGTAGATGAAAAATGTCAAGAGATAGGATACTGAAAGGTACTTAAGGAGAGGTTCATACACACCTTATCCTTCTCTTGATAGAACTTAGAGCTCCTGGAGCCACCGCAAGTCATTTGTAGCATAGTATTTGAGGACATTTCCATCTTAGAAGAGTTCCATAGAGACATGTTTGAGGAGAAAGGACTAACACTCCCAAAGTTTTTTGAATAAAAGGTACTCAATAGTGATTCTAGTGAGGAAGATGAGACCTAAAAGGAGTGAAATTGGAAGGATATAATAAGAAGATAAAAACTTGTGCACCTTGCAGAAGATATCACCCCAAATGAAGAAGATCTAACATATCTTTGAATTGAAAAAATGGAGGGGACAAGACAAGTTGAATACTCTCATAAAGAGATGAATGAACCCTATCTTGTACCACTTAAGACCACTAAATTAGAAATAAGTGTAGAATGTAAGTCAAATATTACCACTATAGGTGCTTACTAGTCTGATGTAAAGATGGTGCAAATTATAGACCTCATAAAGGAATTTTAGGACTTGTTCCCATGTAGCTACTGATACATGAAGGTCACCCACCCTTCCCTTAACAAAATGAGAATAAATATAGTGGATGGTGTAAGGTTTATCAATAAGCACCCATATAGAATGAATCCCAATCTCTATGCCAAGGTAAAAATAGAGATTGATGTAATGCTATCTATTAGTGTCATCTACCCTATACAAGAGTTTGAATGGGCGAGCTCGATGGTAATAAGCATCAAGAAATATGGGTGCATATAGATATACATTAACTATAGAATTTTGAATAATACTTGAATCATTGACATGTGCTCAACCCTGTTCATCGATGAGGTCTTGGATGGTGTCATAGGTTGTAAAATTTATACTTTCACTGATTATTTCTTGGGATACCATTAGGTATAGATTGAGGAGGAGGATAATCCCAAAATAACCTTTGTGATTGAATGGGGTTATTTTGCTTATATTGGGATGCCCTTTGGAATCAATAATGCACTAATTATATTCTCTAAAGTGGTGATCATTTCTTTCAAGGAATTAATCCATAGGTTCTTCCAAGTCTATCTTGATGATTGGATTGTATATGGCCTTATAAAAGACCATTATGACAATTTGTACCTCATGTTTGAGAGGTGCAAGTAGCACCATATATAATTAAACTTGAATAAGTTCATCTTAACAACCCCCTTAGGAACATTTCTTAGGAAAATCATCTTCAAGGATGGTTTGCTTATTAACCCTATGAATATAGTCATCATAATTTAGTTCTAGACTCATTCAACATAGAAAGACATTTGTTTCTTTCTAAGCCATTATAGATACTAATAGAATTTTATATGGAGATAGGCAAATATTAAAACACCTCTAGAGGATCTCTTGTGAAAATATGACCCATTTTATTAGGGCCAATAACAAGAAGAGGCATTTAAAACATTGAATATAAATTTTCTTAACACATCAATTTTACAATTCCTAGACTGGATTACTCCTTTCCACATCCATGTTAATGATTCAAGATCCAAAAATGGCACTATATTGGCATAATCATGTGAGTGCAAGATGGGCCACCCATCTCCTTTTAAAGTAGTAAATTTATGCAATTAGAATAGAATTACACCACTACCAAGTGTGAGGCATTGGTAATGGTCTATGCCTTACAAAAAATTAGGCAATATCTATTGGTGAACCCATTCATCTTTATCATTGATCATGAGGCACTCAAGTACCTCATGAACAAGCCTATTTTACACTAGTGTATATGGAGATGGATAATCCTATTCCAAGATTTTTATTTTTCCATTGTTATTAAACTTAGAAATAAAAACTTAGGGCCAGACCATTTATCCTGCATAACTTCTAGTGATGTAGTGGTGTTGATTGAGGACAATATGTTAGATGTGCAACTATATAGATTCCAACACATCCCTGAAGACTATCAGAGATTTTTGCTTTCCTTACATTTGGGTTTACACCTTAGACCATGTCAAAAAGGGAGAAAAATCAACTTGAAGTTTGTGCTACCCCCTTTCAACTCATTGAGGGGGAGCTATACAAACTAAGTAGAGATGAATTCCTACACTAGTGTGTTATGGAACACAAAAGGGACTCCATATTATAATAATCACATGAGGGAATCGTAGGAATCCATTGTGCTAGAAATGCAATAGTGCACAAAATATTGTAGTTAGTATTATGGTGGCCAAGCCTATTCTAAGATGCAAAGGAGTACACAATGTTATGTGACATATTTTAGTGCATCATGATGATATGCCTCTCATCCCCATTATTTCCTAAGTACCATTAGATAAATGGGCCATTAATTTTTTTGGACCAATAACTCCCACAACATGGTGCATAAATGTAAGGTATATTTTGGTATCCATTAACTATTTCACTAAGTGGTCCAATGTCATGTTGATAAAAGACTACATAACATGATAAATGCATGCTTCATCTAGGATAACATAATAATTCAATATGGGTACCCATTAAGTCTAACTAGTGATAGGGGAACTCATTTCATGAATGAGATGGAGCGCATCCTCTTAACTAAATACATGGTAGCACACCAAAAGACTACCCCATATCATCCATAATCAAATGGCATAGTTGAAGCATTCAACAAGATAACAGGAATATGATTGACAAATATATGTGACATTAGTTTCAATGATTGGGATGATCGCATTTTAGTGGTACTATGGGCATACTGCATGATATATAAGTGCCTGAACAAAGCTAGACCCTTTCAGCTAGTGTTTGGCATTGAATCAGTTATCCCCATAGAATTTATGGTACCATCCTTATGTATTACATGGATTGGTCACTTAGATGACCAATAATATTTAAACACAAGGTTGGAATACTTGGAGCACTTGGATGAAAATCATACCCAAGTAAGATGGAGTCAAAAAATTGAAAAGGCACACTAGAAGCTTTGGCATGACAAGCACATCAAGCACAAGGAGACAAATGAAGGATCATTAGTGTTGCTTTATGACACAAAGTAATTAAACACCCACATAAATTTCAAACAAGGTGTATGGGCTCTTACATCATTCATCACATACTAGAGACAAGTGCATGCAAGTTGTGCATGTTGTCTAGTAAAAATTTCTCAGGGCATTTCAATGGCAACCAATTAAATTTGTATCACCCATAGGATGTGTTGGTGATGAAAAATGTCATTCCAATGAATCAATCTATTCACCTATCATGAAGGTTGAGATGGAATCATATCAATTTAATCATGGGAGTCTTATGACTGAAAATTTAGTGTAAGGCACGTAGAAGGGTCTTTTAAAGTTCTAGGGATTTAATATGTTAAATAATAAATCTAAATCAAGTGTAAAAATATTCACTAAGTTGATCAAACATAATATGAGAATTAATTATATCAATAATATTAATCATAAATAATGATTTTATCCAAGAAACTAATCATTCTTTGGATATTATATGATTCAATCTCAAATCTATATAAACTATCTTCTAACCTATCTGACATAATAAAGTCTATGAATTAGACAATCTCTTGAAGGACAAAAAATTTAGATTGTCAAAAAGATGTGTCTTATGTTTATGTTCACAAATGATCATCAAAATAATAAATAATAAATCATAAAAGATCAATATATATCAACAACCTAAAGAGACAAGACAAACAACAATGACTAACTAAGAAACTAACTAACAACTAACACTAAAATAAAGAAATCTAATCTAAACTATGAAAATAAAATATAAATAAATAGAAATTACTAAAAAATTAAACTAAATCTAAAAAAACTAAACTAAAAATCAAACTCAAATAAATAAAATACATAATAAAACAAAAAAATTGTGAATCTTAATAAATAACAGTCATCTTTTCGAATTGAATTGATTTTATTTGAGAAATCAACATCCTTCATATAAAATATCTTCAAAAGATAAATTTTACACTCAATTAGATCAATAATCTATCACAAAATAAATGTTTTCATCATTATGTTTACATTATGCACATAGGACTACAAGCTGCAATCATTAAAAGATATTAAACTTGACAATCTTCAGATAATTAGTTATAAATGATAATATAAAATTTGATATACTTATGTTGTCTAAGTAGTGTACTCAACCAACCATCACAAAAAGTACGATTGATCTATCTATAAAAGTCATGCTATCTCAGAGAAATTGCATAAAAGAGAGAGATAAATGAATGATTTTACAAGTGTACAAGTCTTCAGTACCTATGGTGTTCCTTCTTCAAATGAATGCTTGATTTCCTTTTATATCAAATATCATTAATAAAAAATTGAAAAAATATTTATAGAACAAAAATAAATAAATAATTAACCAACATCAAAAATCAACCAATGTGGGATAAAATGAATAATACACCATAATAAGAAACTAACAAAAGCAAAGAAATAAAACTTAATAAATGAAGGAGGTATAAGTATAAATGACAAGAGATCTCCTCTAATATAACTATAATGTAAGACATTATGTTAAGCATGAAAATATTCATGATAAGTCAAGATATATGATTTAAAATTAGTAAGACAACATGATAAACACATTAAATAACATTGAATAAATAGAATTAAATCATGATTATGCGTACTTTTAACCATTTCTTAGTTTTGTATTGTATATGAAAGATTATCTATCTGATTTGGATTGAGATGAAATTTTTTTAGGTTAAGATTGAGGGAATCTTGATCAATAAATTGACTTAACTATTTATGCATCTCTAAATAAATTTAAATATATTTTGATTTAACATATTCAGTAGGATCTATTGTTTCAAACTCTAAAGGATCATAAAATTTGAAACATTCATATATTAAACAAGTATTTTGATTTAAATTCTATAGAAGAAATCTTATAAGAAATATCATACTCACTTTTTAATTTCATATTATGATATGAATAATCTAGAAAATCAAACCTCTCATACTCAACTTTAGTCACATTTTAGTGTCTGCAATATCACAAACACATTTTTCTATTGTTATAACACTAAATCCAACATCAAAGAAATCAAAATTTTCATTATCAAGATGATCTTTTAAATTAGAAGTGATAGGATATTTATCAAAATGATTTAAATTAGATTTGATGTTGTTATAAATAGTGATAAAATCATAAGTAGGTGAGTAATTTTTGTTGAGAAAATAATCAGATTCAAAATCTAAAGAAATTTCCATATCAAAGTCAAGAGTTTCTAATTCAATATTTTTTTAAAACATCAATATCTTCATTAGATATGTCTAAAAAAAATAGAAGTAAATTATTTGACAAAGAGTCATCACTAAAAAAAATTAGAATTAAGATAAAATAAGTTATTAAATGATTGATCAGATTGATAAAATGAATTAAATTTCTCTAATTCTAAATCTAATGAAATGTCTAAATCAAAACATCTTGATGAAGTATCTGGACTATAATCTAATTATTAAGAGGTATTTTTAGTATACCATGCCATGACTTGATCATAAACAAAAATTATAAAAAATTCTTTGGGAAATTTGTGTTCAAATTATAACATCAACATTCAGAATATTTTGTATTTGGACATATCATGGTTGAGTGAATAAAGCTTACAAATATCTTGATTTTATCTTTGAATGTGAGAAAATTTTAAAGCTGAGCTAAAATCAATAATACCAATTTTATAAATAATCTAAATATAATTCTTAGGTAAGTTATTACTCCAACAAAAAATGAAAAGATCACCACTTGGTCAGAAATAAATAGGAACTTCATTTAATTTTGAAAGAAAATGCAACAAATATTCTCCTATAGACTCTTTTTCTTTCAAATAAAGCATAAACCAAGCTATTAGACATTGATCTACTTGATTTTCAATTAAGTTTTTGATGTAAAGCCATTCTTGAATGAGCTCATTAGAAGTTTCCATAATTAAGCAAGAAACAGTCACTAAACTAGAATCAAAATTTGAGCGATCGATTATGATAACTATAAATTGAAAAATGGTGATCAGTTATGGTAATGTGAATCATTGAAGATAATCATTAATACATAAAGACACTTGATTTAAACTCCCCAATGGATTCACTAAATTTTTTGGTGGTAAAAAATGTCATGCCAATGAATCGACCCATTCATCTATCACGAAGGTTAAGATGGAATCAGACAAGTTTAATCGTGGGAGTCCTATGACTAAAAAATCAATGCAAGGCATGTAGAAGGGTCTTTTAAAGTTATAGGGATTTAATATGTTAAATAATAAATCTAAATCAAGTGTACAAACATTGACTAAGTTGATCAAACACAACATGAAAATTAATTAAATCAAGAAGATTACTCATAAACAATGCTTTGATCCAAGAAACTAATCATTCTTTTGATATCATATGATTCAATCTCAAATATTTATAAACTATCATCTGACCTATCTAACAGAATAAAGTCTATGAACTAGATAATATTTTAAAGAATAGAAAATTTATAGTATTGAAAAGATGTTTCTTATGTTCATGTTCACAAATGATCATCAAAATAATAAACAAAAAAGCACAAAAGATCAATATATATATATATATATATATATATATATATATATATATATATATATATATATATATATATATATCAACCTAAAGAGACAAGACAAACAATGACTAACTAAGAAACTAACTAACAACTAACGCTAAAATAAAGAAATCTAATGTAAAATAGGAAAATAAAATAATCTAATACTAACACAAAGAAAGAAAACACAAATAAAAAAAATTACCAAAGAAAGTAAACCAAAGTTAACAAAACTAAACTAGAAATCAAACTCAAATAAATAAAATACATAATAAAATATAAAATTTGTAAGTCTTAATAAATAAGAGTCATTTTAACAAGTCAGATTGATTTTATTTGATAAATTAACATCTTCATACAAAATATCTTCAAAATATAACTTTTACAATCAATTACATCAACATTCTATCTCAAAAGCAATGTTTTCATCATTATTTAGGTTGAATAATTGGATTCTATGCATAAGACTGCAAGATACAATCATCAAAAGATTTTAAACTTGATAATATTTAGATAATCAATTATAAATGACAATATAAAACTAGATATATGTGCATTGTCTAAGCAGTGTCCTCAAATGTCAGAGAAAGTACAATTAGTCTACCTACAAAAGTCATGCTATCTCAGAGAAATTTCATAGAAGAGAGAGATAAATGAATGAATTTACAAGTATATAAGTCTTCAGTACCTGTGTTGTTCCTTCTTCAAATGAATGCTTGATCTCCTTTTATATCCCTCACTTAGTTATAAAATAAGTTATAGCCAGCTTTAAGTTAGTTATTGGTGAATGTTAACTAATTGACTTTAACAAAGTCAATTAATTAACTAAATTTATTAAGGATAAATTAGTTAAGACTTAAAAAATCTTAATTTGATCAAGATATTTTAAGATAATAGACATGGGAAGTAATATAATGGGTGGGGACCCATACTAATTAATAATATAGTAGGATACATAATAATCATAAAATAATAAATAAAAAATTGATAAATTTCACTTATGTTTAAACCATAATGCATTCAAACTAAACTTAACCATATATAACTATACCAAACTCCAAAATTATTGAGTGTACCAAAATAACATAAATTATCAAGTCTAAAGTATCAAGTTTTGTATGAAAAAGTTCAACATTAAATAGAAATTATCCCTTGGATGACCAATAATCATCTAAATAAGATAATACTTTAATTACTTACTTATCTTGCTTATTAAGATAAACATTATACTCTATTTCAGTAGTAGGAAAGGGTATTAATTTGGTCCCTATGTCAGTTGTATCACCATCAATTTTTAGCTTAATTTTCGTAATCATCCTGACTTCACTGGATACTTTAGGTTCAGTTCTCTTCATAACAGAACTATTTTCACAAGCATGATCTAGAACATCTATGGTTTTCCATCTATTGATATATCCTTAAACTCCCACATTTTGCCTTTTCGACCTCAAAAGGGGCTCACTATGCACTCTTGACAAGATTAACCTTATACATTTTCCACTAAGGTTTGCATTAGATGGAGAAGGTACATTTGAAAGAGTGGCCATTTTTCTAATGTCTTCGGTATTGGTTTTTTCTATTTCAAATTGGTTATTAGGCTAATTATTGGGAAACTGATTAATAGGTAATGGTTCATCAAATTGTTCACCTCTATAAATAGAGGGATACAATTGTAAATAAGGAGGATCATGTTTAGGATCGTGCTCAAGGTGATGAGAAGAACTGCTTGAGGAGTGAGAATGGGCTCCAAACCTTTGACCTCAAAAATCCTTATGACCTCTATAGCCTCTTTGGATAAGAAAATTATTTAGAATATTCCAAAAATTTGGGTCATAAGGATAATAATAAATAGACATTATTATACCCCTAGGAAATCTAGGCCCAAAATGTCTAGCATGAAACCCAACCCTATTAGAACCTCTATTATGACTTGACTGATTACCACCTCTATTAGAATTTTATCCCCATTCACCATAATTATTATTGTTAGCTGGTTGATCCAACTAGATATACTGAGAAATATAAAATATAAAAGAAATGTGAAAGATAAAAACCAAAATTTAAAAACTTGAAACTATAATTTCATTTGTAACATGAATATAAAAATAAATTGCTTTGTAATTGAAACCACGGTACTACATCTAAATCCCAATTACATTTATTTTCATGATTCAAACATAAGGAAAATCTGATATTAATTCCAAGGATCTTTACCATTCAAGAACTTATGAATCAACTATTTGAATCCAAATCTTAAAATTTGTAAATTGATCACATCATAGATTGATATAAATTATCAAATTTATGCAAAAATATGTTTTATACCCTAATCACTTATAAAACTTAAAATTATTCATAAAACATATCTACATATTTAAATATATATATTTTTCCATCTTTGATTTAAATATTCCATTGATCAATTCTCAATACCAATAAAGTCACTACAATTTCCAAGTTTTATTTGAAAACATTCTCATATTGAAATCTAACTTGAATCTCAAAGCACTACAAAATGATGAAATAAACTTTCCAAAAGCCTATGAATTTATTCATGATAATCATCTGTATGGACCTGAATCTCTATATAATTCATGAAAACTGATCAAACCAAAGTTAAAGACCATTACCATCATATATAATTTGAAAAACAATTATATATCATTGTATTCCTTTATAACCTATTTCATCTCAAAACATTAAGTCTACAATAGTTTTTAACAAATCCTTTTCTAACTTAATTGTTCAAAAAAATTGAGAAACAAAAAAAATGTTTTATACCCTAATCACTTATAAAATTTAAAATTATTCATAAAACATATCTACATATTTAAATTTATATATTTTGCCATCTTTGATTTATCATAGTCCATTGATCAATTCTCAGTACCAATAAATTCACTACAATTTTCAAGTTTTATTTGAAAACATTCTCATATTGAAATCTAACTTGAATCTCAAAGCACTTCAAAATGATGAAATAAACTTTCCAAAAGCCTATGAATTTATTCATGATAATCATCTGTATGGACCTGAATCTCTATATAATTCATGAAAACTAATCAAACCAAAGTTAAACACCATTATCATCATATATAATTTGAAAAACAATTATCTATCATTGTATTCCTTTATAACCTATTTCATCTTTAAACATTAAGTCTACAATAGTTTGTAACAAATCCTTTTCTAACTTAATTGTTCAAAAAAATTGAGAAACAAAAAAAATATGTTTTATACCCTAATCATTTATAAAACTTAAAATTATTCATAAAACATATCTACATATTTAAATATATATATTTTTCCATCTTTGATTTATCACAGTCCATTGATCAATTCTCAATACCAATAAAGTCACTACAATTTCCAAGTTTTATTTGAAAACATTCTCATATTGAAATCTAACTTGAATCTCGAAGCACTACAAAATGATGAAATAAACTTTCCAAAATACTATGAATTTATTCATGATAATCATCTGTATGGACCTAAATCTCTATATAATTCATGAAAACTGATCAAACCAAAATTAAACACCATTATCATCATAAAAAATTTAAAAAACAATTATATATCATTGTATTCCTTTATAAACTATTTCATCTCAAAACATTAAGTCTACAATAGTTTGTAACAAATCCTTTTCTAACTTAATTGTTCAAAAAATTTGAGAAACAAAACCTTAAATATGAAAACAACTGACGAATATTGAGCTTTTCCAAATTACTGCAAAATTGTTGCTTACTTTGACTTGAAAAGAAACTAGCTCATACTGAAATCATCAATAGTCATCTAAAATCAAAAACCATAAAAAAACAACAACTATAAACTGAGGACTTTCCACATGAAAGCTTAATATGAAAACTTAATCCAAACTTTGAGCATGAGAACTTCAACCTTCTCAAATGGGTCTTATAAAGAGGTGTTCAAACCCTTGAAAATATAAATAATTATTTAGACTTTCCTCAAAATTTACAATTGAAACCTAAGTTCATGTTAAATTTTTAGATTTATACACATGTAAAGATTATTTTGACTATAAATAATCATTGAACTGTATGTAATCATTTCTATAAAACAAATACAAATTACCCATGACAAGAAACTAGTAATTGAAATGATAAACTCAAAAATCTTATGTGAGTTATATACTTAACTTATTCCATGCAAAACCCATTAACTGTTCAAAATATTTGTCATCTTTATGAAAACTAAAACTACGCAGACCCAATACTCAGTCACATATTCACATGCAATAATCCTTTTAAATTATTTCAAACTTTCACAATCTTCCACCAACAAATGTAGACTCAAAACCAAATAAATATTCACTTTGTTTTTCAAAACTCCATATTTCTAGAGAAAAGTGAAACACAACATACCTAGATTTGAGTTCAAATCCTTTATTTAAAATTTTCACTCATCTCCTCTCTGCAACTCGAATCCCATCATGCCAAAGCTTCACTTCTACCAAAAGCTTTCAAAATGATGCAGTGAATGAAGAAAAATAAACTTTTATTTGCCACCCTTCAAACCATAACTACTTGAGTGACATGTTCTATTTTCATTGGCTCACAATTATCAATTGTGTACTTAGCAATTATTTAAACCATTTTGATAAATTAATAAATTTAGCAACAATCTAATCTTCCTACTAAGACCTTCGTTAAGTTTCATGACTCAAGGTACCTAGTTGGCCATAAATACCAACATACCACTAAATCCATCATGATCTTGAAACACTGAGATAAATTTCCAAACATTAATTTCTATGCCAAATCGACCAAACTATGATAGATCAAAGTCCATTAGATGTCAACTCATCAACCATGCTACATTAGGGTTTAAGACTTATACATTTATGAAGAACTTTATAATCACTAAATAACTTAAGTCATATAATCAATAAACCTTTAAAACTAGAAGCATTCCTTATACCAAGCACAAGTCCTGATGGAATCAAATTCAAACCTTAATATTGTGTCTTAACATCATGACCCTTTGACCTTGAAAATAAAGAATGTAATAAGAAAAGTCCCCTTTAGGTCATTTCAAGATATTTTTATTCAAGTGAAGGTAAAATTCTAAAAATGAGTATCATGATTTTCAAAGGACTTGTATGTCATTAAATTCCCATCAAGCAAAAACTTTCACACACATAATTTAAAGGATGATACTCATACATTGATAATTGTGATCATCATATTTGATTATTTCTTGAATCTTAAAACAACTTAGCTTAGAATGCCAATGAAATGACTATGTATTTGGGAAATCAAGTAAAGAAAAATAACTTGTAAGATAGACAAAGGAGTGTGATAGAATCATCCAATAAAGAGGATCACATCAAATATCCCAATCATAACACCATCATATATTTTGTTTCAATAATCATTTTAACTAAAAACAACATTATAAATCACTAAAATGACCAAAGATTTATTGATCAACTAAAAATATCAAATTGAACTGATTGAATTTGAACTTTGAATATCAATTAAACCTTCATGAATTGACTGATACAAAAATGAATCAATCAACTGAGCACCTCTAAGCCATCAAACCATATCAAATAGTGTCAAATTGAATCATCTATTTAGAAATGAAAAATTATACTTCTATAAAGCATATCATCAAAAATAAAATTCTTCTTGAAGATCAAATTATCACTAAATATCATCAAAATGACTAAGAACTGAGAAAAATGTAAGTCCACTGAAACTATCAAGTAGGCTAAATGTGATCATATCTATAATCATATATGCATATTTTATTCATTTATCTACCATGCTTTTTAAAACCATTGAAACATAAATAAAAAAATAAAGTATTACAATTTCATAATCAAATATGCATCTACAAATATCATCAATCAATAGGGCCCTTGACATAGTTTTAGGATTTATGATAGAGTCATCTCTATGGCAGTAAGTATAAACTTGAAAATTTAGGAGTGTAGAAAATAGGTATAACACTAGCGACCTTGCTAGCCAGTTTCAAGTATGAAATTAGGTAGCAATCAAATTGCCTAGTATAAGAACATTTAACTTGAGAGCGTGATCCAAGTAAATCATTTCTCAAGTAGCTATGTGTGAACCCATTTAATAATGAATTTTGATAAGGGATGAGTTATTCAACTAGCGTGTCATGAAGAATGGGAATGATGTAGCAAAAAAGTTTAGGATAGATGCACTAACAAATGTAAATGCCTCAAATACAATTTATAAAAGTATAATATTAATTTTATGACCCATTATAACTCAGTCTATATTAATCATATATAAAAGAAATTTGAGATTATAAAGAATAACATTTGAAAATAAATAATACTTATAATAGAATTGTATCATCCTCACATTCTTCCTTCATAATGTGAAAACTTTTTCCACTTGAAACATTTGTTGATATTTTGAAAGTTAGAAGGCAAACAACAACAATAAAATAAACAAACAACTAGAAAAACTAAAAGGGAAAATAAAATCAAACATCAAACCAAAACTCAACAAAATATTTATAGAACAAAAAAAATAAATCATTAACCAACATCAAAAATCATCCACTATGGGACAAAATGAGGAATACACCATAACAGGAAACTAACAAAAGCAAAGAAATAAAAGTTAATAAATGAAGGAGGTATAAGAATGAATGACAAGAGATCACATCCAATATAACTATAATGTAAGACATTATTTTTAACATGCAATTATTCATGATAATTCAAGTTATATGATTTAAAAACAACAATACAACATGATAAACACATTAAATAACCTTGAATAAATAAAATTAAATCATGATTATGCATGCTTTTAGCCATTTCATGGTTTTGTATTGTATATGAAAGATTATCTATCTTATGTAGAGTGAGATGAAAAATTTTAAGGTTAAGATTGAGGGAATTTTGATCAATAAATTGACTTAACTATTTAAGTATCCTTAAATAAATTTGAATATCTTTTTATTTAACATATTCAGTAGGATCTATTATTTAAAACTTTAAAGGATCATAAAATTTAAAACATTTAGTCAATATTATTAAACAAGTCTTTTGATTTAAATTCTATTAAAGAAACTTTATAAGAAATATCATACTTGTTAATTTTGTATTATGATCTAAATAATTGATAAAATTAAACCTCTCATACTCAACTTCATTGATTTGATTGCTCATTTCAGTGTCTGCAACATCACAAAAATATTTTTCTATTGCTATAGAACTAAATCAAGCATAAAAAAGAATCAAAATTTTCATTATTAGGATGATCTTTTAAATCAAAAGTGATAGAAAAATTATCAGGACTCGAATTAGATTTTATGTTGTTATAAATAGTGATAAAATCATAATTAGATTAGTAATTTATGTTGGGAAAATAATCAGATTCAAAATCTAAAGAAATTTACATATCAAAGTCAAGAGTTTATAATTCAAGGTTTTTTAAAACATCAGTATCTTCTTCATTAGATATGTCTAAAATAAAATTATGAGTAACTTTATTTGAAAAAGAGTCATCACTATAAAACAAATCAAAATTAAGATAAAATAAGTTATCAGATGATTGATTAGATTGATAAAATGTATTAAATTGCTCTAATTCTAAATCTGATGAAAAGTCTAAATCAAAACATTCTGATGAAGTATTTGAATTATAATCTAATTCTTGAGAGGTGTTTTCAGTATAACATGTCATGATTTGATCATAAACAAAAAACATAGAAAATTCTTTGATAAATTCATATTCAAATTGTAACATTAACGTAGATAATATTTTGCATTTGAACATATCATGATTGAGTGAATAAAGCTTACAAAGATCTTGATTTTGTCTTCAAATGCGAGCAAATTTCAAAGCTGAGATAAAATCAACAATACCAATTTTGTAAATAACTTGAATATAATTCTAAGGTAGGTTATTCTTTCAACTAAAGAAATAAAATATTGCCACTTGGTTAAAAATAAATAGGAATTTTATTTAATTTTAAAATAAAATGTAACAAATATTCTTGTAAACTCTTTTTATTTCAAATAAAGCATAAACAAATCTATTATATGTTGATATAATTGATTTTCAATTAAGTTTTTGATGTAAATCCATTCTTGAGTGAGCTCATCCAAAGTTTCCATAACCGAGGAAGAAATAATCACTAAACTAGAATCAAAATTCAAATGATTGGTTATGATAACTATGAACTAAAAACTGATGACCATTTATGGTAATGTGAATCACTGAAGATAAGAATGAGTAAATAAATACACTTGTTATAAAAATCTCCAATGGAGTCACCAATTTTTTTGGTGGTGAAAAATTACATGCCACTTAATCGACCCATTCACCTATCACGAAGGTTAAGATGGAATTGTACTAGTTTAATCATGGGAGTCCTATGACTAAAAAATTAGTAGGCATGTAGAAGGGTCTTTTAAAGTTATGGGGATTTAATATGTTAAATTATAAATCTAAATCAAGTGTACAAGCATTCACAAAGTTGATCAAACACAACATGAAAATTAATTATATAACGAAGATTACTCATAAACAATGCTTTGATCCAAAAAACTAATCATTCTTTCGATTTTATATGATTCAATCTCAAATATTTATAAACTATCATCTGACCTATCTAACATAATAAAGTCTATGAATTAGATAATCTCTTGAAGTAAAAAAAAATTAGATTATCAAAAATATGTGTTTTATGTTCATGTTCACAAATGATCATCAAAATAATAAACAAGAAAGCACAAAAGATCAATATATATCAACAACCTAAAGAGACAAGACAAACAACAATGACTAACTAAAAAACTAACAATTAACACTAAAATAAATAAATCTAATCTAAACTAGGAAAATAAAATAATATAATACTAACACAAAGAAAGAAAATAGAAATTATTGAAAAAAGTAAACTAAAGCTAAAAAAACTAAACTAGAAATCAAACTCAAATAAATAAAATACATAATAAAATATAAATTTTACGAGTCTTAATAAATAAGATTCATCTTAGTAAATCGAATTGATTTTATTTGATAAATCAACATCTTTCATACAAAATATCTTTAAAAGATAACTTTTACAATCAATTAGATCAATAATCTATCACAAAAGTGATATTTTCATCATTATTCGAGTTGAATAATTAGATTTTATGCATAGGACTATAAGCTACAATCATCAAAAGATATTAAACTTGACAATCTTCTAATAATCAGTTATAAACGATAATATAAAACTAGATATACCAGCATTGTCTAAGTAGTGTACTCAATCATCAAAGAAAGTACCATTTATATATCTATAAAAGTCATGTTATCTTAGAGAAATTGCATAAAAAAGAGAGAGATAAATGAATTACCTTATAATTATACAAGTCTTTAGTATTTGTGTTGTTCCTTCTTCAAATAAATGTTTGATCTCCTTTTATATCCTTCACTTAGTTATGAAATAAGTTATAACCAACTTTCAGTTAGTTATTGATTAATGTTAACTAATTAAATTTAAAAAGTCAATTAATTAACTAAATTTATTAAGGAGAAATTATTTAATACTTCAAAAATCTTAATTTGATCAAGATATTTTAAGATAATAGACCTAGGTACTAATCTAATGGGTGGGGACACATACTAATTAATAACATAGTAGGATACATAATAATCATAAAATAATAAATCAAAATTTGATAAATTCCACTTATATTTAAATCATAATGCATTCAAATTAAAATTAAGCATATATAACTATACCAAACTCCAAAATTACTAAATGTACCAAAATATTAAAAATTATCAAGTCTGAAGTATCAAGTTTTGTATGAAAAATTTCAACACTAAACATAAATTATCCTTAGATGACCAATAATCATCTAAATCAGATAATACTTCAATTACTTTCTTATCTTGCTCATTAAGACAAACATTATACTCTATTTTAGTATCAAAAAAGGAAAGTAATCTAGTCCCTATGTCAGTTATATCATCATCAATTTTTAGCTTAATTCTCTTAATCATCCTAACTTTACTAGATACTTTAGGTTTAGTTCTCTTCATAGCAGAACTATTTTTAGCAACATGATCTAGAAAATCTATGGCTTTCCTTTTATTGATATATCCTCACCCTCCAAAATTTATCCTTTTTGACCTCAAAAGGGGCTCACTATGCGCTCTTGACAAGCTTAACCTTATACATTTTCCATCGAGGTTTGTATTAGATGGAGAAGGTGTGTCTAAAAGAGTGACCATTTTCCTAAGGTCTTTGGCATGAGTTGTTTCTATTTCAAATAGGTTATTAGGTTGATTATTGGGAAACTAATTAATAGGCAATGGTTCATCAACTAGTTCACCTCTAAAAATAGGGAGTTACAATTGTAAGTAAGGAGGATCATGTTTAGGATCATGCTCAAAGTGATGAGAATAACTACTTTGGCAATGAGAATGAGCTCCAAAATTTTGAACTCAAAAAACCCTATGACCACTATAGCCTCTTTGGATAGGAAAATTATTAAGAATATTCCAAAATTTTGGGTCATAAGAATCAAAATGAATAGACATTATTGTACTCCTAGGATATCTAGGCCCAAAACATCTAGCACAAAACCCAACCCTATTAAAACCTCTATTATGACTTCACTGATTACCACCTCTATTATAATTCTATCCCCATCCTCCATCATTACTATTTTCAGCTATTTTATCCCACTAGACATACTGAGAGAAATAAAATTTGAAAGAAATGTGAAAGATAACAACCAAAATTTAATACCCTAAAACTATATTTTCATTTGCAACATGAATCTAAAAATAAATTGCATTGTAATTGAAACCACGGTACTGCATTTGAATCCTAATTATATTTATTTTCATGATTCAAACATAATGAAAATCTAATATTGACTCCAAGGATCTTGAGCATTCAATAACTTATGGATCAACTGTATGAATCCAAATATTAAAATTTGTAAATTGATCACATAATAGACTGATATAAACTATCAAATTTATGCAAAAATATGTTTTATACCCTAAATAATTTTGAAACTTAAAATTATTAATAAAACACACACACACACACACACACACACACACACACACACACACACACACACACACACACACACACACACACACACACACACATTTCCATCTTTAATTTATCATAGTCCATTGATCAATTCTCAATACTAATAAAGTAACTGTAATTTCCAAATTTTATTCAAAAACATTCTCATATTGAAATCTGACTTGAATCTTGAAGCACCACAAAATGATGAAATAAACTTACCAAAATCCTATGAATTTATTCATGATAATCATCTGTATGGACCCGAATCTCTATATAATTCATGTAAACTGATCAAACCAAAACTAAACACCATTATCATCATATATAATTTGAAAAATAATTATATATCATTGTATTCGTTTATAACCTATTTCATCTCAAAACCTTATGTCTTCAACAGTTTGGAATAAATCCTTTGTAAACTTAACCGTAAAACAAATTGAGAAAAAAAACCCTTAAATATGAAAACAACTAATGAATATTGAGCTTTTCCAAATCACTGCAAAATTGTTGCTTACTTTGAATTAAAAAGAAACTAGATCATACTAAAATCATCAACTACAATCCACAATTGAAACCTAGAATGAAAAAACAACTATAAACTGAGAAGGATTTTCCACATGAAAACCTAATATGAAAACTTAATCCAAAATTCAAGCATGATAACTTCAACCTTCTCTAACGGGTCTTGTTTAGAGGTGTTCAAACCCTCAAAAATATAATTGATTTTTGGATTTTCCTCAAAATTTACAACTAAAACCCATGTGCATGTTAAATTTTCATATTTAGAGATTATTTAGACTATAAAAAAACATTGAACTATATGTAATCATTTTCAAAAAACAAATACAAATTACCCATGACAAGAAATTAGTAATTTAAATGATAAACTCAAAAATCTTATCTGAGTTCTATACTTAACCCATTCCATGCAAAACCCATAGACTATTCAAAATATTTCTCATATTTATGAAAACTAAAACTATGTAGACCCAATACTCACTCACATATTCACATGCAAGAATCCTTTTAAATTATTTCAAGCTTTCGCAATTTTCCACCAATAAATCTAAACTTGAAACCAAATAAAGATTCACTTTGATTTTCAATATTCCATATTTCCAAAAAAAATTAAAACACAACATACTTGGCTTTGATTTCAAATCCTTTCTTCAAAATTTTCACTTGACTCCTCTTTGTAACTCAAATCCTGTCACATCAAAGCTTTGCTTATGCCAGAAGCTTGAAAAATGATGCAGTGAATGAAGAAAAACAAATTTTTATTTTCCACCCTCTCAGTCATAACTACTTGAGTGACATGCTCTATTTTCAATGGCACACAATTACCAATTATGTACTTAGAGATTCTCTAAACCATTTTAATAAAGTAACAAATTTAGTAACAAGCTAATATTCTTACTAAAGCCTTCACTAAGTTCTATGACTCAAGGTGGTTAATTGGCCATAAATATCAACATACCACCAAATCCATCATGATCTTGAAACACTGAGATAGATTTCCAAACATTAATTTCTATGCCAAATCGACCAAACTATGATAGATCAAAGTCCATTAAATGCCAACTCATCAACCATGATACGTTAGGGTTTAAGACTTATACATTTACAAAGAACTTTATAATCACTGAATAACTTATGTTATATGATCAATAAACCTTTGAAACTAGAAGCATTCCTTATACCAAGCATAAGGCATGATGGAATCAAATTCAAACCTTAATATTTTGTCTTAACATCATGACCCTTTGACCTTAAAAATAAAGAATGTAATAAGAAAAGTCTCATTTAGCTCATTTCAAGATATTTTTATTCAAGTGAAGGTAACATTTTGAAAATGAGTATCATGCTTTTCAAAGGACTTGTATGTCATTAGATTCCCATCAACCAAAAACTTTTTCACACATAAGTCAAAGGATGATACTCATGTGATGAGAATTATGATCATCATATTTGATTATTTCTCAAATATTGAAACAACTTAACTTAGAATGCCAATGGAGTGACTATGTATTTGGGCAATCAAGTAAAGAAAAATAACTTGTAATCTATACAAAGGAGTGTGATAGAATCATCCAATCAAGAGGAGAACATCAAACTTTAAATATCCCAATCATAACACCATCATCTATTCTATTTCAATAATCATATCAACTAAAATCAAAATTATAAATCACTGAAATGACCAAATATTTATTGATCAACTAAAACTATCAAACTGAACTAACCAACTTCAAAATTTTAATATCAATTAAACCTTCATAAATTGGTTGATATAAAAATGAATCAATCAACTGAGTACCTCTAATCTATCAAATAGTTTCAAACTAAATCATTCATTTAGAAATAAATTGTGATACTTCTCCAAAACATATCATAAAAAATATAATTCTTCTTGAATATCAAATTATCACTATATATTATCAAAATGACTAAGAATTGAGGAAAATGTAAGTCCAGTATGCTAAATCTGATCATATCTATAATCATATATGCATATTTTATTCATTTATCCATCATGATTTTTGAAACCACTAAAACATAAATAAAACCATCAACAAATCATTATGATTTCATAATCAAATATACATCTAAAAATATCATCAATTAATAAGGTCCTCGACATAGTTTTAGGCTTTATGATAGAGTCATCTCTATGGCGGTAAGTATAAAATTGAAAATTTAGGAGAGGTGTAGAAAATATGAATTTCATGATGGTTCTTATGTTGTAATAACACTAACTTCTTGGTCACTAGTTAGTTTGAAATTGAGCTAACAAGAATATAGTTTAGTGCAAGCCAAACCATTTTTTTTTGTTCTTTGTATAGTGTAAAGAGGCAATAAGCAATGCACGATGACCAAAAATACTTATCTATTAGCATGTCACATATAATTCTACTTGCATGAATCAAACCCAACTCTGATGAATTCATTTAGCCTCTCATGCATAATTCCAACCAGTTTAGTTGAGCACTTGCACTTTCTAAGTGCCTAAGGCTAGACATCTTAGTGGTGGATACATGAGACTCATCAAACTTAGAAAATAGGTACATAAAACCCCATGTGTAAGGTTCCTAGTGAAGGTCACTTCTAATCTTGTACATGAACTACTCTAGCCTTTCATGCATAATTCTAATTGAGTGAGTCAAATACTTATTCCCCCTGAGAACATGAGGCCAGACATCTAAGTGTTGGGTGCATGGTACTCACTAGACTCAAGTAGAATATGTATAATATATATGTGCATAAGGTGAACATTGCATGGCTTTTGGATGCCTAAAAACAAACTACTCTGATACTTCCACACATAATACTAGTTAGGTGAGTTCAGCCCATTTGCTTTCTAAGCACCTAGGGCCAAACACCTAAGTTTCTAGGCATGAATAAGTTACCAGACTTTGAAGATTTGAGAATAAAATGACAAAGTACATAAGTGAAAAAATAACCTTTGTACCATAGTTATCAAGAGTCACATCAATTGATCATGCACTAGAAACCAAAGCAACAAGTGAAGACACTCAACATGGTTGGGCACAAAAAAGAACATGAAAATGCATAATCTGACCATGCACAAGAGAACTAGAAGAGAATATGAAGTGCTGGAAGACTAGTGTAATGGATTTATATGGGATAAGATAGGCTAAGGAAAGATGAAATACAAGAAACCAACCAAAATAGAGAAGCATGCTAAAGTGAAAATACAACTATAAGGGAAAGTGGAATCAAGGAGGCTAAATTGTGCGCATGTAAAGCAATACACCTAGGTTTTCACAAGGAAGGAAAAGTTCATGCCAAGTGAACAAGCACAGGAGAAGAATCATCTAAGATAGTTGGCATCCAACTAGGTTTGAGTAGGAAGTGACCATTTGAATTAAATGTCACTTCACCAAATTACCATTAGAGAGCATTCAATGAAGTGGTAATAGAGGCACATAGATACATATTTAATGCATTGATGACAAAGTATTTCTATGTATTTCAAAAAAATTTACATTTTCTAAGAAATATAGGCACTACCATACCATAAAGTACCTGAATTAATGATGGTAGATAAGGAAATCCTATAAATTAGTAAGAAGTAGAATTTTTAGGTTACAAAGTTAATGCTAACTTCAAAATAAGAGTAAACCTAAGCAAAAACTAGAGAGCTAAGGTGCAAAAAACCTATACTAGTGATAATTTGAACACTTACTGATACTAAGAATAAATGATTATATACTAAGAAGGATTTCATTCATAGTAAGGGTGATTTGGAAAAGTGTGCAGAAAGGATTCTACAAAAATTAGGTAGGTAATGAAGTGGTTGGATACCCAAGCTACCATTAAAGTCCAACAAAGCTCAAGAGCTGAGGGAATAATCATAGATCCTATGATTGTAAAATCACCACCACTATTTGAGGCTTTAATAAACTTTACCTATCATGTTTAAACACTAGTAGGTTTAGGATTTTGAATAAATGGAAGGGATCAAGCTTTGAGCAAGTATAACAAGACCCAAAATAAGTGTGTATAGCACCTGAAGTGGCCAATAGAAATATAGCAACATAATTAGTCAAATTAGTGAGCATGGCATAGGTGGACACTAAGGTGCTCACCAAAATGTCCTACCAAGTAATGTAGTTCCTTTTAGAGGTCATGATAGGGGACGATTGACATTATTTTATGCATGTATACTATTTAAAATAATATAATCACTATATGTCTAGTCATTTTCAAGACCTCATACAAGATTAGATGGTGGACATAAGTGATGCTCTCACACATCCATGAGGAATAAATTTAATTCATAGGGAAGTGCACGAAGATTTTGATGTAAATGATAAAGAGAATAACTAGGCTTCCAAACATTAGTAAGGACATCCATTAGATGATGGATGATGATGAAGAGGTGGAACACATAGCCCACATCTTAAAGTATTTCAAAGAGGATTTTATATTACCATCAAGGATTAGAAGGACCCTATCATGACGGTAGTAGCATGACTTATAAGATCTAAGCTATGCTTAGGCAATTGATAGACTGATGTGACTAAGGCATACCTTTGCATCACCTATCACATTTCATAGGGCATGTAGTTAAATAATTCCAAATTCATCACTGATAAATTTGTGAAGAATACATAAGAGTGCCATAGGGAAAAAGGGATATTTAGATGGGGATCCATCCTCATTCTCATTGTCATAGAGGAGATTAGAATTCTAGACAAGGATGAGGATAGCCTCTAGGTCCTTCTAGAGCATAATGAATCCTCAGTGAAAAAGTATAAATACTTCATGATCCCCCCTATTTTAGTTCCAAATATAAGACTTGCATCATGGGGTGGTGTAAGAAGTACATAAAGGCCTTCAATATAAAATGGTGCATCCCTTAGGGGCTCCCTCAAAGTATGTTTAGAATGCTAACCTTTGTCATAATGAAATACTATTGTGTAGTGCACCTACTTCTAGTTGATGGCAACATGTTAGGGTGGCTAAAGCTCCCTTATTCCTTTTTATAAAGATACTTTAGTGATGCACTATGTTGGATCCCCAATGCATAACAATTAGACATTCCAATCAATGAATTAGATATGGAGAGGCAAAGGATGAGGCACTAATTCACTCACATAGATGGGAAGGCCACCAAAGATGAAGAGGATGAGTTAGATTGCATCAACATTTATCCTCTCTAAGAGGTGACCATAATTGGGCACATCCATAGGATCTACTATGAAATGAATCCATGGAAAAAAGGCTTTAGTGTCGAGTAGAGTGAAGACCCCCCAATCTAGATTGGTAATGAAGGAACTCTGACACTAGTAGAAAAGAATAAGTCTTCTAAGAAGAAGAGGCGGGAGACTTTAGAATAAATAGAGGAGTGAATATGGCTCAATGTCACCTTAGAAGAAGAAGCCTCTCCTTTTTCCTCCATAAATAAACATGTGTGATTCATGCCAAATGCTTCCCCTAGCATAAGGAAAAATAAGGGAAAGGTTCATCATGTGGCACCCAAGATAATCTTATCTAACATAGAGGAGGAAGATAAGGAAGAAATAACTGGGAGGAGTGTATACATCATGATAAAGGAATATGAATCCTCATCGAGTGAATAAACCCCCTCTCCATCCCCTTGGATTGAATTAGAGAAGATGTGAAGATGGAAGAAACTTGACCTTAGTGATGTTGATGTGCATAAGGTGATGGATCTAGAGAAATGAAAGGAAGAAATGACAAAGGCCATGATGTCAAAAAAATACATTAATATGGTTAAGGCTAAATATCAAAAGAAAGAAGTGGATAAATTCAAATCATGGGAGATGAAAGGGAGGAAGGAAAGAGGAACAATTGAGAAGCTCAATGAGGTAGAAGTGCACAAAGAAGTAATACCCTCAAACACACCAACTAAAAAATATTTGAAGTGAAAATGGGAGGACATGGGCCTAGCCAAAATCAAATCGATGTGGCACTAGGGTTACACTACAAATGAAAGGTCATGAGGGACAAGGGCATGACCCAAGCTAAAATTAATTGTATAGAGGCTAAGGAGATAAAGGCACAAGAAAAGAAATGAAAAGTGCAAGCCAAGAAAAGGAAAGCTAAAAAGAAAAAGGCCAAAAAGGAAAGGACAAAAGGAAATAAATGGAAGAGAAGGTGGCCCAGGTAGAAAGGCCCATAATGAATAAAGAGAGAGAGGAAAAGTTTACCACTAGAATAGAACCTAAAAAGGAGAAAGCAACTATAGAGGCACCAAATGCCCACTCCAAACTAGTAAAAGAATTTGCACAACAAGTGCACCCTAGTTCTGAAGGGAACCTAAAGACAAAGAAGGTGATGTTGGCACCTCAAAATATTAAATGGAGAAGGTAGTAGAGACCCCACTAGGGAAAGAGGGAAGTAAGTCTAGCACTAAGGAAGTTCATGCCAAAGAGACACAAGAAGATGAAGAAGTAGACAAGGGGGAAAAGTTTGAGGAATAACCCCTCCAAAAATAAAATGGTGAAATTATCATCAAGGAGAGAGAAGAGGTGGACCAAAGGGAGAAGTCTAATGAATAATCCCTAGTAGAAGAGGAAGAAGAAGAAGAAAAATAATTCACTAAAGCAAGCACCAACTCTGGTGTAGAAGAGAAGGATCTAGCTAAGGAAGAGGAGTACAAGTTGAGCTATAGGGAAAAAGTGTAGAGGGGGTTCACCAAAGATGATGAATTTTACATGGTGGAGTACATGACCCTAAAAATACCATGACCCTATTGTGTCATCAAGTTTCTTGGGCTCTCAATTTCTACATCATTGAGCCTCAGTTTGAGGTCCTAAAGAAGGCATTCTGATGCACCAAGAAACCAAAAGAGGGGCATGACTACCAAATTATAAATCCTATGGCTATGAACCCCATAAGGTTCGTGAATGTACTCCTCAAGATGGCCTCATCAGTAGCATGCAAGAACATCATCAATGATGTTGGCTCCAATAAGAGAAAATAGAACACACAAGAGGTAGAGGAAGAATTAAAGGCAATAAAGCTCAAAATCTAGTAGTTAGTCAAGCATATAAAAGAGGTAGAACCATCCATTTAGATGGTGTGGATACCTTAGAAATGAAATAGGTTGGTAAATTTTACATGTTAGTAAAAGAAATGCTCCTCCAAATGAAGTCAGTGATAGAAGAACAAGAAGACCCCTATGAAGCCATCAGAAGAGAGCTAAACAAAAATCTTGCTACATTAGAGGGCCTCTTCACCAAAATGGAAGAGGGTGTAGAAGAAGTAGATGCCATATTTTGAAACTTTATGACTCAAGCATTAGTAATCAATGTGCACCTTCAAAAGGAAAAAGAGGATAAGGATGCTCTGATGAAACATGATTCTATTGTGGGAAATACTAAGCATGTGCAAGTTATAATACACATCAACACCCTAAGCACCAAGTTGAAAACCCAAGAGTAAGACCTAGAAGCACTCTTCCATGCCTTTAAAATAAAGGAAATTAAGTAAGGGGACATTTTATATGGTGGGGTGATGAGAGATAAGGAGGGAATATAAGCCTTTAGAAAATAAATGGAGAGCACAGACATATCCACATTTGAGGCTGCATTGACAAAAGTAGATGGCTCTTCTAAAGAGATGATGTTTACCATTTATGGATTTGAGAACTTCAAGGTATAGATATAGTAGAGTGTGCCCAAACTTTACACAACAAAGGTGTTTAAAGACTAATCCAAGGGAAATCTAGTAATTTTATATTAGGTGATGTTGGGACCCTTTTTGTGCTACCTAGTGGACCATGTTGAATCAGAACATCTTGGCATGTGGTAATCATTTTAAATGATTTCTCTTTTGATACCTTCAGTACCATCTAGAAAAATCTCTTAAGATCTTGTGATAGCTTGTAGGTAGTTGTTTAGTGCTTGAGTTTGAAGGAAAATCTCACTGAGTGTTTATACATGGTAGTGGAGAGTGCAAGTGTCAAAGTAGTGGATTCGGTGGCATAATGACCCCTAGTGATAGCTTAGAACACAGAGTGTGCCCATCTAACTTGGAAATAATATGTTCCTCCACCTATAAAAATAGGCTTGAACCTAAAGAAAGAAGAGGTGATATTAATGCAGTGAAGCTCTACAAGATTAGTTCTAAGATCATACGTGCATTTTGGCTTGAAGCTCACATGAATAATTTGAAGAATCACCATGTATTGCCCTAGCTTCCATGTGAACCATTGGGTTTATAGTAGAACTTAGATGAGAATGTTCTCTTATTTATATAAATTATACTTTGTGTTGATGAACTTTGAGTGAATATAAATGGTGTTGCATATCTACTTGGTTATGGATTCTTTTCATATAGTTTATCACTAATGTATGTTTGTGACTTAAGATTTATATGAATAATGCTATAGTTTTCATTTTTTTAACGTATTTTGATGTAAAGGTCTATTTTTAGTTTTTAATTTCATCACTATGACATATAGAGACTTTGGTATACTTGTAAAATCCACTAACTGGTGAAATTAGCATGCACCGAGCCCCTATTAATTATTCCTATAGCATTAAATTGAAGAGTTATCACCTTAACATGTGCCATTACCTTAAATATAAATGAGACTTAATTTGATATCCCTATGTCTTTCACTATTAAGAGCTATATCTATCTAGGCATGAACTTATGCCAAAAGACTTATTCCCCTAAATAGGATTGCACCTTCTAACCTTATACAAAATAACACATGTTGATAGACCCAACCTAATCCCATATTTCAAATGAATAAGTCCCATTGAGACTAAGGTTGTACCATGTTTTGAATATCCCAATTTGGGCCCCTATCCCTTCAACACTATGCTTGAGGTGAGTGTACAAGGCTTGCACCTTATGTGAAATCAATGTTAGTGTAGTAGTGCATTTAAATGTTATGCACCATAGACTTTTACTATGCTTTCATCTAGTTGTATCAAGTGTAGAAATGACTTGAATTGATTGCTAAGCACATGAGATAAATAAGGAAACTTTTCTACAACACCCCTTTAAATTTGGATTCACCATATATATATTCTAGGTTAAACATATGGTGAACCTAATTTGTGTGAATGTAATTTGTTTTTGATTTTTTAGGTTTTTAGCTATCTAGGATTTCAACTTATTGTTTAAATTCTATAATTTTTCATTTTTAAGAAATGGACAATAATAATAAAGAAACCTGATTTCAAATTCAAGATAAAGAATAATTGATCACTCATCTCAATAATAGCAAGGGCTTAATAGATGCATTTTTATATGTTAGAAGAAATAAAATCAATAAATATTATAAATCTAAGGCTTCCTTACCTAATGATGGTGAATCTTTATAGGGTAATACAATTGATTCCATACCAACCAATATACCTACATATAGTAGAGGCATGGATTATGTCTTTCAACATTTGTTTTTGGAAACGAATATTGTTGCATCCGCAATGGGAAACCTTAATTATTTAACTCAAATACCAGTTTCAATGCCTATATCTACCTAACCTATGGGTACACCTCCTTTCATGACTTCTCTAATGTATAACCTAAAAGACCAAGAAGTGAAAATTCTTGTCCAAATTATTAAAATTTTGCAAACTAAGGTTACAAAAATTGAAGAAAACTCTATGAAATATCCTTATACTATTTATTCATAAGAGGTGTTTCATAATCCTATTGTACCAGTGATATCTTTTCACCTTTTGACAACAAATTTTATTGCACCTAAGTTCACATTTATGATGGCAAGGGTGACCCCAAAAAACATCTTTAATAATTTTATGTAGCATGCCTTGATTCTTCCTCCAATGATAAAATTTTGACGAAATTACTTCTAATAAGCTTTAAACCTTTGCTTTAATGTGGTTCTATGATTTACTAACTCAATCAATAAACACTTTCAAACCCCTTAATTATCATTTTTGTCACACATCTCTATTAACATTACTGAAAAGGTTTCATATGCCCAAAGTATAAAGATCAAACAAGGAACCAATGAACCTATTAGTGAGTATGTCTTGAGGTACAAGATAATGTTGGTTAAAATGACCAATCTTATGGCAGATAAAGAGCTTCAAGGTATTTTAAAAAAAAACTTTCTTTATCCTTTACACTTGTCCATTGTATTCAAAAATTTTAAATCTTTTGATGACTTATGCTATATTTTTCATGATTGTGAAATGAAACTTCTCTCATTGAAAAAACTTAAGTATGTAGAAAATACATCAACTAAATCTATGACTAATACCAAGTATACTATCAAATCAAGTTATAAAGATAAACATCATAAGCTTAAAAAAGAAATAACCACCATGATTAATGTAGTATCACAACCATCTAATTAAATTTTGTTATCTAATGTACCATAAAGATAGTTCTCATGCTTACCTGAGTCTTTCATTTCATTACTTCCTTGGCCTGTAGAGTGTTATATTATATCTCTTCCTCATCCTGTAGAGGTTTATATGAGTTGACATCTACCCAAAGGTGTGATGTGAATGCTTATTGTGACTGTTATCAAGGCCCTAATCATTCTATAAACATATGTTTTAATTTGATGAATAAGATCCAAGACCTAAATGATGACCAAAATTTACATTTGATGATCTTCCAAAAGAATCAAGTTCATAACTTGATCATCACTAGAAACATAAAATATTTAAAAATTCTTTACAAAATCATTCAAAGAAGGATCCACAAGTGAAAATGGAATAAAATTCACACCCTCCTCCATCTCATCATGATCACCCATTGGATGGGATTATTGGTACCTATACACCACATACGCCTCATACGATTCAAAGATCTTCCATTACTTTGGATGAAAGTAATATTATAGATGATGACTCAAATCTTCATTCAGTATTATTTTGATCATACCTTGACCACCAACTTATACATATTACTTAAAAGAGACAAACTTTGTGTATACACATAATATTTTTAAACTTTATCAATTATTGATGCTTTTTATCTTGTAAGAACCCATCGAGACTCAATCTCTCTTAGTGCATGCCTTAAATGGTACCCCAAGAAAGGTGTGGGAATACCATTGGTGATTTTCATGATTAGTGTCCCTTATTTCCACATATTACCAATCCAACCAGCTCCTAAAAACATTCCCCTAAGCTATTAATCCTCTTTTGTAAACTCTTCTAATAATTTACCACCTTTCATATCCTTTTTTTAAATTTACAGTACAAGGTCAACTAGTTCAACCTTGTACTTTTATTTGTGAAACTCATTTAAGGTCTAGGTTAGATCTTAATTGACCTTACTGATGCCTTAGTGAGTTTTTGTCAATATAGTACTAGGTCGATTGGGTTAACCCTATTGGCCAAAACTTTTAGAATGGATTAGGTTTAACTTTGCCTATATATACAAGATCATTTCACCATTCTTAGATATATATCATGATTTATAATTCATTTATGATTCTTTACAATATGCTTTTCCACCATTATATTTAAAGAGTCTTAACTTAGGGTTTCTTCTTGGAGACTCTAGTCTTGTGGATATGTTTTAGATGATTTGGCCTTTATTAATGATCCTTATAAACCACAACAAATTCTTGTGAATTACATTTGGCCAAGGAAGAGATTGAGTCTCAATGGGTTCATCTTTTAGGTAAGTATTATCTAACTTCATTTCTCTCTTTAGTAGATAAAAGTAGCATAAGTATTGGCTTTTGAATAATATTACTCTTCCCTTTCCATGCATCAAGGGTCTTGCTCATACATATCTTAATTTAAATACTCTTATATTATTCCACAAGCTTTGGAGAGCACTAGATTATATTTATTTGCTTTACTTGTTATTAGTATAGTGAATATGAAAACATAGGGATTAGTTAGGTTTATTGTGTGATTTCATTAGACTAAAGGATTTGTAATCCTCCTGATTATTATTATTATTACTATTATAATAATAATAATAATAATAATAATTATTATTATTATAATAATAATAATAATAATAATAATAATATATCCCTTAATTGGGTATAGTAGATCCACATATTGGTCATGTTACTGATTATCTAATGTATACCCAATCAGAAGTGTAAGTAAGATCTATCTTCTCTGAGTTAGGATTGATTTATGGATCAGATGCATTTTTGATCGCATACATTCTAGTAAACCTAATGTGAATCTAACCCTTCAAGTTCTCTTTCATGTTTTTCATTTTATATCATTTTATTTATTATTTTTCTATATTTGAAATACTAGGTCGATAAGGATGGTATAGTTTCTAGCTTCTATTCATAGGTTTAACACACAGTCACATCAAAATGACTCTATTATTTTTGTGTAAGTCTTCATCATTTTAGGTTATTAGATTGAATAGGTTGACATAGTACTCTTACTCACTTCTAGATAGGCTACTAGTTTAAACAAGTTGACATAGTGCTCTTATTCACCTCCAAAATACATACTAGGTCAACCAAGCTAGTATAGTCATCTTGATAGGCTTCAACAAATAGGGAATTACAAAAGTAGGTCAACCTAGTCAACATAGTTGGAAAAATTTATAAGTAATATTTAAGATAATTCAACATAAATCTCACATTCCTCAACATATTCCACCCTACCAAGGTTCCTCTCTCTCTCTCTCTCTCTCTCTCTCTCTCTCTCTCTCTCTCTCTCTCTCTCTCTCTCTCTCTCTCTCTCTCTTCATTTTAGTTCTTCCTTATAGTTCTATTTTGCACAATTTGTAGTCTTTAAAACTACCATCATATAGTAAACTAGGTCGACCTGGTTGACCTAGTTCTATATTTTATCTTCTATCTAAAAGACTAGGTTGACCCTATCAACATAGTTATTAAAGACCCTTTCTTCTATAGTATAGTATCAAAACTATCAACTCTATTCTGTAATATTTACATACACTATCATATGAACTAACATTGTACTGTGTTTCAAATTAGAAATTAACATCTATATGCTAGTAATTACTTCACACTCACTTTAAATTATTTTCATGCTTATAATAGATCAGTTAGTCTAATTAGGTGTTTTTCTAATGAACTGTTTAGTTTCACTATTTTTCTCTTTCTTGTACACACTACCAAATCACATAATTTCAAAATGCATTTAAACATTTGTCTACCTAAAGCCTACCTACTTGGATTTTATCACCAAGTGGGAAGTCAACTTGGTTTTCTAGACAATTATAAACATGTGGTTAATGTTATATATTGTAAAATCACTTGACACCCTTAACATTGTGGGATTATGAGCTAAGGGGGTAAGCCTTAATACCAAGCTAGTACTATTAGCAACACAGATCCCTTTTAGCCTAAACATCCTGTAAACATACATAAATTTATTTTTAGATACCTAATTATAGCCAAATTCCTTATCACACTTAAAATAACACTTTATAATAATCTAACAACATTTAGGATTGCCACTTAGTTAACATTTAATTTTTAGTTGATTGTTTGTTCTTTGCTCATTGGATGTTGTATTGTAAAAACTTGTATTGGCCAACATTGGTGCAAGGTTTTATGTTGTGTGCCTCAATTGGATCATTCTCATTAACCCAATTACTTGTATGTTTCCTTTCATTTCTTTTTTCCAAGTATATTTTAATATTTTTCCCTATTTTTGATATATTGTCATTCTATTTGGCACAATCTTTTCCTAACTATTTTTCTTCTTGCTTATAGTACTAGGTCAACCCAGTCAACCTTAAATCTCTTTTGTAGTCAAATAATAGAACTAGGTCAACCTATTTGACTATTTACTATTATCATACTCTATTATCCCTAGTTTATAGTACTAGATTGACCTAGTCAACTTTGTACTCTTACTGCCTATCTTGTTTATTTGACTTAGTTTTTTTTTTTCTTCCTTAGCATTTTGTTCATTTTTTTGAATTCATCATGAAGTCTCCTATCAAAATATTCTTGGACAACCTAAATCCATTTAGATAATATATGGTATGTTCATTTCTCCCTCTCTTTTCCTCCCAAAATAACCCTCACTCTTGGAAAACCTCTTCCCTTCCTTCATATATGGTTTGTAGCGTGATGCAAATCACACCTCAAGATGAATTAGATGGATCTAATCCATTTTATATCTATCAAGACAATTATTATCTTCAAACTCTTTAGCATAATGTGGAAGAAATTGACACAAGTCTATACAATAATCCCAATAATAACCCATCTTCTAATAACCCTCCCCCTAATACCATTTTGGGGAGTTCCCCTACAAACACTAACCCACCAATTGATATGACTCAACTTCTTACAAAATTCATACAAAAAATGGACATAATGAAAACTTATAACACCTCTAAAATGATGTAACTACAATGTCATTTGATCAATATGCCTAATCAACCACTGGATATCAATCCTGAAGCCAATCCAAATTTTATTCCTTCAGCTCTTAGATATGCCTTAGTAAATGTTATTCCTTAACCTATAATAAACAAAAAAATGATTCAAAACATCCAAAATGAACCTTTATCTCCCTCCATTATGTCTCTTGATATTGGTAACATATTTACAACTATCATTTATGATGGGACTAAAGACCTTGCATCCTTTCACAAAGCCCTTATAAATATTTAAAAACAGTGGATCGAAACTAATACTTTTACCATAATTAAACTACTAGTTAAAACCTTCACTGGCAATGTATTGGAATGGTACAAAAAGCTTCACTAGCATTCGAATTGGAAAGTTGAGAATTTTTTCAATCCTTCAGTTAAAGAGTTTGAACATAATGATCTTATAAAAAATTATCTTAGTCATTTCATCAATGCTAATCAATCTCCCACTGAATCAGATCATGATTTATCAAGTGATGGAAATCTTTGGATCATAAATTTGATCATAACATAACTGATGATAATTTATTTAAACTCTTTATCATTGATTTAACTCCTTCTCTTCAATATAAGGTTTGAAGTTTTTCTCCCTAAACACTTAATGAATCTCTTAACCAAGATAAACATCAATACTTTCTCATGAAGAAATTTGAACCTAATACCAAATTCCTTAAAGGCTCTTTTAAAAATTATATTAATGCCATCATCAACAATACTCCTCAAACCAAACTAGGAGTTTCCAAAGCTGACATTCCTTCATAGTCTCACACACCACTCATTTTATATCAAATGAAACATTTTTACCACCCTCTAAACCCTTTACTTATCCCAATAATCCTCCTAAGAGGTATGACCCTAATCAATTTTATTAGTTAATCTTGTAGAGGTATTTATAAATTTGTTGTCTCCTACATGTTTGGTGATTCCTTTAATCATAAAGCCATGATAAACCTTCATCATCAAGAGTACAACACTACTTCTCAAAAATGACAAGATTCCAAATCTTCTTCTAATAACAATTTTTTTCCATAACTAATAATAAAAAAAATACCAAGTATGTTTGTGTCATTAATGCTAACTTTGAAAAATATTACAATAATTTTCAATATGTTAGGGTCACTTAGGTCAACTATCATCACAAGTAGGCTCATAAAGATCTTGTCACAAAACATAAGAAACTATATTTGGAGGAACAACTTCTCAAAGATACTACAACCATTAATATAGTTTTTAAAACCCATGAGGAACATCTTCCTCCTTCAAAACCCCCAACAACTTCTATCCCTTCAAAATCTACCTTACCTTCTAAATCTCATTGGAACTTTCTAGAAGAACTTAACTCCATGCCTTGTAAGATTCCAATTATGGATTTAGTTTGTACTTCCCATTTACATCACAAGTTCCTTATGAAATAATTATAAAAAATTGAAGAACCATATTATACAGATTAATAACAACCTTCTATTGAACCTCAACCTACCAATGTACATACCATTAAAATTGTCTCTTTCTTCTAAGCCTTCTATTGAATTTTTTGACATGATTAATGATGAAATCCTTTTTTGTGTTGTGGATCCACAACTACTCATTAAAATAGACATTAATAGTACCCTTATCCATAAATTTTTAGTTAAGAAAGGATCCATTATTAATGTGACATCTGTATGGCTCATCCAACAACTTGGTTATAATAAGGATCATCTCAAGCAAAACTATCTAACCTATCATGGATTTGATAAAACTAATCAAAAGCCACTTGGTTGTATTTTGATTCCCCTAATAATCAAACTTAATACCATTTGAACTAAAATTATGGTCCTTGATTTGCCCTTATCTTACAACATATTCCTTGGTCACCTATGAACTCATAGAATTAGGGCCATCGATTCTTTTGTTAGCTAATGCATCAAATTCTTATATAATGGAAAACAATATAAGCACAAGCCTGATCCCAACCCTTAGAGTATTCCACTTCCTAATCCAAAATCTCAATATCGTATCCCTACCATTCCTACTATCAATAGTGATCCCTTACCCAAGTTCATCAACATTAATCTGAACTTACAATTCATTCTTGTTGATTTGGATAATGATGGACCTAATGACTTACAACATACTTGAAACACTACCAAGATACATCCTTATATTTTGGAGTGGATTCCTCCTTATTTATTACCTATTTATCACACTATTCCTCTCATTGATTAGATCACTAATTTCCCCCTCCATGCAATGCTCAGGAGCCTTCTTTACCAAAATATGCCTTCACCTAAAATGATTATGGAATGGCCAAATTATTCCAAGATCTTCTGACCATGTCTTCATGAAAATTTAGTAACATTAATATTTCACCTTCTAAAAATCCATCTTAATCCCAAGCATGCACAATTTCTCCAACCTATGATGAAAACTACATAATGGCCCAAGCTCAATCTTGAGACTTGGATGTTCAACATTATCATAAAACCTTAGCTCAAATACATGCTTTCAATTGGGATGTTCATACTATTTCCATGAATTGTGTATTAGATCTTGAAGGTCATGTACTTCTTATTAATTTTCCACTTATTTATACTCCTTGACTGGTAGAACAAATCATACCTTCTGAATCTCCAAAAAATATTTCATCTTTTCTACCATCTATAGATCCCATCATTACATCCAATCCTTACCCCATCAAAGAAACTAACGACACACCAATCCCATCCAATCTATCTGATTCTCTTACTCTTGATATTACACTAGATGTCAAGGCCACTAATTTCCATTAGATACATTATGAATATGATTGACATGGTAGTAAAATTATCAATATTTAAGTAGATGTTGAGTATTATTGTATTCTTCTCACCTTGCCTAGTGATGAAGCTATTTTTGAATTATTTCATGCCCAAGAACCTCAATTTCCTCAACAACATCACAAACTTGGAAGTTTCAAAACCAAATCCCCTTGTTTCAACAACTTCATCATTAGCATCGATCCTAAATCAAATCTCATTTCTTATTTAAAAAATTCACCATACCACTTCCAACATGGAAATGTTATACTTATCAAAGAAACTACTCACATTGAATATGGTACTCCATCATACCCTTGACCAATTATAGTTTATTTTAAACTCTCACCTACTGAACATGATGACTTTAGTTTATTTTTTGATAAATATCATGAGATATTCACTTGGTCCTATGAGGGCATGCCTGGTATTGACCCTAGCATTATAGTGCACAATATCATCACTTATCCTGATGCCAAACCTGATCATCAAAAGTAATGGAATTTCCACCCACATTTTTGACCTTATGCCACAAAGAAATTATTAAACTTCTTAGTGCTAAATTTATCAACCTAGTGGACTATTATAAATGGGTTTCTAACATAGTTCCCATTTGGAAAAATGTCACTCTATTCATTCACATCTACATTGATTTCCATAATCTTAATCTTGTTTGTCCTAAGGATAATTTACCTTTACATTCAATAGATGCCATTATCAATTTTATAACTGGATATGAAATTTTATCTCTTATGTATGGATACTCAAGCTACAATAAAATTTACATCTCCCTCGAGAAACAACATAAGACAACTTTCATCTTGAAATGGGGCACCTATTGATATGTTAAAATTCCCTTTAGACTCAAAATTTTTGGAGCCACTTATCCATAGATGTTGACCCACATATTTCATGATCCTATCAAAAAAAATTCAAAACCTATATGAATGACCTCATTGCTAAATATAAAAGTCATAAAAATCATCTTTTTGATCTTTTCATCATCTTTGATCATCTTCTCAAATACAGAGTTAGACTAAATCTTTACAAATGTGTCTTTGGTGTCATATATGTAAAACTATTAGGATTATTATTCTCTCTCTATGGCATTGATGTTGACCCTACTAAGATTAGTTCTATCATCATCATGCCCATTCCTCATTCCATCTTAGAATTTCACACTTATCTTGACAAACTTGGGGCAATTAGATGTTTTGTCCCTAAATGGCTTACCATATCCAATCTGTCAATTTTATTGCTAATAAATGTAATGATTTAGAATGGATGAACCCTTGTTAAAAAGAATTTGATAATATTAAATAATTATTTCTTCCCAACCTATACTTTGACCTCCTTCAAAAAAGTAACCTTTGATCCTATATACTTCTTCCACACCCATATCATTTGGGGTAATGTTGGCCCAACAAGATGACACCAGACGAGATTATTCCATCTACTATATCAATCAAAGCCTCATTGATTATGAGAAATGTTAAACAAAAGTTGAATGTGATTGCCTCACCATATATTATTCTACTAAAAAACTTCAACACTACATGCTTTATCAGACTAATTATGTCATCATTCATTTCAATCCCCTTCATCAATTATTCTCCAATGCTTTTCTTCTTGGAGATAGAATTGGCAAGTGAATGGTCCTCTTTATGGAATTTGATCTCCAAATTATTACTCAAAAAGTTTTCAAAGGACAAATCATCATTGATTAACTTGTTGTAACTCTTGTGCCTGCTACCAATCATCTTCATGATAGTCTTCTTGGTGAAAATATTATATATATTGAAGGTCTCAACCAAGCTATATCTCTTAAATATTACTTTCAAAACTTCATTTTTGATCTTGAAGCAAGTAATCTTGATTAATCCACTATCATCCTTGATACTACTAAACCAAAAGTAGTTATCAAAGAACTTCTTGAAATTAATGTTGACTTACATAAGGATATTTAAACCCTTCACTTCAATGGTACTAAATGCCTTCAAAGAACTAGGGTAGGTTTTATTCTTATGATTCCCCTTGGAAAAATCATCCCTTTAATTTTTTTCTTAACATTCAATGTTACTAATAATATAATAGAGTACAAAACTCTAATTTTAAGCATGAGAGTTGCTCTTGATTTAGATATCTAATACTTGCATGCCTTATATGATTCTCAACTCATTTTCTATACAACTTAATCGTGATTAGAAATATAAAAGAAATAATCTCATTACTTATCATCAAATTTCAACTACTCTCATTAAATATTTCATCTCTTTCACTATCAAGCCTATCCCTTGAGATCAAAATTCTATTGTTGATTCCCTCACTTATTCAACATCTCTTTTTTCATTTACACCAATTTATTTCTAATCCCACTTTTCTTATCCAAATAATAAAATATATATCTTCTATTCAACCACAATATTTGCTTATCTGCCACATCGAGCTTGTTACCATCTGATAAAACCCATGGTACAAAGAAATTATTCAATTTATATAACATCAAACTTATCCTCCCAATTTAGATTCTTATGAAAATACACACATTCATAAAAAAGATTTTAAGTATGTATTTTGATATAACATCCTTTATTTTAAAAAATTTAAAGGTACTTGTTTTGTTGTGTTATATACAATATGAGGTTACTCCTTTCCTTGAATAAGCACATAAGGGCATTTGCAATGGTAACTATAGCATACATACTACATCCCACAAATTCCTACCTATGTGATACTTTTGGCCTACTCTTGAAAAGGATGTCATCAAATTTGATAAAAAGTGTACTCATTTCTAGCTCCATGATGATCTAATTCATTCACCTCCAACTGAGCTTTAAACTATTGAATTTCCCTAGCCATTCTCCATGTGGGTATTAGATCTCATTAGCAATCTACCTCACTCTCAAGATGGCATATCTTTATAATCATAGTGACTGTATATTTTAACAAGTGGGTTGAAGGTATACCCCTTGTTAATGTCACCAGTACCACCATCTCCAAATTTATCCTTAATCAAATTATTTTCCACTTTGGTTTTCCTCATACTATCATTTTAGATAATGGTGGTAATTTCAAAAATAAAGATGTCAAGTAGCTTTGTACTAAATTTAAAATCAATCACAAATTTTCCACACCCTGTCATCTATAATGTAATGGCAAAGATGAATAAACCAACATAATTCTTAATAAAATTATCCAAAGAAAATTCATGAAGCTCCTATGAATTGACACGTTTATCTCTTTCCTACTCTTTCAACCTATCACATTAGCATATTTACTACCACTACAACAATACCATTCTCTCTAGTCTATGGCTCTGAGTCAGTCCTTCCATTAGAATTTGAGATTCCCTCTCTTTTTATATCTCTTCATGGTATCATACTTGATGAAACATTATGTGAATCTCACCTTCATGTCCTTGATATCCTTGATGAATTCCATCTTTTTACTTTACAAGACAATCACTAATACAAGGCTTGTATTTCCAAGCAACATAACAAATGAGTTAAAGTTCACATGTTTGATGTTGGTGATCTTTTCCTTAAATTAGACTACACTCATGATAAATAAACACAACCAAAAATGGTGGGGTCCCTATTTAGTCAAAGATATTCTTTGTCCAAGTACCTATCATCTTCAAACCAATGAAGGTCATAATTTCAAAGAGCCCACCAACACATAATTTATTAATAAGTATTTTGCCTAATCATTACCTTATTTTCATGATTTTTATATACTATCTATCTAACACTCTTTGAAGGATACTTATATGGGTCTCACCATCTCTATTATTTACCTCTTGTTACAAACCTTCATCCTTCCTTTTGGTCTTTTGGTTTCCCTTTTTTCTCATGAGATGCATTTTAAAACCACGGATATAACCTAATCTTCTCATGATGTAATTTTATCCACTTTTATTTTTATAATTTTTAAACACTTTTTGACACTCCTTGGGTTTCTCATTTATGATTTGTAGTGTAAGACCATGGATAGGACCTAGCCTTCCTCACAAATACCATCTATTTTTCTATTACTTTTTGGAACCCTCATGGGTTTTTATTTTATGAGTTGTAACGTAAGACCATGGATAGGACCTCACCTTTCTCATAAAATCACCATCTTATCATTCTTTTTATAGTGTGTTTTGTAATGGTTACAAGTTCTTGATCTTTGTTCTCAACTTTAACCTTTGTTTCTTTTGTAAATGGAATTTACACAATAATATATGTTAGCATGTTTTCCTCCATTTCCCTCATTCTTATGATAAGGAATCACACTTTACTATCATTGAATCCCTTTTTCACCCTTTATCACATTTTTTTTAAAATTTGAAGTAATTCAGATTATTTCATGTTTCATTCTTATTTATTTCTTATCTTTTCACTCCACATTAGATAAAATAAGGTCGAAGTCAAGATAACACTTTTATTTTACCTACATTTATGAGAGACTTAGACACCATGTTATTTAAAGTTCTCTCTCTTAGTAACTAAGTCCCAAGTATTCAAATTAAATTCATATTTAACACCCATGTTTGGTTTTCCAAATCTATATGGAGGAGGAATACAAAAACCCATCAAGAAATTTAAAATCCAAATCATTTGAAACAAAAGACAATGATATACAAAAGGCAACATACCAATCTCAAAAGTCAAAATAATACCAAAAGAGTGATTATAAGCACATATCCTATCTTTAATTAAAGATCAAAATCCATAGTTGGACTCATAATAGAGCCGAGGTCCATTGGGGTTTAGTAGTATATTAGATTGGACTAGGATAATTCAATAAACTCTATGGTGCTACCTACTTTCTCATGCAAGTACCCAATCTTCATAGTAGATCGATGGCTTTATAAGGGGTCCTAAAGAATGGGGAACACATTATGGAAAGTTAGGTCTATTTTAATTTTCATTCATATAGCCTTCATGGGATGATCTATAGGCTTCATTTATTGACTTGAGAGTTGTGTGGCTAAGAGAAATTATTTAGAGTCCTTAAGGTCAAAAGTCCTCTTGTTTTAACAAACCTAATATGAGTGTCTTGACTTCGATAAAGATTTCTCTCTCCTTGGGATTTTCCTTCATTCTCCCCTATACCCATATTATTTCCCCCCTTGATAGGCAAATTATGATTCTAAATCTATTTTCCCTCTTATATACTTCTTCACATTTGAACAACATGCTAGCACTAATTTATGTCATTTTTATCTATCCATAAAGCAAAACAATATGTTTGAGTAACAATGGATTCCTTAATTTTCATCATGGCTCCACATTTATAGATTTGTTTTACTTTTTTTTACCATTTTTTATTGTTATACCACCATTTTTGAGGACACCTAAGTTTATTTCTACTTTCATGTACTTGTTTTCCATTGTTGAGTGAGGTTGGATTTTTACTTCTCACTCACCAATGTTGTTTTCTCTTTTGTGCATCTTTTTCCATTGTTGAATGATTAAGTATTTTTACTTCTCACTCATCAATGTTATTTTACCATTTTTTCTTTCCCATCTTTATTTAAGTAAGGATTATTACTACTTTTACATTGATGTTTGATTACCAAACATTTTTTGACATGTATCTTCTATTTGATTTGGTGAGTTTTCCTTTATTACTTAACATTTACTTGTTTGATTTTTTCATCTTTAGTAGCCTTGGATTTTCAATTACCCAACTTACTCTAAATTTTGACTTAGTCATTTATTCTAACATAACACTAGTCACCCCATCTTATCAAATTTATAAGTACATCCCATCCACATAGCACAAGTTATCTTGGATTTTTTCCATTTGTTTGTTTTTTCTCTTAATTTTTGTATTCTTAGGTTTTTTGAAAGCAATTTCTATGCCCTCCACAATCAAAACTACAAACATGGCATACAACCATCCAATGATAAATTTAAGTCAAGGTATGCATCACATTTACTTTTTAGTTATTTCCCTTTCACTCATTTACTTTTAATTATTTTATGCTTTAATATAATTTAACTTTTTTTAGCCTAAGCATTATATGTTATTATGTTCTTTCTAAAAGAACCATCCCCTATTGCACCTAAGTGACATGTTATTAGCTTCGAGTGGTGCATATGTATACACATAATATTTTAAAACTTTATCAATTATTGATGATTTCTATCTTTTAGGAACCTATAGAGACTCAATCTCTCTAAGTGCACACCATAAAGTGTGCATCGAGAAAGGGGTGAGTAGACCATTGGTGCTTTGTAGGATTGTTATCCCTTATTACCACTTATTACCAATCCAACTATATCTTAAAAATATTCCCCTAAGCTATTAATCCTCTTTTTAACACTCCTCCAGTAATTTACCACCTTTTTTTACCTTTTTTCCTAACCTAAAATCCCTTTTAACAATTTATAGTATTGGGTTGATTGTTTCAACCTTGTAATCTTAATGTTGAAACTCATTTAGGCTCTAGGTCAGCTCTTGGTTGACCTAACCTATGACCTAGTAAGTTTTTTTCAATAATAATTTTAGGTCAACTAGGTCAACCCTGTTGGCCAATTTTTTTTAAGGGCTTAGGGTTCAATCTACCTATATATACAAGATTAATTTTTATATTCTTAGAGATACATCAAGATTTATTATTCATTTGTGTTTCTTTACAATCTACTCTTCTACCATTTTACTTGAAGAGTCTTAGCTTAGGGTTTCTACTTAGATAATCTAGTCTTTTAAAGAAGTCTTTGATGTTTTGGCCTTTCTTAGTGATCCTTGAAAACTAAAACAACCTCTTACGAAGCCCCTTTTTCTAATACATATATTAATTATTGATAGGTTTATATTTTAGGTAAGTATTCTCTAACTTTCCTCCTCTCTTTAGTAGATAAAAATAACATAAGTATTGGATTTTGAATAATATTGCTCTTCTTCTCCATGCATCAAGGGTCTTACTCATATATAGCTTAATTGATATTCTCTTATGCATGTTTATTTTCATTTGTTTAATAACCCATATATTGTGCAACAAGCTCTAATGAACACTATATTGGATTTCTTTTCTTTACTTATTATTACTATAGTGAATAATAAAATAGAAGGCTTAGTTAGAGTTATTGCATTATTTTTGCTTGACTACAGGCTTTAGAACCCTCTTTAGTATTATTTTTGTGATAAATGATCCCCTAATTTGATGTAACATATCCACATATTGGTCATGTTGTTAATTATCTAATGTATCCACAATATGAAGTGTAATTAGGATCTATCTTCTCTGAGTTAGGATTGAATTATAGATCTAATGCATTTTTAATTGCCTACTCTTTGTACTCTAACATTACTTATGCATTTAGTTTATAAAAATCATGATTTTCATCCTTTAACAAAATCAACTAGAGTATTTTATGGGACCTCAAAATAGGTACTTAGTGAGATTGACTTACCTTTATAGGTGGGTCTCACCCATGTGGTTAATACCTTATCATTTATACCTTCCATTGGTGTCATTGATATGTTATGGGTGTGTTAAATACATTCATGTCAATTAGGTAATTAAAATTTATGTAATTCCATATGAATATCCTCTTGAATGAGATAAATTTATAACCAAGAAAATAAGTATCAAATTTCCTATGATAATCCTCCATAAAAGGGTAAATAATAAGAAATTCTACTTACCAAGAAGCTAGTACCTAAGATACCATTGCATTAAAGATTCATAGTTTATTCCATATAATCCTTATCTACTACACAACATATTCAAATATCCATAACATCTACACATGTTCCTATTACTGTTATCCCAAAGAAATTGTAGACTATTTAGTGATAAGTTTAATGAACCCATACTCCTACTATTTTAGATTCATGACCATATAGTCTTGTTATATATACACATAGCATAATAGATCCTATAATTATAAATATTAAACCTATGTGCACTCATCAACATCATCACTAGCTTATTACACTAGGTTAATAGTGGGGATATATCTATGATAGTCTTTTGGATGAGATCATAGGATAGTCTTTTCCTTTCACAAATTACAAAAATACCAAAAAAATTTAAAAAAAAATAAAAAATAAAAAAATATGTTCAACATTTACATATCCTATTAGATCCTTGGAATATATGTTGTTGGTTCCATGTTGGTAGATGAGATATAATTATTTACTATATACTTGTGTTTCACACATCTTTTGAGTTTGAATTAGGCATACATAGATACATGATATATCCACTTTTGAATGTTGGGTTTTCCCTTTACTCATGTCACCACAATGTTAGGGGAATCCAATTCTATGATCATGATACATCCAAGTTATACCATGTTATGGTCACTTTACATTATCATGTTTTATCTCATATATGTACTTACACATTCCTTTATCCATGCTTATATCTTTCACAATGTACTTGATATGTTATAAACTTTAAAAAAAAATCTAACACATATATTCTAGCATTAATATGATATGTTTATGTTGGTTGATTATGATTTCATCTATAATCTTCCTTGAATGTCTTTCCTTGATATTATATTTATTTTTTGATAATTTGAATACACTACATTATTTGCATCCCCCATGCCTTTGTGTGCCTCTTTGGCATTTGAATATGTCATTCTTTATTTTGTGTACATTTTACTAAGTCATGTCCCCTAGATTGTGTACCATTTTAACATGCCCCATGTAAATAATCTTCTTAGTGTTATATCTCTAACCTACACCCCAGGTGAAGGTTATTCAGGCCTACATCCAAGGTTGGGATAACATGGGAATAGTCCAAGGTTGTGGGTGACCTATGGATAGGTTAGACCTCTATATTATGGGGCTAGGTCCCCTAGTACATTTTTTTGTTCTCAAGATCAATAATACATAATGATTATGGTGAGAATGGATAGAAGGAATACATAAATAAAAACTATACTATTGGAGGTGATGCACCAATATCATTATCCACTCTATTTTCCTTAAACAACATTAGTGGACTAGACAAGCAACCGAATTACCATCTCTAAAAGTTCTTATGCAATAGTGTTTCACATGGAGGCTATATTAGGTACTATAACATGAGTTACATGATAATAAGGTCTGGTATTATTCACTTACCAATTAGGTTCCACTGAAATTTTAATCACGTAACACTTTTGCACTCCACATGACCTGCATAAGACACCCTATTAGCATCTAGGTAAGGCAAGGAACCATAAAGGGAGAGAAATCTACCACATATGAAAATAAAAACAAAAATAAAAACACTAAATATCGACATGAAGGATATACAATAGTTTATTTATCTTTCCAATATGTTTACAAATTATAAATCTAGGTAGAGTCTCCTCATACCTAGGTGAGGGATTTGTACAATGGCCTTAAGGCCTTAATATAGGAGTTGAGGATGAATTACATAATCAAGAGTTTATGAGGTCTGAGAAAATTTTATGAGGAAGTTAAAATCATAAAAAAAAATTGGGATGATGAAGGCCTCAATCAGGTGATGGAAAGACTCATCACTCAATCCTACTCAACCAAGATATAAGATTGCCACCTATAGGCAAAGTCATGGGGAAAATAATGAAAATAGATTAAATGTGTTTTGAAAAGTGTGAAAGAGACACAAGGAAGGGTTTTTACTTGCCTCTCAAAGGTTATCAACCCATATTGAGTATTTTAATCCTTGAATGCAATTTTTTTTTGATAGGCTATTAGGACTTTTAGGCCTAAACATCCAGTTTTAGATAAGACCTTGATAAGAAGAGCTTAGTGATTTGAACCCTACATAAGAAGTGACTATTGAGTAAGTCAAGAATAGGAATAGGCTTTTATCTCTTAATTTTTTTAGTCCACATTTATATATTTGTTACTTGAGACAAAAAATATCCTAATGGCCCATTAGGACTATTAGGCTTAAACTGGTACACACAGACTTGTACTAGAATTGAATGCATGTACAAGTTTAAATAATATCTGAGAGTTGAGATCACCTAAGGAAGGAGTTATAATTAATAAAAAATGTTTCCAAGGTGACATAAACCATAATTTGAGGTAGGAAGATACTCAATCAATCCCCTAAGGCTACATAGACATAACTTCTTACAACACCTAGGCTTGCATATATGAGGAGTAAGCAAGGTTAAAGGAGGATCAATATAGATAATACCATCAGACTCTAAGGGAATATTACATTATTTCATAGCCTCATCAACATAATGTAAATATATATTATACCACCAAGGTATTTAATGCCTAACATCAAGCACTCAGTATAGGTAATGGCTTATTAGGCAGACCTATAGTGCATGAGAGAATGGAGACAAAAATAGTGGTTTGGATAGATGGAGGTAATAAAAAAGGATAAAAACTAGGTAGAGAGGTTTTATGATTATTTTAAATCCCCAAAACCACATACAATTTATTTATACCCTTAAAACTCAATCTAGGCCATCAGGCCTAAAGCCATTCTTTAGGCCTTAAGATCCCACCTCCACCTTGTGACTGACTCAGATCCTCCCAAATAAAATTGACATTGGGATAATATGTGGAGGGATGGTAAAGGTACTAAAGATGATGTTTTTGGAATGGGAATTCAAATAAATGGTCTAATTTGGTCTTAAGTCCCATTAAGAACTCCATAGTCTTAGGCAATCACCTTAACTTGCCCATTCAAGTTCTCACATCTTTCATGACAAAAGAGATAAAATCTAATTCTCATAGGAGTTAGAAATCCATATGGAATAAACATCCATGAAGGAGAGAGTGGCTTTTAGGTACCCATCTCTATTAATTATTGTTAATACTATAAACACATCCAAAATGCTTCCAAATAACTCAAAGTCTATCATCTTGCATTCATATCTCCACACACAAGATGCATGTGACCCAAATATTTTCAAGATATTTAAGGTGGTATATGGACTAAAAATCCATGACCATAAGTTTGTGATTAGAGCTCTAAACCTTATGAACCATCATTAAAATGGTAGACCTCCAAAACCTTAAGATAGACCTAACTTGGGAAAAGTGGAGATTTTCTCATTCAAACACCCTGGGTTGACCTGATAAACACTTGAAAAATGTAGTACACTTAGAGAATATGACATATATGGTACTAAGTTGTATGAAAAGGTGTATTAAACCCCTAAAAATCATATTTTTATAGGATTTTGTGATTTTTATAGGGTACAAAGTTATTTGGAAGTATACCAATCATTAGAGGGGTGGTTTGAGACTTATTTCATCTTTAGAAGTCACCAAATACTCATGTTTCATATTGAAATTCCTCTATAAGTCTTCACCAAATAATCAGTCTATAAAAGCTAGTGAAGGTGACTTAATCACCTAAATGGAATAGAATTGTAGAAGTATTCCATTGAGAGAGCACATATCATGATATGACATATTCATTCAAACCTAAATCATGCTCATTCACCTATTCTAAGAGGTTATGATCAGGTCATATGGTCACCCAAACACATGACACTAAGCCACCATGCCTTATTGGCCTAGTGGGCCTACTTGGGTTAACAAGGAAAGATGAAAGCTGGCATAGAGGGACTACTAGAATATTAATATAGGGTCACAATACCCTTGTAACTAATAAATAAAGGTGATAAAATTAACTTCATATTCATAATGGGAGATTGGATCAGTTTTCTGTGTCCTAATCAACATGTAAAGAGAAGGGTGGACTACTTAGTAACTCACGGTGGCCTAATTAATCCACTTTAATGTTATAACTATTAGGAAAAATAGGTAATTAACTATATTTATGCATGGCCATGCTCTAAAAGAGGTCAACCAAGTCTAACCCAACCTCCACCACTCTACCTCAATGCCTAAGGGCCCATTGAAGACCACCAATTAAGAGAGTAATGAATGGAGAGACATATGAAGGATTGTTATGACTACTTGTAACTGATGATGGAGTGGGATATGGTCATTTATGATCTATACCCATTACCTCCATGCCAATTTCACTCTTTTATCTTCTCTTTGTTCTATATATTGAGGCCTTAAGTCTATTGTACATATCCCTTATGCGAGTATGAGGAGACTTTTCCTAGATTTGCACCTTGTAAACCTCCTGGACTGATAAATAAATTGTTACATCTCTTTCATATTGATATCTAGTGTTTTTATGCTTGTTTTTATTTTAATATACAATAAATTTCTCTCCATTTTTTAGGTCCTTGCCTCACCTAGATGTTAATAGGGTGTCTTATGCAAGTCATGTGGTGTGTATAAGTTTTAAGTGATTAAACTTGTAGTGGAACTTGACTCATAAGTGCCTTATACCAGACCTCCCTATCATGGCCCTCATTTTCTAGCACCTAACATACCTTCCATGTGAAACACTATTACATAAGAGATTTTGGAGATGGTAGTTCAATTGCTTGTATAGTCCACTAGTGTTGTTTAAGGAAAATACAGTGGATAATAATATTGGTACATCACCTTCACTAGTATAGATTTCCTTTATGCATTCCTTATATCCCTTTTCACCCTAATAAGTAGGTCTTATTGATATTAACCCCAAATAGATTCACTAGGGGAGTTAACCCCATAATCTAGAGGTCTATCTCATCCATATGTCTCTTATATCCTTGGGCTATTCCCATGTTACCCCAACCTTGAAGTAGGCCTGAACAAACTCCTCCTAGGGTGTAGGTTAGAGAGATAACACTTGGACCATTATATTCTAATTTAATTTTGAGTGGCCTTATATATGTGTTTGATTATTTATTGGGTTTGTACTATTATTATCTAGATGCTTCCATGATCTACATCATGCATCTAGGACTTGGTGTGATTAAATTATTTGAGATTCAATGATTTATCTACTTAGACATGTTCCTTTTATATGCTACATGATTCATACATATATAATATAGAGTTATCTTATCATTTTTAGGTAAGGTGACTACCATTTTATACTTTACCTCACATCAAAAGGTAATGCATATCAATGGGAGCATGCCATGGAGGCATGACTTCCACATCTCTTCACATATTTAGATTATATTGGGGGCATGTTCAAAAACCATGTTATCCATATTTATCATAGTTTTAGATTTAGTAAGGGCATGTTTTGGAAACATTTACTCCACATTTATTCAATATGCATCATAGCTAAATTATAATGGTGGCATGTTTTGTAAATATGTTCTCCACATTAACACTTATATCAATTTTTAGATTTCTCCACATTAACACTTATATCAATTTTCAAATTTCTCCACATTAGCACTTACACCATTTCTCATATTCATATTGTAGTGGGGGGAATGTTTTATAAACATGTACTTCACACATAAACTAATATTTGGTTTCAAATTATAGTGGAAGCATGTTTTGGAAACATGTTCTCCACATTTACATAGTTTTAAATTGGCCAAAGATCATAGTTATATGATTTGTATACACATTTATGGTAGTATTATATATATTGGTGCCATTTTTATGCACAGTTTCAACATGAATATATATAAGGTGCATATACTATGCAATGTGTGCTTAGTATTGAAAAATAAAATCATTTTCAAATTTCAAACACTTTCAGGGACTCTCATCATCCATCAAATTAGACTTTTATAGCATATAGTGAGCCAATTTATCATAGTAGTTGGTCACTTTTCGTATGGTTGAGGTGATTAAATCACTAAAGCTTTGAAATTTTATAGGTTGGACTTGATTATATAATCTAACCTCACCGACTTTATAATGTGAGTTGACCTGGTTCACTCACACTCACCAAGTTATAAGTATGATTGGGTTGCATGGTTGAGATAATCTTAACTACCTGGTGGAAACTCAAATTTTATCTAAGTTTGGGGGCATGTGTTCTCAAATATATCTTTATCCCTTTAGATATATCAATTTTCCATATTTTATATTTGTTTTAATCTCATCTTTAATGATTGATAGTGATATATCTTTTCAAATCAAATTTCCAAAAGGCAAAATGATTGCATCGATACATAAGTGTACTCATAAACCTTACTCTCTTTCAATTTCAATTATTTCAATACTTTCACTTTTAGATTATATGCACTGATTGTATATTGTAACAAGCTCTCATTTTTAGTTCAGTCACTAGTAAATCACTCAATTTGGAGTCAAGTAAAGATAAGGTATGTTATACATAGCCATGTATGCATTCTTTTCCTTTAAACTATCAATTTTATTTACTATTAAATGGGGGGAAATTTAGAAACTATTTTTGAAATTTATAGCACATTAGTCTTGTACACTTGGAAAATACATATCATGGATGTCCCTTCAAATTCTAGATCTTTCCCACTACCAAATGGCTCATATACACTATCTCTTTATGCCTAATTACTTATCTCTTGGCCCAACTAATGTTATTATAATAACCTAGGCCTTCTATCTTTCCCAAAATGTTATAAACCTACTTATTTTCCATATCTAAAATTTATAGACCTAGGAATATTTTCTAGTTACCCAAACACTTGCATCCCAGTTAGACACCTAAGTCAACACAAGTGTCCTATTCCAACGTAAGTGTTCAGTGCCCTAAATTCATTAAATTGACAAATGAAACATATTCCTATGGTTAGCATAAGTGATTTAATGTGATATGTTATCTAGAGGGATTGGTTTAAATAAAATATCAACCCTCATTCACTCCTTATCTAGCACATACATAAGACAAACCAAAAATTACTCAAGTGAGAAAAGCTTATTTATCTTCTCTTATTTCCATATCAATCATATGAAAAACATATCTATAGGTTTGAAGTAATAAACGAGCACTCCTTAATCCATATTTTCCAATTTAAAAGCTAGTCCATTGTTTTACTATCATATTACACATTGCATGATTCAAAAATAAGTAAACATGTAGGGGATAACTACATAATTATGAGGCCCTATTTGTAGTATTATCTATGTAGACAATATTTATTAATATAGGGGTCTTTGGGGAATCTTGATACCATGTGCCCACTAACCCATTTTTTCCATAGCCATTATGAATATTAAGAACTAGGGTTTTATTCTTTGATAAGGAGTGATAGTCCCTGACCTTGATCTGAATACACTAGAGTGAAGGTGACACATAACCCAAAGGAATCTAGGTGGTCACATAAAATTTTTATGGGTATTTTATATTGGAAACCTATGTCCAAGTTACACAGTAGCATCAACACTTCCATTCTAGGTTGACATAAGTGTCCACAACTACAAAGGTATAATTTACAAAATCATGTGACTAATCTAAAATCTAAATCTAGTCTACTTTATGTTTTTTCTAGATCCATATTTGTATTGTCATCAAAACTAGTTAAGTATCTTGATCTCATTATCATTGTAATATCCAAAATAGTTGTACTTTAGATTTTATCATACTTCAACATAATAAATTTAGTATATGTTCTATTGGAGTTTTAAAATTAATTGGCCTAATTTAGAGATAGTTTACCATCCTTGTGCCCTCGACTATTCTACCCCTTTAAACATAGATTCCCCATATCTATATTTTAGGGTTAAACAAAGACTTTTTTTAGGTTTCACTTATTTTCTAACCCTTATTGAAGATGTATTTTATTGAGACACATGGTTTTTTATTGGAGAGGTAGAAATTAAATTGCTAGTAGTATTATCAAGATTTTTAGCATATGAAAGTTTCTTTTATAGTGAAATAGTCTTATATTAAATATATTAGAAATATTAAGTATGGTAAAACAATTTATCTTTGATAGGAAATGTGAGACCCCTATAAAAAAATTCTTTTATAAGTTTGGTTTGATCAATCAATTGATGTATACAAGTTTCAAATTATAATATATAAACATTTACCAGTTGAAATTTGTCTTAGTGAATAGAGGAAATATATTTAAATGTAACCTTTGTTACTTTTTTGTGAATATATTTCCAAAAAAAAAATTATTTGGACTCAAGATATGAATTCAAAGAGCTACTAGGAAGATGTTGAAACCATTTTATTATAGCCAACACACCCCCTTTTACGTAGGAGTTCTTGAAAGTTTCGTCTCAATCTAACCAACTTTATCAGAAGATAAATATTGATTTCCCATTCCACCCTAGTTTCCTAAAATGTGTGGCTTGTTTTTAATGGTCTATTGATCCTTTTTGAGAGCCCTCATGACCTCTAAAACTAACACAATTGAGTCTTGGTGTCATCCCAAAATAAATGAGGTGATTTATTACTTAAAATATTTAATGTGCTAACCTTTCTATAGATTGGTTTTCATTGTCAATCTCCTAAAGTGTCAGGCATGTTAGGCTCATAGACTTTTACATGACACCTTATGTAATATAACTAGCAACTATGTGAGCATCAAATTCATTGTGCTTGTTTTCCTTTTACTTATTAAGTTTTATTTTATTTTTGTAGGGAGGATGGTTTAATGAAATGGTGCAATATGGATCACTAATAGTGAGGTTAAAACCTATCAAAGCTGAACCAATTCAGGTGCCCTATGATAGATTTCATATTGAATTCATGCAATCTTAAGATCACTCCTACACAACATTACCACATTTTCAATAACATAGACATTACACACACATAGTAAATATGTAGAATAAAGTCTTTGTAAATGTATTCACAATATCCATGTGGGTCTCCATAACCAACCAAGTTAATATACATGGAAGTTCCTATTAAATATGTAAGGTATATTATTTCATGAAATAAATTATTATTTCATGAATAAACTATAAAACAAGAGTGTCTATTATTATTGTGCACTCAAAAAATACATGTAAAAAATAGAATAGTATATCTAATAATAAAAAAGACTCCCAAATCAAACTTATATGATTTACTCCAACACCCTCCCTTAAGAATAGAATAAGGAGTGAGAATAGAGAAAGGAAAAAAGACTGGATGGGTCCCAACAATTGGGCCTGATCAAGTACCCATGTATAATCATAGTGAAATATAAAGTGTCCCTATGGTAACCAATCAATCTTATCAAAATACATGGATGATGAATCACTATAACCACCAAGTCAAATAGGAAATGGTACTCTATATGAGGCTAAATATATAAAAAAAACATTGATCTTAAAACACTAGGTAAGAATATTCACCAAGGATGAAATGTATCATCACAAGGTCCCTAGAAACTAGTAAAAATAGCTAAAGTCTAGAGAGAAAAAATATATGCTAAAAGGCATCCCAAGAAAGCAAATGGATCAAGAATCAAACATAATGTTGAAAAGGTGCATTAGATGAAATGAAGGCCATCATATACAAATACACTTGGTTGAATTGAAGGTCACAAGGGAAATCAATCTACACAAGTGGTCTAGATCCACTACTTGATCACCAAAAAAATTGACACTGGAACTCACCAAAAAATATCTTACAAAAAGATACTAACAGAGGTGTCAATAGTGTAAAAAACATCCACCAACTGAATTTGATTTACTACCATAAGATTAAATATGCCAAGGGTTATCAAGGACCATGGAAATCAAATAAGTAGGATTTGTACCATACCCCCCATACTATTGATTAGGTGGAGTGATGTAAAATAATCTATATGAATGGGCTAAATCCACTACTCAAACACTAACACATTGACACTATATTCATCATAATAATTACTCTTCAGAATGAGATCAAGATCCATAATAAATCTTAAGAATATTTTCAAGTGTCAAAAAAGTGTCAAAGATACATAATAACTATCTCTCAAGAAGATGGCATTGGTGGTGATGGGAAAGTCAAGCAATTGAAAGATTGAAAACTTCCCCAGAATAGAACACACAAATTCATGAAGGTATAAAAGGTTGAATCAAAAAACCTACTATGAAATTTTGTAACTCAGTGCGAGTAAAAAATATCCTATACATAAAAAAACACTAGATGACATAATAAATCACATAATGTTGTCAGTCTATAAAAGATACCATCAAGAACAAGAGAGTTACTCCTAAAATACAGAGGTAGTATGTTGACAAAAAGATGAATAATGGAGGAACCATGTTAGTAAAATCCTCACAAAGAATGATAATTATACCAAAAGAGATCTAAAATCCATCCCAAATGAATACAAATGGTGAAAGATAATGTTTGCATGTGATTAGGTGCAAAGTACACAATACAAGCATGAAAAAAATGATATTAATGTGTGTCAAGGTGATCACATCTGACAACTATAATCTCAGGTTGCTCAATCCTGAGTGAAAGGCGTAACATAACTCATTGTGTTAAACATCTTCATCAAGAGGGGAGCCTATAAAAATAGGAGATCTATTGTCAAATAACTCCATCAAAGATAAAACACCTACTGCATAACCAATTCCATGATGAGACATCCATGTAATAGCTAGATAGGGGTAGAAATGCTAGGTTATTCTAAAAATAGGTAGGCATGTATGTAGGTATAACTAGAGTGGGATATAAAGAGTGTGTAGTAATAATATGGCCATAATCATCAGCTATAATAGTAAGAGAAATGTGTGGATTAAAAAAATAATTGGCACAAAAACATACTAAAGAATGTAAGACATCAAGCTCTACCAAAAATATATCCATGATTACAACAAGTGGTACAAAAATATATTTCACACTCAAAATAGGATGTTAGACTTTACTGATAATGCATCCATGAGTGCAATCAATATGGAGAAAACAAAGAAAGAGAAGGTTTGTTTGCTTATGAGGGGATCTAATCTCTTATTAGATTAGGCCTCACCCTCTAGTCTTTGAAAAGTGAGAGTGAAAAAGAGGTATTATAATGATAAATAATGAACTTCTTTTAAAAAAGGTGCCAGGGGCACTCAAAAAAACCAAAAACAATTTATCACTACAAAAAATGAATGCTCCCTCTTTAAAATATGCATCCACTTAATAATTTGCCTTCATATAATAAACCCTATCTAAAAAATAATTATATCTCTCTTTTATAAAGTTTTCCACCATCCTTATTACATAAGGCCAAAAAAATTAATAAATTGAGAGAGGGATTTAACCTTTTGACCTTTAGTAATATGAACGTTTTAACAAAAAATGCATTTTATCATCACACCATTAAATATCTTTACCCATTCATACCAACTATATTTCATTTGAATTTTTAAAATGATTAAAATTAAAAATAATTAAAAGTAACCTTTTTAGTATCATAGGAACACAACCACTTAACAAGGGTGGCTTTGGCCACAAATGTCCACTTAACAAAGTGAGGTGATGGTATGTGGCAAACCAACAAGTTAACACATGTTATGCAGAGGCTAGGGTCACTTATAAATCACACAAATCTGAGCTTGGGTGCATCAAATTTTAAATACATTTTTTTATAGTTGGATTCAACTTATCTTTTGTCAATGGTATAAAGTCCTACCATAGGATGTTGTCATTTTAGGAAAGACTTCATAACAGATTAGTGGCAGAATGGCAGGCTTGTTCTTAACACCTATAAGTCTAGGCTAATGCATGGGATTTCAATGCAAATGTTAGGTCAAATGATGATACAAACAATATAAATGGATTATTTCCAAAGCGTACTATTAACATTAAAACATGATTAATACACAATTTACAAGGTCACTAAGATCTGAGCCAAAAAATGGTCGATGATGACTTTGCACAACTTGTCATTAGCACTTTGATCAGGTCATGGATTAATAGATATGAATTCATTAATGAGACCATCAAGGTGAGGATTAATATAATGAATAAAAAATTTTATTTTAATGGTAATTATGGAATAGAAATTGGAAAGATTCATCCCAATGGTGAAAAATATGGATTCCTTTGTTAAATGATCACCTAGAAAAATGCTTCTCTAGGATATGCCACTCCACTCATAGATATAAGATTCAACCAATACGAAAATAAAAAATAATTCCTCTACAAATATATATAAATGTTTATTTACTCATAATACATAGGGGTGGAGTGTAGTTTGGAATAACATCTTAGATTTATAGTGTAGTTTGGATATGATCATGCATTGATGCCAATATTATAATAATGTCTGATGTAAACCGTAATAGAAGGTCAATGAAGATGTTATAATGCAAATAAATTGAAAACCAAATAAATTAAAATTTATGACCTGATCTTGAATGTAAAGGAAATTGTAATATCAATCCCTCATACAAATGATGTATGACATGATTATACGTCTAAAGAAAAATTACAAACTAGAAACTTTACTTTTTCCACATTTGATTTGATTTGATTAATTGATTCAACCAGGCTAGTAAATAGGTAGAAGAGGATAATTTGATACCATTTTGGAGTTCATATTGAAATCATTTAACCATAGGATCACTCATGCACACTATTACCATAGTTTCAATAATATAGACGTTGCACACACAGTAAATATGCATAATAAATTCTCTATAAATGTATTCACAATCTTCATGTGGATCACCACAACCAACTAAGTAAAGATACATGGGAGTGCCTAATTATATTCAAGGTAGGTTATTTATTACAATAAATTATTATTGCATGAATAACCTATAAAATAGGAGTGTCTATTATTATTATTATTATTATTATTATTATTATTATTATTATTATTATAAACTCAATAAATACATGCATAAAATAGAATAACATCTCCAACATTAAAATAAATGACTCCAAAATCAAACTTATATGATTTACTCCAACACCTCAAAGTAATAATGGTAAATCTCCTAGATATGTTAGATATATCAAAGCCTTGGAGAACCCAACCCCATGGGGGAATGTCATGTTGATCAAAGTATGAATAGTCAATCTCCTAGGTCTGTTATAGATGTCAGAGCCTAGGAGAGCCTGACCAAGTGGAATAACTTTGCATGTCTTAGAGGTCAAAATTGTCAAGATTCAACCATTGAGCTCACCCTCATGTCATAATTATTAGTCTCCTATATATGTTAGAGATATCAGAGCCTAGGAGATCCCAACCAAATGAGAGAGCACCATATGGCACATTATCAAGATTGTCAGTTTTTAGGACCTAACAGAGATGTTAGAACATGGGAGAGACTAACGTATAACATCATGCCATGTAGGATTCCCATGTAGGTTGGTATGAAGACCCAAAAATACCAATGGGGTGTCAAAATAAGTTACAGTCATAGTCAAAAGGCTAATAAAAATATGTCACACATCTTCTAACTAGAATTCTCTTTTTCCCAAGTGTATAAAGATAGATCATCAAGTCATACCTAGGTGTTAATCATTATATCACAAATTAATTAGCATAGGGCATGTGAAACATAATAATAACTACTTGGGAAGCCTTAATGAAGATATGGCCATGTGCCTAACACACTATTGTCATTAAGTGTGAGGAAAATTAGGCTGTGATAAGACATTCTAAAGTGTCATGTCATGATCAACAAATCTAGTAGGTAGTGATGGATCACAATTTTCAATTTTATGTCTAGATTAAGAAATAAATGAAAAATATGGGTCCACCAACTCAAATTTAAATCCATGTTGAGTGATCTACCAAATGTGATCAATGCAAGAGATGTATATAGATCCTTATAAGTACCTCAAGATGAACTCATTAGCCATTATTGTTCCTAGTTTCCTAAAATCTAATCCTCACTTTATACTACTACCAAGTGATCTTTTCATGTTCCCCTTGCTCAGTATTATTTTTAACCAAAATCCATCTCAAATTTAATGGTCACCTCATCCTCAAACCCCAAAGTTGAGCCAAAATATAGGGACACTAGATTCCCAAATGAATTGACACATATAAGATACTATAATGAAATGTTTAAGGACATTGATATGTTACCTAAATCCTTCATCAATGATGGTGAAGAGAAGGCTAAATTTTAATATGCCCTTTTGGCTTATGAGAAGTGTGGGTTACATAAAGCCACAGCTAAGCCTAAGGTATTTCCATGTACTAACTTATTTGACAAACTATTTTGCATGATGAACTAGGAATATGATGGCTTACATGACATGGTCTACTCATCAAACAACCAACATCAGATCATTGACATATCAAGATCCACCTTTAAGGCTTACTAAAACTTCCTTGAGTACATAATCACCTACAACTTGGCCATCATGACCAATTTTAATATCACTCACCATATTCATCACATTCTAAAGGATTAGACTGAGACCCAATGTAAGGTGGGTCAATAAGATAGATGTAAATACATATATTGTTTATACCTTCAAACATGAAATTATAGTTGAGATGATCTTGCTCAACTAACTATTAGAGGGGAGTGACTATCTACAAGTCAATTTGTTATGGATTCCCCTGCTCCACATAATCCTCCAAAGTGAGCAAGTCCCCAACCTAGGGGATATTCAACTTCAACATGAGTTGGTGATTTATATATGATGAGATACATGGTATGTGTAATCTATGGGACACTCACTTTCAAACCTTATAATTTTCTAGCATGGGTTCCTATGGGCACTGATGAGCTCAGAATATGGCTCATTATTGACATGTTATTTCCTTCAATTCATCTCTTTAAGGATATTATCTTATGCAAATATTAGATTTTTAGATAACTATTACATGGAAAATAGATATTTATCTTGTTTATATTGAACCAAAGACTAAACTTTTACTTTATCATTAATGTCTAATACATAACATGTTTTAGTAATATTTATTGTGAAGAATGCTTAGGAATAAGACACAGGTAATGTATAATGAATGTTACATTTTAATCTCCATCCAACAGAACTATGAACTCCACAGGCTTGCTTCTATGGACTTTGCACGCTTATTTCTACAAACTCTATAGGCTTGTTTCTATGGACTCCATAGGCTTGTTTCTACGGACTCTGTAGACTCATTTATATAGACTCTATAGGCTCATTTCTATGGAATCTATAGGTTCATTCCTTTCAACTCTATAAGGTCAATTCCAAAAATTCTGTAAGGATGAAGCTACAAATGGGAAGCTGATGGCCAGATAGGATAAGAGAGATCTATTCCAGCTGGAATCAAATAAGAAAAATAGCCACCTGTTATTTTTAAGTAATTGCTTTTCATAAAATTATATGTAATTAGATTTTAGGACTATTATAGGATAGTATATTATTTCATCAAAATAATTAGATCTCTTGGAAATACAATCTCCTATCTTTGGATGAATGGATCGACCAAGGAATCTGATTTCTTTGCATCCTATTTTGAGTTGATTGTATTAGTATAAAGTGTAAGACTTTTGTCATTAAAAGTAATTGAGAATCAATAATTAGAAATCAAATATTATATTAAATATTTGTACAATCATATAGGTTTTAGCCAGATTGTAATCATTTCATTTTTATGAATCAATACTTCATTTTCTAGCACTGATTAATCTTTGTTCCTGAGTCTGAGAGGAGCAAGGGCCCACTCTCCTTAGAACTAGGAACTGTGTACAGTATTTATGTTATGTTTTATTAATTCATTGTTATAATTAATTAGAATCTTGTTACTATTTGTATTTATTCATAAAAACATCAAAACAAATTCATAGTTTAAAAATCATTTTCTTATTTCATTTCTTTTCTAAGCAAAGTGTGTTTTCTTTTATAGTAGACGTATGAAGCAAATTTATTTTCATAAGTAGGAGTGTGGATTTACTTTCCATGAAAATGTAAATAAGAGTGTGATTTTTATTTTCAAGCAAAAGAGTGGATTGATTTGATTTCTTTCTTTTTTAGAAAAAGCATGAATTACATAGTTTAGGACACATTCCTTTTTTTAGTTAAAGTTAGAATAGGATCAACAAGCACCCCCATAAGTAGCCTTATAGATCTACCATCTTATACCTTAATTTAGATAGCTTTGAAAACCAGCCTTGGTTGATAATACATCAATTGAATATTGATTAAATTAGGAGTTAGATGACACTCATCATTTTTGGTGTCATTTCTGGGGAACACAAGGTGTTAGTAAGGTAATAATTATTGGTCTAGAGTGAAAAATAGAAAAATTATAAAAATCATAAAAATCCCAAAATAGTCAATAAATTGATGTACCATATTAGAGATTCTAAAGGATGATTCATCCCAAAGTTTCCACCAAGAACACAAATTGACACTCCTCCAACATCTCTGAGGAGTGAACTAGAAGTTACAAGTGAAATTTATCTACAAGAATCTTCTAAAAGTTAGATAGAAACTAGGCCATTGCCACATGCAAGCCCTATAGGAAAAATTCCTTAGGATCAATCTCTTATAGGATGACATTATTTAGATATTTCCAAAGACTTAGAAGAATCATTTTAAAGATCCATCGCTGAAGAAAATTTTGAGAACTTTGAACAACCCATAACTAATACCATAAATATTTAGTGGGAAGATCATCCTAGCTTTGAAATATCATTAAAAGAAGAAGAAATTTCTCTCCAACAAAATCAACAACTTGCATAGCTAGGAAGGACTTTTCCTTTAATATTGTTGTAGATCCTAATGATCAAACCCCCATGAAAAATATTTCATTATCTAATCTACAAAATTTTTAGGGATGATCTATAGAAGATCCTGATCAATTCATGTTTGAATTTAAGGTGTTGTGTCAAACCTATGATTACATAACTAATAGCCAAAAATTAAAACTATTTCCCTCTACACTTAAAGATGTAGCTATGATATGGTTCATGGGTTTACATGGCAATTCTATTAGAACATGGGATGACATGGAAATAGAATTCTTAAACAAATACCATGATTATTGCTAAGTATGAGAAAGAAAATAGGATTTCTTCAAAATCAAATACAATGAGGATGAATATTTAGAGAATATTTTAGATATATTCATGTTCACTCATAAAAGAAGTAATTATCCACTCATTGAAGACGTTCAGAAATTGGTTTTATTGAAAGGATTAGATGAAGACACTAGAGATGCCTTAAATTTGATGGGAGGTGGAGATATAAATAAGTTGGCTTTTGATCAAATTTTTGAGCTTTGTACTAATTACTCTTAAATGAAACCTAGAATTAGGAAAGGAAAGTTTGGGAAATCTAATGAAGTGGGTAAGTTAATGGAAGAATTTTATAATCTAAAGATAGATATCCTGGTTACACTAAATAGTACTTTGGATGGCCTTCAAGCCAAGGCAAATACAACAAAACCCTTAGCAATCTACTATCCTAAGTGAAGACAGAAACACGCCCTTAGAGACTGCCCCCTAAATAAAACCAATGTTCATCATGTGGGATCTATGATGTAATAGATCATGATACCAAATTTTTCACCCTTTTGCCTAATTTAAAGAATCAAATGAAAACACAAGTTCAGTCCACTGAAGAAGTAAATTATATTCAGAGACAAAAATTTGCCCCATAAAACCAGGCTCAAGGATAGTTTAATGTAACAAATCTAGTTAATCCATGGATGGCACCATGGAATGTTTTAGTTCCTTTACCATTTTGGAATCAACCCCAAATTCTATCAATTCAAAATCCATGGATAGGACAAGATTGGATGCCAACACCTCCATGGGTGGTGCCACAGCCATAGCAACAATGGGTACCACAAGAATAATAGATGCCATAGCCATATAAATAATGGAATTAGTAGTGGAACCCATAGCCACAATTCAACCAACCAAGAAAACCACTTCAACAGTAAACTATTATGCCACCCCTAGTTATTCAATAATAAGGACAAATCAATCAACCCTCAATGCTTGTACAACTAATATCAAATCCAAAAAATAAATAAACCAACATCTATTTATGTTAATGATCAAGAAGAGACAATCAATTTTAGAGCTATTGAGTGTTTAGACATACATTTAAGATTAGGAAAAACCATACAAAAACCTCTAGTTCTCATTTCTGAGATACCTAATAAAAATGAAAAAATAGAATCAGCTCAAGTAAACATTGGAGAAGCGAAAATCAAAATGTAGCCTAAAGTAAACAAAGGAAACACTACTACACCAGTAGTTATTTTTCCAAAAAGATTAAGAGAAACTAATATTAAACCAGAATCAAACTTGGTCCATGAGTTGCAAAAGATCAATATTGAGGTACACCTTCTACAAGATATTAGGGATATACCTAAATTAAATAAGATCATCAAAAAAATTTGTACCAATACACTTAGGAGGAAAGAAAAATATCTAGGAACCATTCATGTTGATGGAAAATTTATTGATTTATTAGTAGGAAAACTATTGGTTCCAAAATATGTAGATTCGAGAAGCCCAGTGATCACAGTCACAATCAGAGGTAAAGAAATTCCTAATATCTTGGTAGATTTGGGAGAAATAATCAATGTTATGACAACTGATACTCTAAATGAATTATCTCTTATGAAAATGCAACCCACAACTACCATTCTTCAAATGGTAGACTAATCTGTAACTAAACTAGAAGGGACTATAGAAAATGTTGAAGTGTTAATAGAGTCTTGGGAGTATCCAGTAGATTTCATGGTCTTGTAACCCAAAAAAAATAATTTATGATATCCCATAATCCTAGGTAGACCATGGTTGGCTACTATAGTAGCATTAATTTATTACAAGTTAGGAGACATGACCATTTCTAATGGGTTAAAATCGAAATGCATCTCCTTGTATATTCTTGTAAAATCATCAACAAATTGCATACAAGAACTTTGGGTGGATGAATCAAACAACACATTAAACAATATTTCCTCCTTAGCCATGATCATAGTTAAAAAACACTTGGAATAATTGAATGGAGACATATACCCACAATCTATGGACTATGCCAGTCCAGAAGCTACGGACTCTCCCAATCCAGAAACTATGAACTACCTTAGTTTAGAATTCTTGGGTCAAATAGAAAATTATGAAACCTGCAATTTTACTTATTTTAGTGCTTCCTCATCATATTATCATAGATTAATTTAGGAAAGTGTGTGTAAATTTGAAGAACAGTAGCAAACTCATTTCTTAGATGCATTCTATTATTCTTTAGCAAGACTGATTCTTCTTAGAAAAGAGTTTGTTCATAATGTAACCATGTTTCATAAGCTACTTCCTCATCCATGTCCTCTAAAATCATTGATTAGTGAGTTTAATAAAATAAAATCCAACTACCTAGGTACAAAACTAATCATAGTATTACCTGGAAAGATTTTAAACATTAATAGTTGGTTAACAAATGAAGAGGAAGATCAAATCTTTGAAGTATTGGAATGACATACCAAGGCTTTTTCTTGGGATTATACCAATCTGAAAGGAATTCACCCCAGCATATGCACTCATCACATTTACACAAAATCTATCAAATGAATCAGACAACCACAAAGAAGAATAAACCCAGCATTGAAGGAAATAGTTAAAATAGAAATCCAAAAGTTGCTAGAAGTTGGGTTTATTTACCCCATCTCAGACAGCCAGTGGGTTTCACCTCTGGTAATTATGCCCAAGAAAACTATAAATTTAAGATTATGTGTAGATTATAGAGAACTTAATAAAGCAACATTAAGAGATTACTTTATTTTACCTTTCATTGATCAAGTTCTTGACAACTTGGTAGGAAAGAGATATTTTTTTTTGCTATATGGGTTTAGTGGGTATAATCAGATAATAGTAGTAGTTGAAGATTAAGACAAAACCACATTTACCTACCCTCAGGGAACTTTTTCTTACCCATTGCTTCCATTTAGACTCTATAATGCTCCAACAACCTTCCAAAGAGCAATTCTAGCAATATTCTCTGACCTTACAAATGATTATGTTGAGGTATATATGGATGATTTCACCATTTATGGTGGAACTTATGAAGGAGATCTTACTAACTTGGAAAGAGTATTGATCAGATGTGAGGAACATCAATTATCTTTGAGCCATGAAAAATATTTATTGATGATGGATGAATGAATAGTCTTGAGACACCATATTTCTACAAAAGGCATTCAAGTTGATCCAAATAAAGTCGAAATAATTTCTAACTTACCCATCCCACAAACACAAACTAAAGTTAAGAGTTTTTTTAGACATGTTGGTTACTACAGATGCTTCATAGATAAGTTTATCCAAATAGATGCCCCTATGTTTGCCTTGCTTACAAAAGACAATACATTCGAATGGAGTGATAGTTGCCAGCAGGCTTTTAAGACCATTAAAGCTAAACGTGTTACTGTTCTAGTATTGAGAGGACCAGATTGGACTAAGCCATTCCATATATACATAGATGCTTCTAATATAGCATTAGGAGCAGTCCTTGGTTAAAAGGATGAAGAGGGTAACATGTATGCTATATATTGTATTAGAAAAAAAATGACACCTGTTGAAATAAATTACACCACAACTGAGAGGGAATTCCTAGCTGTAGTCTATGCAATTAACAAATTTAGACACTACATAATAGGTTAAAAAGTATTTGAATATATAGACCATTCAAATATTATATATCTTACTAACAAACCAATTATGGGAGGTAGGATTATTAGATGGTTGTTTCTCTTACAAGAATTTAATGTTACTATTATAGATAAATTAGGGAAGTCTAATATGGTTGCTGATTTCTTGTCAAGAATGAACACTAAAGGTGAAGAAGAACTAGTGAAAGATGACTTTCCAAACGAACAACTATTTGTTATTTCAAAAAAATCTATGTGGTTTGCTGATATAGCCAATTACCTCACCACAAATAAGTTTCCTCTACAATTTTCACAAAAAGAAAATAAACATTTAATCATAGAAATTTCTTCTTTTAAATGGATTAATGGAATGTTATTTAAACTTAGACCTAACCATGTGTTTCATAGGTTTGTGAAAAATGGTGAAGATTATGATATCATCAAAGCTTGTTATGATAAACTAGGAGAAGGTCATTATTCATCTCAAAGAACCATACATAAAATCCTAGGAGCATGATATTATTGGCCTCATCTTCATCAGTAAGAAAAAAGATATGTCAGACACTGTGATGCTTGTCAGCAAATTGGACAACCTACTCTTTAAATAAAGATGCCTCTACACCCTCATCCTCAATTGGTTTTAGAATTATTTGAGAAATGGGGAATTAATTTTATATGTCCTATAGATCCTCCTTCTAGAGGAAAAGAATATCTCCTAGTATGTACAAACTACGTGACCAAGTGGGTAGAAGTGGAAGCATTAACTCATGCTAGAGAAAAGATGGTAGTTGATTTCTTATATTTTAAAATAATGAAAATATTTGGTGCTCCAAGGGAGATAGTCTAAAATCAAGGACCACAGTTCATGTCAAACATGATAAATCACTTCATGTAAGTATATAAAACTCATCATAGAAAAACATCTCCATACCATCTAGAAGCTAATGGGCAAGTTGAAGTCACCAATAGAGAGCTAGAAACTATTTTAACCAAGGTTGTTAATTCTAGCAGAAAGGATTGGGCAGATAAGGTACTAGAAGTTGTTTAGACCTATAATACTACTTGGAAATAAAACTAAATTTTCACCTTATGAATTGGTTTATGGTAAGAAGCCTTCATTCTCTATTGAATTTGAATTACAAACTTTGAAAATAGCTGTAGAAGTAGGAATTGAATTAGGAAAAATATAGAAAGAAAGACTCCAACAGCTTAATCAACTTGATGAAATGAGGATGAAAGCATTATAAATAACTAGATTGGTATAACATCAAAGAAAAATTTGTCATGATTCACAAATCAAGTAGTAGAAGTTTCATAAAGGAGACTGGGCACTGTTGTTTGATTCTAAATTTCAATAGTTTATAGGAAAACTAAAAAAAAGGTGATTAAGACCTTATCATATTGAGGAGGTCTATGAAAATGGTTCTATCAAGCTAATATCTATTGATGACAGTAGAAGATCTTTTTTAGTCAATGGACATAGATTGAAGCTCTATCAGAAACCTCTTAATAAAGACAAATTTATTCAAAAAGTAAAGGATCAAGTAGTTATTTTGGAAAACTCTACTTCTTCTAGAGAACATGCTCCTTGATAATCCTTCAGTTCTAACTAAAAAAAACATCAATAGTGAAAATCCTTCCAAGGACACTATTGACAATGCATGCCCATAAAACTAGTTTATTGGCTGGTTATGCATTACAAAAAAGGGCTTTGGCTAGAAAACCAGCAATGGCTGGCCAAAGGGTAAAAACAAAATTTATAAGAAAAGAAACAAAAAATCACATCATGTCACTATGATTGGTCATCTCCATGCAATAAAATAATCCATGCAAACTTATTTGTATAGGACACATGGTGAGTAAAGGATACATCTGAGGTTAAAGTAAGTAAGACATATTTTATTTATCTATGTTTAATTAACTAATTTTATTCAATTTGATTAAGACACTATTCTATGGAGATGACCTAAATTTGAATCTTCTAAAATGGAATGACACATGCCATAATGAAAAAGCATGCAACCAAGCTGCCAAAGGTGTATGGATAAGTGTGTAGCTTTGATATCATCAATTGAGTCATCAATTATGATAATGATGGGATGTCATAAAAATGGGTTTTAAATGAAGTAATGAATTGATATGATTGTTAAAGTGACACATAATCATTTTACCCAATGTCTAATAATGGATAAAATGGTTAGCACACTTCGTAAAAATGTGTGACACTTCACTATATCAAGTCAGCATACCAAACTATGGACTCATGCAGCTGTAATGTTTCATATGAACCATTTTATTTCTATAGACTTCAATAGAAGCTAGTCTACCAATCCTTAGTGACTATTGCCTACATAATTCAATAAAAGACTAGTCTACACCTCAATTAGAGTTAAAGGAACTGAGTTGACTGTAACTCCACATAAAAATGGGATAGAAGATGAGATCAGAGTTGAAGAATACAATAAAGTTTTAAAAGGACAAAGATTTTGTAGTAGTGTTTAGAGATAATGGTTGGCAACCTTTCATTGAAATGTTTAAGGGTTTCAATAAAACAATGGAAGTGAATTCATTACTAATCTCACCCTTGAATTTTCAATTGTGAAAGGCATTGTTATTCCTATTATAACTCAGATTATAAGTCAAATTATACAAGTTCCAGAAAAGGGAATGAGAGCTACAGGCAAATTTTCATTTAGTAATTTAATTATTTAGTTTAATAGTAATGAGCAGACTGGAACTTCATGTTTAGTAGATTCCAAGGGAAAATCAAAAGGGATTAGTAGAAATTCACTTCATAAGCCCTAGAAATTTGTAGCCAAGTGGGTACTCAAATATATCATTTATGAAGGGCAACATAGTCTTTTAGGGGGAGATGCCATGAAAATGTTAATACATCTTAAGCATGGAAGACAAAACCCTCAGTACAAAATTAACCTCCCATCTTTCTTATATAGTGCTCTGCAAGTTATGTCTACAAGCCCTAATGCTGATCTTAGGCATCATGGCCTTATTCAACTCATTATCCAACATCACTTCCTTCAGTAAGGATAAGAAGTATGGGAGGAATTTTAAAATAGTATAGAATAGAAAATTCCAAATTTAACTACACAAGAAATCTCAAATGTACCACAAGAACACTCATCTCCACATACTACATCAGCTGAGAAAATAACACCAAGAAAAAAAATCTCAGACTGTAATCTCCACAAAAATCCCTTCTTCTTCAAGAAGAATCACAAGGTCTCAAAACCCTAAAGTTTGAAGGTCCCCATAAGAACCTCATGAGTCTATAGTACAACCAGTTCCCTTGTTAGGAAGAAGAAAATTAAGATGAAAGAATGCTATAGAACTTGAGAAGACCAAGGTTTTGGTGGTTGAGAAAGAAAGCCAAACAAGTGTAGCTCAAAGAGTAACTAAAAGAAGGAGAAGGCTCATTTTAATAGAATAACATGAATAAGAAGCTGGAGATATTTTAGGTAGTCTTAAAATGGTGTCTCATTCCCCCATATATCAGAATATCCTTGCACCTATAGATATTGAAGAAATTCCTTTTGAATGGAGCTCTCTAATCATAATGGAGGAGCTAAATTCAGAGAAAGAACCACACATGGTAGAAGAATCAAGTATGGTGGAACAACCACCTCTTCTAGTTGAAAATGCAATAGACAAAAGGAAAACTATATGGACCAATGAGAAAGGCAAATCATCTAATCTAAATAATCATGTTATATATTTAACTTTGAAGCTTTCTCAAGCTCAAGCTCTTGAACAACAACAAATAGCTGACATTTCTAACTTGATCAATCAATTGCAGAGTAAGGATCATCTCAACTCATCTTTAGTATAGAAATTAGATACAACATCTACTGATCATGTAGCAGAAGTTTATAGATTAGAGGAAATAATAAAGGAACATGAAAGTGAACAAATAGATCTTTGAATATATGTAGCAAATTTTAATAAGGAAAATAGGATATTATAGAGTTTGGTAAACTCTTTTGAAGCACCTATTGTTGCACCTTATCCTCCTAAGGTATTTTTTGACCATGGTTATCAAACAAGTGATCCAGGTATTCCTCCCTTGTAAATACTACATCAAATTGAAGAAGAATATTCTGTACTTAAACAAAAAAACAAAGATGTAACTTCTTCAAACAAACTCTTAGAAAATGAAAAGAAAGAATTAGAAGCTAAACTCCAAGAGTTAGAAGAAAATTTGTAGGATGCATGCAAATTAGGGGAAACTCTTTTGGCATGTAAGAATCCTTCTCCTACATATAGTTTGTTTTTATTTGAAAAATTTTATAGATGGCAGCTTCTACATATATCCTATCATATTCCTTAAAAAAATTTGTAGCCAACAACATTTTTAGAAATTTTCTATAGTGTTGAATCTGATCAGCAGGATTTGCTTTGTGAATTTTATTTGCATGGCTTGATTTTTAGAGATCATGAGCACAATAATTTTTTGATAAATATTCATGTAGGAGAAGTTCAACTGAGAGTATTCCATTCTGCATTCTAAAATTAAATAACATGAAAAGGCAGATTTGAGGACTATACAAATCATGCTAAGACTATAGGATTGTGTGTCAAACCAGCCTTTCCTATTCCTAGATTGATCAAACAAAATTTTAACTTTATTAGATGATGAGGTTAAAACACATTATTTACAGGCTTTATTTTATTGTGCTATTTCTTTTGATTTGTTTTCAAGATAGAGTTTTGATTCAGTGGTGGTTGCAAGTGTAAACATATGGGACCAACTTTCAGTACCTCTTAAAAGGCAAGAGGTCATGTCCCCAAATAACTTAAGATGGAGTATGAGGAGAGCATCCTCAATCCTATAAATTTTAATAGAGGTAATCAACTCTGGGGGTGATCAAAAATGGATTGGTATGAGATATAGAACCCCTTTTTTGATCATACCTATTCCATGATGGTAGAGTTAGTCTCCATAATCAGAGGAGCAATTCAATATATGGAAACAAATGATTCAAACACGCCAGGGATTTGCCAAAAATTTAGATAGACATATAACAAATGACTTTGATGAATATGACTTGAGTCAGAGTGTGGAAAGTAGAATCCAGAGCTATGAATGCCAATAAATGTTTGCAATGGGACTTGCAAAAGGTAAAGCTTGGGGGAGATGATGAGCTCAGAATATGACTCATTATTGATATGTTAATTCCTTAAATTCATCTCTTGAAGGATATTATCTTATGCAAATCTTAGATTGTTAGATAGATATTATATGGAAAATAAATATTTGTCTTGTTTATATTAAACCAAAGACTAAACCTTTACTTTATCATTAATGTCTAATACATAGCATGCTTTAGTGATCTTTGTTGTGAAGAATGATCAAGAAGAAGACACAGGTGATGTATAATGAATGTTACATTTTTATCTCCATCCAATAGAATAACAGACTTCATAGGCTTGCTTCTACAGACTCTATAGGCTTATTTTTATGGACTCTACAGGCTTGTTTCTATAGACTCTATAGGCTTGTTTTTATGGAATCTACAGGCATGATTCTAAGGACTCCATAGGCTAATTTCTATGGAATTCATAGGCTCATTTCTACAGACTCAACAGGCTCATTCCTCCTAACTCTGTAGGGTCAATTCCAAAATTTTTGTAAGGATGAAGCTATAAATGGGAAGCTAGTGGCCAGATAGGATAAGAGAGAACCATTGCAGCTGGAATCAAATAAAGAAAATAACTACCTGCTATTTTGAAGGACTTATTTTTGATAAAATTATATGTAATTAGATTTAAGGACTATTATATAATAGTATATTATTTCATCAAAATAATTGGATCTCTTAGAAATCCAATCTCTTATCTTTGGATGAATGGATCGACCAAGTAATTCTATTTCTTTGCATCTTATTTTGAGTTGCTTATATTAGTATAAATTGTAAGACTTTTGTCATTGAAAGTAATTGAGAATCAAGAATCAGATATCAGATATTATATAAAATATTTGTACAAGCATATAAGTTACAGCTAGATTATAATCATTTCATTTTTATGAATTAATACTTCAGTTTCTAGCACTAATTAATCTTTATTCTTGAGTCCGAGAGGATCAAGGGCCCACTCTCCTTGGAACCAAGAACTATATATGGTATTTATGTTATGTTTTAATAATTCATTATTATAATTAATTAGAATCTTGTTACTATTTGCATTTATTCATAAAAACATCAAAATAAATTCATAGTTTAAAAAGCATTTTCTTATTTCATGTCTTTTCTAAGCAAAGTGTATTTTCTTTTATAGCATACATGTGAAGCAAATTTCCTTTTGTAAGTAGGAGTGTGAATTTAATTTCCATGCAAATGTAAATAAGAGTGTGATTTTTATTTTCAAGAAAAAGAGTGGATTGATTTGATTTCTTTCTTTTTCATCAAAAGAATGAATCACGTAGTTTAGGACACATTCCTTTCTTTAGTCAAAGTTAGAATACGATCAACAAGCACCTCAATAAGCAACCTTCTAGATTTACCATCCTATACCTTACTACAGATAGCTTTAGACACCAGCCTTGGTTGATAATACATCAATTTAATACTGATTAAATGAGGAATTAGATGACACACATCAGGCATGGTATTCCATGTAGTCTTCTACAAACTATATGGCCACCATTATCAAAACCATGTCCATGAAACTTGTGAGTCCTTCTACCAAGGGGTCTACATGGTCATTAATTAATCATGCATGCCTCAATTATCAAAATAAATTAGGGAGTCTCTCCAACCCATTAGAGACTATTGGTACTATTAGGATGATATAATAATTTAGGTGTAGGCACTATCAAGGTTCCTCTCTACCTACCCTATCAAGTCCTGGACTACCTTCTAGAGTAAGAAATTACATTCTAGTTGGTGGAAGGTATCTTTAATAAATACATAAACTATAAATAAAGGGAATAAACACCTAACCTAATAACTATGAGGCATCATGTGTATCAGTCCTTCTTTCCTTTATAGAAGATGACAGCTATGAGGGACTCCCTTTCCTTAGACAGGGTAGATCACAGGGACTAAAACCTACATGGTGTTATATAGGCTTACTTGGTAAAATATAAAGCTTGTCTCAACCTAAATTATATTCATTAACCTAAGGATGATGATGATTTATATCTAAACCTAACATATCTTCATGATGTTAACACCAAAATTGAGGCTCAAAAGAATAAGAAAGGAAAGTAGTCCTAACCTTATCCACCCTCTTAGGCTAGCCTTACCTCTTCCATGTCAACTTAGCCTAATGAAGAGGTTAAAATGACTCCCCATAACTCTTGAGGAGAATTATATAAGGGGTCCTATGACCTTCCCATAGTATAAATCCTCATACACCTTGAACCTCAGCTCTACCTCCACTACCTCCTCTAGTTCATGTAGCTCAACCTCAAGCAGTTCAACCCTAGGTGATCAGGCCTCAAGTAGTTTCCCTCTAATAATCTCAACCCCATACCACATAGGCCATAATAATTTACATCCCAATAATCCAAAACACTATTCCAAAAAATGACCAATAGCTTTCACCCATGCATGTCCATTCTGTTGCTCCTTCCACTCTCTAATAGCCTCTTATGGCACCACCTAGTTTCCTGGTTCCTCAATAGTCCCCATATGATAGTACCTCCCATGTTCCCCATTTTTGTCCACATATAATTAACCAAAGTTTATATATCCTTAGGCATGCATAGTTTCATCACCTTTCATTTCCCATATACATCATCCATTCCATAACTAAGGATCTCTCTAGTACCCCCACTAGTTATTCAACAAGTCAAGATACTTACAGGTGCTCCAACCTCAACAAATATAAATACAAATCCATTGATAAGTGAACCTATGGGAATGTATAAATCATCACATGTCATATTAGTGACACCCTAAATGTGTTAGTAGACTCCTGAATTGGTCTTTGTAGATTTTACAACCCTTGTTCCCTTATTTAAAATATTTAGAGATGATCTAGGTAAAAGGTGAAGAAAGAATCAGAATGTAACTCATGCTCAAAATTATATCCATGTACCAATTACTCTTTCTCATCCTCCTATATAGTCTCTCACTACCCCTACTACACTACCCATTATGTCTCCTTGCATCATTCCTAATCCCCCAATTTCCATCATCTTGGGCTCCTAGGGATTTGGCTTTAACCAACCAATTTCATCATTTCTACTCAATGCCCTTCTCCCTAGATTCATATCCCCATATTTTAACCTAACATAAATAAAATGGGAAGCATATATTTTCCCTTGGGCCTCACCATCAATCTTACCTCTTTACACCCCCATGCCTTCTCCTCCACTACTTTTAATATTCATCCCTACCCCCTCCACCTATCACCACCATCTTCATCACCCCACAAACACCTCATCCTACCCTAGGAATGACTACAGTGTTGGAGGCACCTTATATGATGATTTAAGGTGACCCCAATATGTAATAGGACTTTGACCTCACCATAGGAAACATGTAGAGAATCCTCACTCAAAATTTCATACATAAGGGAACCCTATGGTCTCGTAGACCCAACAAGATCTTTCCTCCATCACCAAGTTGAGGAATTTCATTTGAGAGGAAAAGGTATTCAAATACCTAGTCTTAATCTTTTGACCCATACATGAAATGCAATATAACTTGATGGAGGACATGCATGAGCAGGTCTAAGCCTTGAAAGAACAAGTGTAGAGCTCTTCCATGATGATCTTATTATACAAGTAAAAAACACCCTCTTACAATGTTTATCATCTATAGGAAAAGGGGTGTATACTCTAGAGGGCATCAAGCCCCATATTACCAGAGCTAAAGCTCATGCCTATTTTGGACCTAATCTTATACCAAACATATGTTGGGAGTAAAAGAATTGAAATTGAGTAGTGGTTGAGCATGACACAAACTGTACTAGACTTCTTGGAAGAAGGAAAGAAAAGGATATTGTATTACTTTAAGGAGGTAAATAGCTATTTTATATTCCTCCTAGATGGCACTTTACTAGATAGGGGTGAATTATTAGTTCACCTAGGTCACCTCGACTAGGTCATGAAAAAGAAGGTGGCTAAGGCCAAAAATGCTGGAGTTAAAGCCATGCTGGAACTATTTATCCTATTTACTATGAGCATCAGCCAAGTTTTAGAGGTTAAGGTGGCCATTAGGGGCCCACTCAAAGTTTAAAATAGGTTAGTGGCCTAATTAGAGGTAATGTTTTGAGAACCACCAATGAAATTGGCTAAGATGGATGAAGAGTTTGACCTAGTAATTACACTAGATACCAAAGAGGTAGAGTATAAACACTTGGGAGGTGGTCCATCTATGGCCCCTCCATATATCATTTGAGTTGGTTATAGAATATATTTTTTTGATTTGGGGGGAAATTATCTCTTTTTTAAATAATATAGCTGTAAAAACTCAGAGTGGCCATCATGGCCCAAGATAGGAATCTTGTGCTAATCAGAGGTGATCCTCTTCCTCATCTATTAATGTTTAACTATATTATATTTTGGGGGTCCACATTTTATTAATCCTAAAATACTATAAAAATTAATCCAAGATTTCACCTAATTCTTCTTTTACCCTTTTGAGCATGAATCTTTTCCATGATCGATACTTTTGTAAATAATTTTTTTAAGGAATGCAATCTTTCTTTTTCTCAAAATTCATGGTTTATTTATTAAAATTTGTCAATCATTTCCAATTATTTATTGAATGTTAATACTAATAAAATTGAAACAATGATTTGTTACTTGATGATTGTATTGGTTATAATGTGATTTACTATTCTAACCTATTTATGAACCCTTTTTGTTTCCCTTAAAATATTTATAATTTGTGTCTTAATCTACAAATTATGTTTAAAGAGTCTATGTGTATTTACTATGGGGTTTTTGAATATTGATATTTAGTGAGGTGTTTATGAATCAAATATTCTTCCTTGATTATTTATATTCCTCCCATTGTGTAAAATTCAGCCAAAAACCTCAGTGAAACTCAACACATAGTGGTATAACTATGGCAGGGCAATTAGCTTACTTTTCAAAGCAAAAGCATTTTTAGGCCTAGAAATAGTCTTTCCTACTCTACCTCACCCTCTTTTGATGTTTATTTTAGAATCCAAACTATCTCCCCTAATTTCAAAATCTATGAGGTATGACCCAATAGTGAATTATGAGAGTAAGCTACTTTAGCTAGTAACTAATCCAAAGTGCAATTGCACATATATTGAACCCCTGATGGTAATAAAGATGACTCTATGAGTAAAAAAAGGTTAAATTGATTATTCCTTGGATTGAAGTAGAACCAATCCTAAAATTAATGAGAGGATATTTTATCCCATGCATTGTATCCCACTTTTCTCTTCAAAACACTCAATCCCATGAATGCCTTTGGAGAAAGAAATGATCTCAAACTCGATAACAACTGGTGATAGAAGGAGGGCATCTATTTTTCAAATTGATTTGATAGTCTATTAGGTTTATGCTAGTTATTATTTTTGTATACACATAATATTTTAAAAAAATTATTGATTATTGATACTTTGTATCTTGTAGGAACCTGTTGAGTCTCAATCTCTCTAAGTGTATGACTTAAGGGGTGCACCAGGAAAGGGGTGGAAGACAATTGGTGATTCATTTTCCATCGACACACTTATCTCCTAAAAAACATTAACCCTAAGCTTATTATTCTTAGTACTACTTCCCCCAATATTTTTCTTCTTTATATCCTCATTTTCTTGCCTTAAGACCATTTTAAATAATTGATTGTACTGGGTTGACCCAGTATAGTTTAGGGGTATTTCTCACTTTCTTAGTTTTTTTATCCTTTCAGTTAACCCATCTCAAACCTAGTGAATTATCCTCAAAAAAACACTAGGTTGACCCTACATATCCAACATTCTTGGGAGGATTGAGGGAAAGATCTACCTATATATACAAGTTAATTTCCCACCATTTCATAATATAAGAATTATTAGCAAAGAAGCATGAGCAAACATCTACTTATTGACCATTCTACTTGAGGAATAAAGCTTAGGGTTTCATACTTTTTTAGAGATACTGATAATGTCTTATAGAAAATTATTTTTTATGCTTAGATAGTTTATGTAGCCTAGAGATAATTTATCCTATTTATCCTTACATATCACAATAATCTCTTTTAAATCACCTTACCCAAAGGAGAGATTGATAATCAACAGGTTCATCTTCAAAGGTAAGTATTCTTAACTTTATTTTTCCTTTGTAAAAATAAATAGATAATGCATTTATATTCTTCTCCCATGTATTAGGATTCCGTATATATTATGTGAGTGTACATAATTTAATACATGTTTAGTTTAGTTTGTTTTATTGCTTTTAACCCCCACTTTGTGCCACAAGCTTTGGTGTTCACTAGATTAGATTTTACTTTATTATTATTATTATTATTATTATTATTATTATTATTATTATTAGTGAATGTTTTAAACCCTAGGACTCCATTAGGTTTGTTGTGTTATTGTGTTATACTTTAGGATTTAGAACCCTTCCTAGCATGATATTTTGTGACAATTAATACCCTAATTAGGTCTAATAAATCCCCATATTAGTCATGCTCCCATTTAACAAGTGTATCCACAATCATAAGTGTAGGTATGTTCTATCTTATTTAAGCTTGGATTGATTTATAGACATGGTGAATTTTTGATTACATATATTTTGGTGAACCTAAAGTGAAACTAACCCTTGAAAGATTTATTTCACTTTAGTAATTCTTTTGATCATCATTTTTATCATATATTTTGACATTCTAGATCGATTCTATTTACCCAGCTATTTTTCTCTATGCACATGTTTCCAGAAATAGGCAATTAGATTGACTTAGTCAAACCAGTATAGGTTTCCAACCTTTTAAACACCTAGTTTAGCCTACTATGTTGACCCATTATAGTTTCAACACTTTTTTAGTAGGTTCTTATACAGTTTGATTGATACTATCAACCTAATTTTTAGGTTTCTCAAGCATACTTCAAGGTTATTCATCAACAACTTTCCTTCATTGAATCTCTTATCCACAAAGGCTTATTTCTACCTCTATTTTCATTTATTTTATTTATTTCCTTTCATAGTTTTTAATCTTTAAAATTTCCCTTGCACAGTCAAATGGATCAATATTGTTGACCTAATTCTACGTTTTGTGTGTTGTCTAAAATAATTGCATTAACACTATCGACCCAATTCATTATAGACCTTACTTCCATAGTATAGGTTTGACCCTATCAACCATTTGATATATTTTTTGCATATGGTGTTAATGTTATACATTTTTTAAAGTTGGAATTAACCTTATATATGTTAGTAATTAATTCACACATTTCTTTTCTTATTGGTTACATGCTTAGAATAGTTCACATAGTCTAATTAGGGGATTTTTAATTAATCACTTAGTTTCACTATTTATATTTTATGCACACATGACCAAATCACAAAAACATAAAAAAATCACTTTAAAATTTTGTCTACCCTAAGTCAACCTACTTATATTTCAATACTAAGGGGGAAGCCAACTTGATGCTCTGGTCAAGTATAAAGCATGGTTCATGATATTCTAGCTAATCACCTGACACCCTTATCATTATGGTGTGTGAAGTGATGGGGTAGGTTGTAATACCAATCCTATATCATTTCCATTATAGTCCCTTTCATCCCAAACTACCTGAAACCATCTTTAGATTACTATCTAGTTCCTTGCTTATAGTCAACTTTCAATCACATTTAAAATCATTCTTAATAATCTAATTAACATTCAGGATGACCAATTAGTTAGCTCTTTAATTTTCAAGTTTATTTCTTTTTCTTTTCTAAATTTTATGTGAAAAAACTTGCATTAGCTAGCACTAGTGCAAGATTTTGCTTTGTGTGCCTTAATTGGATTGGCCATCATTGATCCAATTGATTGTATGTTTCCTTTCAACACTTAAATTTTTACATTACTTGAAAAATTATATTATTCACAACTTGATATAAACTTTCTCATTTTCCTTGTTTGAATTATCTATGTGATCACAAATCCAATGAATTTTATGGTTTTTAAAATGGATGAGTAGAAACAAAGATATAGGCAAAATAAGGAATATGCCTATTTTTTTCTTCTATTCACTGTACAATATCAACCCAATTGACCTTATACTATCTATAAGCCTTTTTAAACCTCTTTCCACTATATAGGATTGACCCATTTAACCCTATACTATTTACTCACCTTTTTTAGTCTCTATTTGCTATACAAGATCAACCCATTCAATCTTGTACTATTTACAGACCCTTTTCAACCCTTATTTGTTGTAATGGATCAACCCAGTCAACCCTGTACTATTTTATATCACTTTTTGTTCCCCTTGTATGGTTATCTATTCTTTTTTCATCATGATGAAATATTTTTAGCCTTCTCTTAGTCTAGAATATTGCATAATTAAGGACTTGGATAATAACCTCACTTATTTCATTACTTCAGATGAAACTATCCAATTTCTTCCTTTCCCTTCTCCTAAACCAAAGCCACTCACTAAGAAATGTAATGTAGTTGAGTTAATTCATCCTAATCCTCTTCTAAACACCAATTTTGGAAATCCTCCACCTACAAAGAATCTTCCTCCCACCAACACAAATAATCCTTTTTCTACCAACACTAATGCCCTTCCTACAAACACCAATCCACCTATTGATACAACTCAATTTTTTTCCCAAGTCATACAATAAATGAATATCATGCAAACAACCAATCAATCTCAAATGATGCACATGAAACAAAATTTATTATACATTACTAGTCAACCACCTCAAGTCATCATGTCTCAACCAAATCCAAATTTTACCCCTCCTCATCTTAGAGATGCCAATGGGAATATCATCCCTCAACTTATAATGAATAAAAAAATGATTCAAAATATTCAAAATGAACCCTTGGCCCCATTCATTACATCCATAAATATTTGAAACATTTTTCCAACTATCACATATAATGGGACTAAGGACCCTAATATCTTTCTTAAGTCTTTTGTCAATCTCTATAAGGAATGGGTCCAAACTAATACCTTTACTACCGCCAAGCTCTTAGCCAAAACCTTTTTTGGTGATGTAATTGAATGATACAACCAAATTCCTAGACATTCCATCTCACAACTAGAGGATTTACTCAATGCTATAGTAAATGAATTCTAGCATGATGACCTTCCTAAAAATTACCTTAGCTATTTCATCAATGCTAAGCAAATTCCTAATGAATCTGATTATACTTTCATCAAATAATGGAATTCTCTTGCTCATAAAGTGGACCAGAACATGAATGATGATATTATTTTAAAATTATTTATCACTTCTCTTAAACCTCCCCTACAATACAAAGTTCATATATTTTATCCTCAAACTATAGATGAAGCCTTAGACCAAGCAAAAATGTAAGCTTTCTTATGACTCAATTTGAACCATCTCAAACAACTACTAAAGCATCTTCCAATTATTCTTCTCATACCATTGATTTATCCAAGCCTTTACAACCTAAAAATAGAGCATCTAATTGAACCAATTTTAACCTAACCCACACACCCTTGACTCTAGAATAACTTAAGAAGAAATTGCCACCTTTTAAACCCATGAGCTTTGATCCTTTAAAACCTCCTCCAAAATGGTACAATCTTGATAAATTTTGTTGGTGGCATGATACTATACATCATTTTCATGAGTTTTATTGTGATATTCACCAACTTATTATTTCTTCCTTGCGTGGTCCACATTTTCAATCTTGATACTCTAAAAAAACAATGTGATCAAGACTATCTTCAATCTTCTCAAATTCAATCTTAAGAACCAAAATCACATCAAAATAAACTACCTAATGAGAAAAAAAAATTTATCCCATACCCACCCCTCATCTACTAATTTTTTTAAAACTATATTTTATCCTTCTTCCTACACCAATAAGGAAAGGATAGCTCACATGAATAAATTTAAACATATCATTACATTCATTAAACCTCAACCTTTTAGGTCACATGAACCAAAGGAGTACCTAGTTCAAATGCCTATTATAAAGCATATCATCCATGGTCCTTGACCTATTTTATCTCCTCATACCTCTCCTACATATCATATTTCACATTCAATATCCTTAAAATATACCAAACTGACACATTTTCCTATCTCTAAAAACACTTTCCAACCCAATGCAAAACATTTTAATGGTTCAATGTTACCTCACTCTAACTCACATGTTGGGGAATCTTGATATGCCCATCAACATGTACTTTAAAACTTTGGGGCATATTTTAATGCCCATCCCTACATCCACTTACCCATTGTGGCATCTTGCGATGTCCACTCTTATTCTACAATGCATATTAACAACCAAATGCAACTTCAAGAAACCTTCCAAGATTTCTAGAACTTGTATTTCATATTCTCATCTTTGATATAGACATTAGAATAGGTATTACTTGTTCTCTTGTCTCATGTTTCTTTGGTTTTGTGAATTTTTCTTTCCTTCCTTTACTTTCATTTTAATATCATCATTATTTTCCTTTACATTATTTGGTTTTCTTCCACATTACATTTGGCATTTGTTTTCATTTTTATCATTATATACCTATTTCATTTGTATTTTTATGTCACTCTTGACCTTAGTAGATTTATGATCATTTTTTCCCCTTTATTTATATTTTACCTCTTGATGTGCCATAGTCTTACTTATCTTTTGGCATTTCTCTTTTATCACCCTCATGGGTTTTTCTTTTGTGAGTTGCTTCATGAAAATATGGATAGGACCTAACCGTCCTCATAAAATTTCCATAATTTTACTTATTTTTATCACTTATGTTTTACATTTATCTTATTTTACCCCTTTGGTTTCTCTTTTGTGAGTTTCTTTGTAATACCATGCATAGGACCCGATGTTCCTCACAAAACTACCATCTTTTGTTTATCTTTTCACTTATCTTTTTAACACCCTCATGGGTTTCTCTTTTATGAAGTTTCAAGGTAATAACATGGTTAGGACCCATCCCTCATAAAATTACCATCTTATCTTTCTTTTTATGTAATTTTTATCCTTATTATCATCTTTAACTTTTGCTTCTTTTGATAGATGGAATTTACAAATAATCCATGTTAGGATGTTTTCCTCCATTTCCCTCATTCTTATGATAAGGAATCACATTTTACTATCATTTTATCTCTTCTTTTTTCCCTTTGTCACATTTTTTGTGATTTGAAGCAATTAAAATTATTCCAAGAGCCATTCCTCTTGATTTCCCCTTCGTTTCATCTCCACATTAGATAAAACAAGGTCAAAGTCAAGATATCACTTTTATTTCACCTAGATTTATAAGACTCTTAAACCCCATGCTCTTTGAATTTTTCTCTCTTAGCAACCTTTTCCCAAGTATTCAAATGAAATTCATATTTATCACCCATGTTTGGTCTTTCAGATCCATATGGAGGAGGAATAGAAAAATCCATCAATAAATTTAAAAGCCAAATCATTTTAATCAAAAGGCAATGATATCTAAAAGGCAACATACAAATCTCAAAAGTCAAAAGCACACAAAAATACATGATTACAATCACATCCCCTATCTCCAAGTGAAGCTCAAACTCCATAGTTGGTATCACATAGAACCGATGTCCTTTGGATTATAGTAAGCTATTATATTAGAATAGGATATTTAAAAAAACTCTCTAGTGCTACCTACTTTCTCATGCAAGTACCCAATCTTCATATTAAATCAATGGCACTATAAGGGGTCCTAAAAACAAGAAACATGTTGTGGGGAGGTAGGTCCATTTTAATTTTCATGAATTTAGGCTTCATGGGATTATCTATATACTTTATTTGTTGACCTAAGACTTGTGTGGCTAAGAGAAGTTCTTCATAGTCCTTAAGGTCAATAGTCCTATTGTTTTGACAAACCTAATTTGAGTGTCTTGACTTCGATAAAGAATTACTCTACCTTGACTTTTCCTTCATTCTCCCCTCCACCCATTTCATTTACCCCCTTAACAATCAAATTGTGATTCCAAATCTATTTTCCCTTCTTCTTCATCTCTTTAAAACATTCTAGAATTACTTTATTTTATTTTTATCTATCCTTAGATTAAAACAACATGTTTGAGTACCTATGGATCATTTTTTTTATTTCATTTATCATTATTGTATTACCCTTCTATTTGGATAGCTGAATTTTCACCCTTTATATTATTCTTCATGTTTGTCTTCCATATTCAATTACATTTCATTTTCTTTCTTTCATGTTTTCATTTTTCCCTATGTTACATGAGCTTAATTTTCACTTTCTTACATATCTCTATTAAATTTTTCTTGTATTGACATTCCTTTTTGATATTTATGCTTTACATGTTTTTCAATATCATTTTTCATTTATTCAATATCATATGTCACTTATTTCTTATCATTTGCCATTCATTTTCCATCATTTGTCATTCATTTGCCATTGTTTTATTATTTATTTTCCTTCAATATTATAAAAACCTTGATTTACCAATACTCAATTACCAAGTATCTTCTTTGTCATTCCTAACTATTACATGTCTATTTTCCAATTTTTTTGATTTTTGGCTATTTTTTGCATTAAATTCTACAAGTTCATCTAGTGTTCTCTACATTAGATCCCTTCACACTTTCTTATAGTCTACTTCGTTATCTAAGGCACTAAGTTAAGTTAAAGGTATGTTTTTTTCAATTCATTCCCTTCATTTATCTTATTTTCTACTTACTTCACTTTACTTAGCATCAAAATTATGCATTATCATGTTCTATCTCAAAGCACCATCCCATGTTGCACTTATGTGACACATGATGAGCTTAGAGTGAGTCATATGTATACACATAATATTTTCAAACTTTTATTGATTATTGACACTATGTATCTTGAAAGAACCTATTGAGTCTCTATCTCTCTGAGTGCATGCCTTAAGGGATACACCAAGAAAGGGGTGGGCAGACCATTGATGCTTCATAGGATTGTTGTTCCTTTTTCAACTTTATATATACATACTTGTCTCCTAAAAACTATTAACCTTAAGCTCATTCTTCTCAATCCTACCTCCCCCAATATTTTTCCTCTTTTCATCCTCCTTTTCTTACCTTAACACCCTTTTAGATAGTCATTTGTACTAGTTTGACTAGGTCAACCCAATACAGTTTAAGGTTGTTTATCACTTTATTAAATTATTAGCCTTTCAACTGACCTAACTTAGACCTAGTGAATTGTCCTCAAAAACACACTGGGTCAACTAGGTTGACCCCGTATAATTGATATTCTCAAGAGGATTTAGGGTGAGATCCACATATATATACAATTTCATTCATTTCATAAAATAATAATTATTAGTGAAGAAGTGTGAGTGAACATCTAATTATTAACCATTATACTTGAGGAATAAATATTAGGGTTCTATACTTTCTTTATAGATATGGATCTTGTCTTATGGATGCTTAGATAGGTTGTTTAGCCTAGAGATGATTTATCTTGGTTATCTTTACATACCAAAACAATCTCTTGTGAATCACCTTTGCCAAGGGAGTTATTGAGTCTTGAAGGGTTCATATTCAAAGGTAAGATTCCTAACTTTATTTCTCCTTTGTAAGAGTAGATAGATAATGCATTTGCATTCTTATCTCATGTATTAGGATTCTATATACATTGATATGAGTACATGTCTACTAATACATATTTAGTTTATATTGTTTTATTACTCCTAACCCCAACTTTGTGCCACAAGATTTTGTGTGTACTAGATTATATTATATTTTATTTTTATTATAATGAGTGAATGTTTTAAACCTTAGGCCTCTAATAGTGTTGTTGTGTGATTGTGTTAAACTATAGGCTTTGGAACCCTTCCTAGCATGATGTGTTGTGACAAGTGATCCCTTATTTGGGTCTAATATATCCCCATATTGGTCATGCTCCCACTTAACAAGTGTATCCCCAATTAGAAGTGTAGGTATTCTCTGTCTTCTCCAAGATAGGATAATTTATAGACATGATGCATTTATAATTGCATACACTTTATAATTGTGATATTTTAACTATTGTTTGTTTATGAAACATCATGTATCCTACTTCACCTATCACCAGAGTTAGGTCCCTCCATAATAGACTAATTATTTTACCTTTGTAATTCCATATAAGGCCCAAGCTTTCTAGACCTAAACCTAGACTAGTAGTTGATTCTAGTAGCTCATCTTCATAGCTTCCCTTGAATATAATACCTAAAATGGCTATCCAAGTACCTTGGTTTGTTGAGTTAGCTATCAACATTCTCAAGGTTGTCTATGACTTACCTATGAACCCTAAGAGATACCTGAACCACTTCACTCCTAGTATAGGATGAATATTTGAGTAGTATGTAACCTCATATAAGACTTTCCTAAGACTTCTCAATGTGGAACATGAATATTTATCATGTAGGACTTTCCCCTTCACATTTATGGACTCATCCTATGACTAGTTCTTTAACTTCCCTAAAAACTTAATCATGAGATAGGACTAAGTTAATAGTGCTTTTTTGGCCCAATTTGGGTAAGTAATATACCCTAGTGTCCTCTAATATTAATTCACTTGCATTAAATGTGAACCCAAAAAGACCATTAGAAAATTAAATGCTAAGTTTTAAAAAATGTACAGTTAAGTTATTATGTTTTACTAGCTAAATGCCTGATTGATGTTGTAGATGTACAAAAATGCCTTAGACCCATGGATGTCCATGTTATTAATATGGTACACGCAGATAGTCAACTTACCCCTAGATTATGTCGAAGACATAAAGGTCTATAGGTAGTTAAACCCTCAAGGTGAAGTGATGGTTCCTATCCCTAATATATTTGTGTATATGCCTACCTTGAACATATTTCCCAATACAAACTATAATATTTTCATGATTCACCTACTACCCATATTAAACTAGCTCCCTTTTATTCATGTTGTACTAAACAAACAATTGGGATTTCTTATACTAATAAACCATGAGATAACCTCTTAGTTATAGCACCAAATGATGTTGGCATCAACTAACAAAAGTCAAACTATACCTTAGGATTCTATTAAAAATGAGTTAGATCCCATCTAGAGAATGGTCTAGAAACTAAGTAATAACTTTTTGGGTATACAAAGGAAAATGGGAAACTCCAATGTTTAATGTTCAAACAAAAACTTATTATACCAAGGAAAAAACAAAAATTATAATCATCCCCATAACTATCCATATCCTTCCCCTAATAGGCTACTTAAATTTAACTTCTATGAGATAGCTCTACCTAATTAGTGCCAAATGCTCAACATGGCTCCACATGGGGAGATAGATTGTATATAGTTATACAGTGCCTTTTAGATCTTTTAGATAGAAATAGAGGAACATGAGGTGGCTATAAATCATCCAAAATCATTAAACATGGGTAGGCCACTAGCATGGCCATGATACTAGAGATGATGGGGTTTCCCATCCAAGAAAAAAATGGCCTAGAGGAGAGTACTAGTGAGTTCCATGCATTCCAATAGTTCTAAAAGATCAATTTCACCATGAAAAATTAAAAACTGTAACAACCTTTTACCACCTTAACCCCCCCCCCCCAAACAATAGTGTACCCCCAATAGATCATAATGCTAGGAATGACCCTCTACCTCTAAAATGACATGAACTAAAACCTCTTGTAAGAGCCAAAGCAATTCAAAACAAGGGAAGATATAAAATAGTAAATGACATGAAGAAAATTAAACTGAATATCATCCTTCATAAACTTACTCAAATCACTAAGAAACTTGGTCTTCTACTAAAATACTTAATTAAAAAGCCAATGCAACCTATTTAGACTAAGGAGAAGATGGCCCACACCAACATTTTCATTCATAAGAATAGGACCAATGTTCCCCCTTTCCTTTGGACTATTAGGTTCTTTGGAAAGAACCTACACAAGTGCTTAGTGGACTCAAGGGCCTCAACAAATGTAATGACATTAGGTATTTACAAGAAGTTAGGGTAACTTCTTATCAAATCAAATAAGGTGGTGGTTTAACTAGATAAGCTAGAGGTTAAGGTAGTGGGTGATATTTTTAATGTCCATATGCAACTAGAATCCAAACCTAGGATTCAATAGTTCATATACATATAGGTAGTAGAGATTATTGAATCCTATGGCATCATCCTCATTAGGGACTAGTCTAAAACTTTAAATAGGTGCATGGCCATTAATTTTTCTCATATGTGGATACCTTAGAGATGGGTAGGCAACAAAATATATATGGATAGGGAACCCCACATGAAACACATGATAATTAAATACAACATAATCAATAAGAAAGTGAATATAATATCCTTAGACTTAGGGATTTATATACTGAGCATAAAACATGCTAAAGACAAAGTTGACCTTGAACAAAACTTATAAGGCCTATTATCCATATATAAAGATGGGCCCATTCTAAATAGGGAAGTGGAGTAGGTGTTCTATTGATAGATCCTTGAGGAAATAGATACATGATTTTGTATATACTATAGTTACCCTATATGAGTAATATGGTAGAATAAGAGACCTTAATATTTGGGTCATAGTTTGCATTAAAGCATAAATCTAAGGAACAAAGGGTGTTTAATAATTATAAGCTAGCGGTAAACTAGGTTAAAATTAAATTTTAGTTCAAGTTGTATTACTTTAGGAAGTATAAACATAGGGCTTAGGACCTGTTAGTAATTTGACCTATCAAGGCCAAATTACTACCCCTATCATACAAAACTTTATTAAAATTGATCATTAACCCTTTGAAGATGGTCAAACCAATATTTTATGGCCTAAAAATAACTAATTTTAGTCAAAAATGTAAAAAATGGATTGTAAATGGGCTATTATCATTTCAAAAGAGCATTGTCAAGTTCAAATATGTAGATAATCCATATGTAAAGATCAATTTTATGAGAAAATTGAATATTGTGGGAGCTACAGGTGGTTTCAAGACCTAAAATTTTCTACATAGTCTCATCATGAGTTTATGAAATTTTTTAAAAAGTATCATGGCCATTGGAAAATTAGAGATACCCATTTTTTTGTAACAGTATTTAGTATGTTCGTTAGAGATCACCATTGGAGCAAGCATCATTATGGAGTGCCACAAAGGTTTCTAAGTTTAGATAAAAGTTTTAAAAGAATGGGATGATGTTTATACATAATAATAATAATAATAATAATAATAATAATAATAATAATAATAATAATAATAATAATAATAATAATAATAATAATACATTTAAATGGTTTTAAAACTCTAAATTTTAAGCAAAATATGCTTATACAAGCTTTTGCAAGCAAACATGTATAAAGGCCAAAAAGGAGTTTTTTGAATTTTCAAGAAGAATGTGATTTTAGAGTGTTTTGATAGCATGGTAGAGACCCAATGATGATTTTTTCAGGAATTAGGAACCATTTTAAGAGTTATTTTCATTTTGATAAAATTTTCACTTATTGTAGTTCTAAAGACCCTTCCTAGCCTCCTATTCAGATGCTCATATATTTCACCACATGTGGAGTTTGGATGAAATATATTAGTATGTTTTGATTACTCCTATTTAATTATATTTAATTAAAAATTGAGACCATTTTATTTATTTTTATTTATGAACAATCATTAAGAGTGTAGGTAGCTCAGAATGCAGTTAAAACCCCACAGACATATTTCTCCACATGGTAAATTTTTTATATATTTTAAATGGGAACCCAATATTTTTTAAGGATTTTGGGTGGAGGGGAGGTTATTTTTATACACATAAATTGAAAATTTTTGGGATTTGGAGGTCTGTACTTCATGAACCATCATTTTGAAAATTCAGCTTCAAATCCCACCTAAACCCTCAAAAAACTAGTTTTGAAAAAAAATGATTTTTATGCCATCAAATAATCTTGAATAAACCTAAAACATTTTAAAATGTCAATTAAACTTAGATATGATTATAAAAATGTCAATTTTATGTATGGAGATGTACATATGAGGGTAAAAATCATGTTTTTTATGAAAAAACATGTAAAATGAAGTACAAGACACTTCAATGAAATATAATCAATGTATCTCAAATCCTAAGAATTTTTATTCATACTAAAATTTTATTTTGGTCATAAATAATCTCAAAAGTTTCCAAACTAGCTCAATCAAAATGGTGAGTGTTTTCTCATCAAAATAAAATAATTTGGTGATAAATAAAAAAAATTAGGTGATTTTTTTCTATTTTTTTAGGTTTCATGGCTTATTATTTTAGGTTTAATGTAGTCCAAATGCAAAAATATAGGCTATTAGGCCTAATTGGCGTAATAGGCCTAATTGATCAATCAAGCAAGTAAAGAATGGCATTGAAAATCTATAAAATAAATTAATTTTGGAATTAAAACATGGAATATAAGTTTTTTAAGTGTATATATAATTCTCAAGTTAATACACAAGTTTAAATTCATGAAATTTGAGCTCAAGTTGAGTTAACTAGTCCTTAAGGGTCAAATCTCTTCAATTGACTAGTTTCATACATCTCCCATGCTTTTCATCAAAGATAAAGACTTTAAAGAACTTAAAATCACTTTCAATATGGATTTATCTTGTAATTTATGGTGTGATTTTAATTAAATGAAGGTTGACAAGTTAACATGGGTCCACCACTTCTCAATTCTATGCCAAAAATGAAGAACATGCAAATTTTGAAGAATTGGAAGATTTTAAAGCCTTTATTTAATTTTTTAAAAGTATTTTAGACTTATTTTTACTTAAAGAAGACTAATAATTTTATTTTCCACATAAATTTGGCTTTATTTAAGGTTTTATACTTATATATTGGCTTTTTGAAGCCATTTTTGAAAAATTCCTTAGCAGAATAGAAATTGTAATTGACACCATTTATCAAATAAAGAAGATTTTGCATATATATTTTTGAATCATAATAAAGTGTAATTTTATTGTGTACCATCATACAAGTTCCATATACTTTCCATTTTTTTAGTTCCTTTCCACACGTACTATGAAAATCTCATCCTCTATAGGTCATTTGAAGAGCTAAGATTTGAATTTAATTTGCAAAATTCTTTCAAGCCTTCTTTTAAAAAATTGATGTTTAGGATTGATTGCAAAGTTTTATTTTAGATTCATATGTTTTTCTTACTCAATTTCATAAATATTTTAGAGAATATCAATCATTTAGGTGCATCACCCCATTTAGATAGGATTTCCCATTTTAGTTTCCTTCTTCTTTTTCATCCAAAAAATCATGGTAGATCAGATTTAATTGATAAATATTAAGGGAACCAGACCTATATGGAAGTTATTCTTAGTAAAGAGTCACCCACACTTCAATAAGATCTAATTGTATCAATTTTAATGAAGGTGTTTTTTACACATCTTCAAATAGGGTGCACTCCAAAGTGATAACAGGACCTAATCAAGATTTTTAGTGCATTTAACATCATCCCTATCCCTAGGGAAGAGAATCAAGTTGTTGACTCATTAACATTCATAGTAACAAACTTAACTCCCTTGGATGACAACAAGTTACAAGAGTTATCTATGTAACTGGTCCCTTTCCCATCCATCCTAAAAAATGTGATGAATTTTTAGGTATTTAAATATGATTAGTAGATTATCCAATTCCTTAACAATTCCTAGATATTTGAGGTAAGTAATCAATAAAGTAGATAGAGATAACCCTAAAACCAAACTTGATAAGGATGAGATACTCAACATTCATGGGATTCAAATCCCAAAATGGATGATTTCCTTAGAAAGGGTGTTTGACACCCTACACCCTAAATGAAGAATCCCATGTTTGAGGACCATAAATGTCAAATAATTAACCTCAGCGCTATGTAAAAACCTCAAACCAATAATGTGGGTCTTAACTAGATGGAACTTTATTTTGAAAAGCTATGATGGTTTTTTTTATGATATAATGATTTAATTACATGGACATATGTAAACCTCAAAGTCTTCAACCCAAGGGTGATTACTCACACTATCCCACTCAAACCAAGCCAAAACATATTTGGGTAAAGATCTCACCTATCAACCTGATCATGGAACCATTAATACACAAAGAGATTCATAAGTTACTCTCTACTGTGATAATTTTCCTAGTTTTTCATTCTACCTAGTTAGCCAACTTAGTGTCCATGTGAAAGAATAACAAACAAATTCATTTATGTGTATAATTTTAAAACCTAAATCAATCCTTAGATAAATAAAACAATCTATTACCTTCCCTTGACAAGGTGATCTAAATGGTGAGTGGATGCCAAATGATGTCTTTCTTAAATGAATTCTTAGGATACAACTAGGTCTTAATCAATTTAGAAGACTGAGTCAAAATCACATTCACCACCAAATGGGGTACATTCACATATAAATCATATGGATTGATTAATTCTAGATCAAAATTTTAGAGGGTGTTGAACTTTTATTTTGAAGGTTTAATTAGTAAGTTCAAAATAATATATATGGATGATTTGAATATGTTTTCAAAATATAGATAAGATCACATGTGTCACTTATAAATGGTGTTTTAAAGATCTAAAATGTATGGTATTTATCTAAACCCAAAGAATATATGTTTAGTGTCACTGAAGGTAAGATTATTGGTCATATCATCATGAAGGAAGGTATTGATATAGACCAAGAAAGAGTTGATGTGATTTCTAAATTACCTTTGTCTTATAGCAAGAAAGAGTTAAAATCCTTCTTTGGGAAAATTAACTTTGTTCACAAATTCATTTTTGAATTCGTCAACATTATAAAACCACTAAATGCTATGTTGAAATAGGATGCAAAAGTGAAATAGATATTTAATTGAAGAAGGCTTTCTAAGACATAAAATATGATATCATTTAAGTCCTAGTATTAATCAACCCAAACTACATGCAAGATTTCTACATTTACCTTTTTACTTCTAAGCACACCATCCTTTCCTTCCTCACTCAAAGATTGGATAAAGAACATTATGTTGCTTTTATGAAAAAAAATCTCAAAGATGTATAACTAAGATATTCCACCCTCAACAAACATGCTTATGCACTGGTGAAGGATATGAAGAAATTTTGAAACTACATCCTCAAAAATAAGGTACATGTAATCATCTTGGACTTGACCATAAATTAAAGATAAAGACAACACTAAACTAAACTTTTTAGGTCTATGGTCCCTATATGTATATGGGTCCCATTATAAATAGGGAAGTGGAGTAGGTGTTGTGCCGATAGATCCATGAGGAAATAGATACCTATATTTATATAGACTATAGTTCCCATATACAAATAATATGATAGAATATGAGTCCTTAATATTAGGATCACAATTTGCATTAAACTATAAATCTAAGTAACTGAGGGTGTTTAGTGACTCTGACCTAATGGTCAACCAGGTTAAGTGTAAATTTTAGTGAAACTTATCTTATTGTAGGAAGTATAAATATAGGGCTTGGAACCTAATAAAGATTTTTAGTACATTCAATTTCATCCCTATCCCTAGGGAAGAGAACCAAGTTACTGACTCATTGGCATTCATAGAATCAAACTTAATTATGTTGGATGACACCAAGTTACAAGAGTTATCTATGGAACTTGTCCCTTTCCCATCCATCCCACACAATGTGATCAATTTTTAGGTCTTTAAATATGATCAGTAGATTATCCAATTCCTTAACAATTCCTAGATATTTTAGGCCTAGGTAATTGATGAAATAAGAAGAGATAACCCTAAAATCAAACATGATAAGGATAAGATCTTCAACATTCATGGGATTCAAATCCCAAATGGGATGATTGCCTTAGAAAGGGTGTTTTACACCCTAGACTCTATACCCTAAATTATGAAACCCATATTTGATAACCAAAAATGTCAAATCATTAACCTCATCTCTATGTAAAAACCTCAAACTATTAATGTGGGTCCTAACTAGATGGACCTAAAACTTGAGAAGCTATGAAGGTTTTTGTTATGATATAAGTATGTAATTTCATGGACCTATGGAGACCTTAAATCTTTTGACTTGAGGGTGATTATTCACAATATCCTACGCAAACCAAGCGAAAATTTATTTAGGTAAAGATAGAGACTTGTTAGCCCAATCATGGATCCATTAATACACAAAGATATTCATATATTAATCTCTACTGGGATAATTTTCTTAATTTTCCATTATACCTGGGTAGCCAACCTAGTGCCCATGAAAAATAAGAATAGAAAATTCGTTTATGTGTAGACTTTTAGAACCTAAACCAAGCCTCAGACAAAGACAACTATCCATTACCTTCCCTAGATGAAGTGATCCAAATGGTGAATGGATCCTATATTTTTTAGGTTTATTTTAGTGGTGAATCTTTATTAATATATTAATATTCCATTTTTTGAAGTTGGAATTTGGAAATTTTTTTGGAGCGGCCGATAGGGAAGAAATGCCTAAATTTTCAAGGTCAAAATTAATTTCAAAGAGAGGTTCACCTACATTTGAATATATTTTTTTTCATATAAATGTAATTAGTTGGTACCTAAAAATCCAATCATGAGGAATTCATCATATACCATTGGGTGACTTTAGGAATTTTTTTGGTGGTTTGTATTTCAAGTCCCAAGAGGGCTTCAAGAATCAACAATTTCTAGCAAGGTATGCAATGAGTTTTTTACAATATAATTTCTTAGTTTTTTAACTTTAATTTCATTTAATGATCTTTAAGTAACATCATAGTAATTTGAATATATCATACCATCATCCACCTATATCATTAGTCTACTAATGGATTCTTGTAGAATGTTAGTGTCCACCCATAGGCAGTCTGCTGTCATCCACCCATAGCCTACCATCATCCACCTGTATGCTACCATTGGGCACCAACAGACTCTATTCAAACACTCGTGAAGTCACTTAAAGATTAATAAATAGATTTATAGTTAAAAAATACTAATAAATTCTATTTTTTAAAAATAATTACATACCTTGATGGAAACTGTTGATTCTTGAATCCTTTCTAGGACCTAAAATACAAACCACCAAAAAACTTCCTAAATTCATCTAATGGTATATGGAAAATTCTCTAATATTGGATTTTTAGGTACCAAAAAATTACATTTATATGAGGAAATTCATATTCAAATGGTATTATATGGGTAGATGCCAACAATCTACTATCATCCACCCATAAACTATTGGCATCCCTTGGCATTCCACAAGTGGGCATTGGTTGTCTATAGTCAGGCATCGGTAGGATGCAAGCTACCATTGGGAAAGGAGGCCATAATGACTATGATAATTTATCCTCCCCATAATGCACAAAATAATAATCCCACATGCATAGAAGTATGGTAAATAATAATCCCACATACATGCCCATGCACCTTATCATTAGCAAGAGACTATAAATCTCTCACATTAACCTTTGATATTCACCAATTCATGTGGTGAGCACATAGAGATGGAATTATTATACATAGTGTTGGTGGCCACTTAAACCAAGTTGACATTCACCAAAATGATTTAAATGAGTGCCAATACCAATTAGATGGATGGAAATGTAATGTAGATGAGTGCCAATTCAATTTACATTACATAGACATCTATTTACATGGTGTCAGCATATACTTGTAACATCTTAGTGTTCACCTACCTGATGTCAGTTTCTACCCATACCATGCCAGCATTTGGTTGTCTTCCATAGGCATTCATATATATAGTGCTAGTTTCCACCCACATTATGCCATCATTTATATACCCTATGTCATCACTCACTTGAATCTCATAGATGTTCACCTATATGCCACCATCATTCATTTACATCATACTAGTATTTGTCTATATTATGCCAATATTCACCTATAATATACTAAAATTTACCTTCGTCATGTCATTATTCATTTATGAGGGTCAAAGAAACCTAGTAGGCCTTTTGTGATTCACCATGTGGCATCACATGATTCACCTATGTAATGATACACCTTCTACACTGATTCATCACCATTGTGAATCTTATTCACCTTAGGACCTCCATGGATTTTTTTATATAGCCCACTGAAATTAACCTTGAGATGATGTATTTCTTATATGAATTATTAGGATACAACTAGGTCCTAATCTATTTGGAAGACTGACTCAAAATTACATTCACCACCAAATGGGGTACATTCACATACAAGTTATTTGAATTGATCAATTTTAGAGGGTGATGGATTTTTATTTTAATGGTTTAATTGACAACTGCATAATAATTTATATGGATGATTTGACTATGTTTTCAAATATAGATAAGATCACATGTGCCAATTACAAAAGGTGTTTAAAGGATGTAAGACATATGGTATTTATTTAAACCTAAAGAATATGTGTTTAGTGTCACCAAAGGTTCACTTTTCAGTCATATCATCATGAAGGAAGGTATTGATATTGACCCAAAAAGAGTTAATGTGATTTCTAAATTAACTCTACCTTATACCAAGAAATAATTAAAATCCTTCTTTGGGAAAATTAACTATGTTCACAAATTAATTTCTAAATTTGCCCAAATTGTAAAACATTGAATTTTATGTTGAAATAGGATGAAAAAGTGGAATGGAATGTTTAATTTAAGAAGTATTTATAATACATAAACTATGATATCATGTAATCCCTAGTGTTGATAAGCCCATACTACATGCAAGATTTATACATTTACCCTTTTACTTCTAAGCGCACCATCATTTCCTACCTCACATAAAGATTGTATATAGAAGAACATTATGTTATTTTTATGAGCACCAATCTCAATGATGTATAACTAAGATATTACACCATCAATAAACATGATTATGCACTGGTGAAGGTTTTTTTAGACGCTACATCCTCAAAATAAAGGTACATGTAATCATCCTAGACTCAATGATCAAGTAAATATTAGGATAAAATGAACTAGGCAAATGTAGAGGATGATGGATGATAAATCTATAAGAACATGATTTGGAAATAAAACCTACCAATTTGGTTAAATGATATGGAATTACTCAACTAATTAGTAAAATCAATACAAGGATCATTATGCACCAAGTCGACCAAGAGTTGGTACCACAATAGAATTAGTATGACTCAATCATACATTATTTTCTCTAGGGAACCCACCTCCTAATCTCAACCAAATATAAAAGAGATCCATTAGACTAAAGGTTGTATATTACATGTTGAAGAAGTGAGTTCTCTTAAAAAATAACCATGAGGTTGTCTACCTTATATGCCTATCATAGGTGGAATCCAAGGAGGTAATGGCAAATTTCCATGAAAAGTTGGGAGATGGTCACCTTGTAGAGAATGAAATGACCACAAGATACTCTTTGTATGAGATTACTAGCCTATATTATTTAAATATTCGCATGCCCATGTTTATACTTTCCATTAGTGTGATTCCTTCACCAAAATATAAATCCATGTAAAAATTCCATTGCATCTAGTTATATAGATGGTGCCACTTGTTGAATGGGGGATAGATTTTATGGGGATCATCAACCCCAATTCCTTAGTAGGCCATAAGCTTATTATTATAGATATATATTATTTCACAAGGTGGTATAAATCAATGGCAATAAATAAAATCACCACTATTGAATTCATCAAGTTCATGGAGAAAAACATAACCACCCAGTTTGGGACCACTATCTCATTAATATATGATAAAAACCCTACATTTTAATCTATAAAGTTCACCAAATGGGTGTATGATAATGGAATCACATTTAAATTCTCATCTAATCACTAACCTTAATGAAATGGATTAGAAAAATTGACTACCAAAAACCTAATCGATGCCATAAATAAATTTGTAGAAAATAAACCCCAAGAGTAGAATTCACTACTTAAATTTGCTCTATGGAATGACCACACCAAGTATAAGCAAGCACTTAAACTCTCACCATTTCTATTGGTCTATGGAATGGAGATAATTATTTTAATTACACTTAGGTTACCTACATACAAGTTTATGCAATAGTATATGAAACATGATGACCAAGTAAGCTCTAGGATCTTTGACATTATTCAGCTAGAGGAATCTCAGGATGAATCCTTACTCAAATTTAGAAAACATCAAGGCACTGTCAAGTGATGGTTTGAAAAAAGGGATAAATTTAAATATTTTAGGATCTTTGACTTGGTAATGTTATGGGATAAAGATCATAAAAAGAAGGGTTAACATACCAAATTTGACCCCCTCTAGATTGGTCCCTACCAGATAGTTGAGTTACTCACCCAAAATGATTTCCACCTTAACGACCTCAAAGGCATCAACATACCATTATCATTTCAATGGAAATTTTATAAAGTATTACTTCTCAAATTTCCCTTCTAGTGTGGTCTTAGAATAATCTTAGTAAGGGTGGTAATGTACATATTAGGCTATTTTTATTTTGTTGTGTGTTTGTTTCTACTACATATTGTATCTTGTTGTGTTTTATTATTTTTGGTATTATTTTGTTCTAATGGTGTTTTACCCTCATTTACCTTGCCTAGTATTTAATTGAAACCAAGATAAATCATGGAATTCAAGAGGTTTTTTAGTGAGCTCAATGTAAGTAACCACTCTAAAAGGTGATGAAAGCTTGAGAGGTATAATTAAGTTCTGGGATAGAAAATATGAGCTTTCATTTCAATAAATTCAAAAGTTTAAAGAGAATAATTTACATTATAGATATTAGAGGCTAATTATTCTTAACTAAACAAGTGAATTTTAGAACAACCCCATGTCTTAATAGAAGCCATCAAGTTGTGCTTAATAAAAATATCTTGATGAAAGTGAGATCACCAAACCAATCCGAGATTGGTTGGGTAATTAGATCTTTCCAAATGCCCCATCACCTATGGCTTAGTTACAAACCCTTAATGGATATAACTTATAAATCTCTTCATAATGAAATATTAAAAGGAGATTGGAATAACATGAAAAAACTAAATTTGGAGTCTTCCTTGAAAGGGTTATTATGGAAACCTCCATCACAGGCTTTTTGGCCTGGGTACTAAGGGATCAAGGCCTTGAATGGGACTATAGGTATCTCTATCAGGGATATAGATGCCTTAATAGGTAGAAAATCAATGCCCATACCATTCCCCTCCAGTCTACAAAAGCAATATTTCCCTTTGAGGAGATCTAATGCTTAGCCTAACCTTGACTTGTTTGAGTGAAATCTAAAATTGAATCAAATGGAAATACATCACCTCACACACACTAATGGTCTTATAAGGGAATAAGGATCAGTTTGTCACATGATGAACATGAATTTAATGCCTTATTTTTCTAATATGTTTAAATATGTCCTTGTATATTATGTTTTGTATAGGAATGGATGTTAGTAGCTTCAGTTTTAAGTGTATTAATAACACTTTCCCTACCAAAGTCTCCATTTTTTGGCCAACACACCCCTTTTTTTGTATAAATGGGGTACCCCTCTTATAATTATATAACTCATAGTTCCTAGACCTTTTATCTCACTCTGACCAATTTTTTCAAGAGAGAATCCTTTATTTCCCATTCCACCCTAGTTTCCCCAAATGTGTGGCTTGTTTGCAATGGTTGATTGATCCTTGTTGAGAGCCATCATGACCTCTAAATTTAACATATTAAATTCTTGGAGACATACCAAAATAAACTAGGTGATTTATTAATAAGAATATTTAATGTGTTAACCTTTTTACATGTTTGTTTTCATTATCAGTCTCCTGGAGTGTAGACATGTCAAGATCTTGGATTCATACATGGCACTTTGTGTAATCCAGCTAGAATCTAGGTGAGCATCTAATTTGTCATGCTTATTTTTCTTTTACTTAGTCTCTTTTATGGATTTATATAATTAGGATTGTTTAATGAAAGGGTGTTATGTGGATCACTAACAATGAAGTTAGACCCTGTCAAAGCCAAGCCAATTGGTGTGTCCCTAAAGTTAAAATGGTCAGTCTCCTAGATTTGTCAGAGATGTCAAAGACTATAAAAGCTTGACCTAATGGGATAATTCCATGTTGATTAAATTTAGACTATTTAGTCTCCCAAGTCTGTCAGAGATGTCAAATCCCAGGAAATCCTAACCAAGTGGAAGAATGTTGTGTGTCCTAGAGGTTAGAATTCTCAAGATCCAACTAGTGACCTTACCTCAATGTTAGAATGATCAGTCTCCCAGATCTTTCATATATGTTAGATCTCAAGATATCTTGACCAATGAGAGAGAATTATGGGCATGTTTTTAAGCTTATCAGTCTTTAGAACTTATATCATCATACCATGTATAATTCCTATGTAAGTTGGTAGGAAGACCCAAAAATACCTACAAGGTGTCATAATAAGTTATAATAAAAGTTATAAGGCTAATCAAAATATGGAATGTGTATTATATATATACAATTCTCTTTCTCCCAAATGTATATGGATAGAGAATCAGGTCATGCCTATGTATTAACCATTGTAGCACAAACTAATTAGCAGAGGACATATGACACATAATAAAAACTACTTGGGAAACCTCAAGCATGATATGGGCATATACATACCACACTATGAGAATTAATTAGGTGGGAAAATAGGCCCTAATTAGAAATTATAAAGTGTCACACCATGATCACCAAATCTAACAGGTGATGAGGGATCTTAATTTCTAAGTTTATGTTCTAATTAGGAAATGAATGGGAAAGATTAGGCTACCACCATGTCAAGTGAGATTCCAAACTTCACCAATGTAGGAGACATATGTAGATCCCTATAAGTGCCTCGAGACAAACTCATTAGCCATTATTACTCCTAATTTCCCATAATCTACTCCTCACTTTCTAATCTTACCAAGTGACTTGTACATGTCCCCCTTTACTCAGTATTCTTTGTAACCAGAATCTATCCCAACTATAATGGTAGCCTCATCTTCAAACCCCAAAGCTAAGCCATAATAAAAGGACACTAAATTCCTAGATGGATTGACATATTTTAGGTAACATAATGAAATGTTTAAGGCTATTGATCTGCTACCCAAATCCTTTGGTAGTGATGATGAGGACAAGGCTTAATTTAGATGTGCCCTTCATGCCTATGAGAAGTGTGGGATGCACAAAGCCATGATTAATCTTAAGGTCTTTCCCTATGTTGAATTATTTGGACAAATATTATGCACACTGTAGCAGTTAGAGGATGACATCCATGACATGGTTTGCTCTATTTAGTCATATAAAATTTTACTTGAGTGCAATGAGTGTCACTTGAGACCACCTTATCCCTAACTTATCCATAGACCTATCTTAGGGCCTCTTTTTATCCTTATCAATAATTTTTTAGGTCTAACCCATCCAAAAATATACCAAAAGTAGTCTCAAACCATTTCCTATGCATCCATACCCCTAGTACACAAACATTTTCCACCTAGACACTAGCATGACCCTTTAGACACTAGCATACTATGCTAGTGACTTAGGGGCCACACTAATGTCCCTTACTTATTTACTCCTCAAATAGACATATTTTAATTTATAACAACACCTTAGGGTTAGCATAGACATATTCCATATCCCGAAAATCATTAGATCAATATATATACACCACTTTTTCTCTTTACCCACTAGATGGAAAATAGATGCAAATACACACAAATAAGATCATATCAAAGTTATGAAAATCAAGGTCATTTATCCTTATTCATCCATACTTATGCATGTAACTATTTACAATAATATTAATCTTAGATCACTTAAATTTATAGTCTCAATTCATACTCAAACCACTCAAGTTGGCACTCATAGTAGCATTTACTTGCATTTACACTAGTAATTAGATTAGGAGAACTACATCAAGTTTGATCCCCTCTCGAGGTATTGGTATGTAGAAAAATATCAACATAATGGGACGTTGAGGTCACATCTAGCCTATTCAGATGACATCACACTTTTTCTACTTATGCCCCTCAAATACCCTAACAACATGAAGTTTAGGGTTTCACATCCATAATTAGTTAAAATAGGCAACAAGTAGTGAATCAAGATACATCCATATAGGCACAGGTGTCTTAGACTCAGTCGAAGGAATATTTATAAGTTCATAGTGTTCTCTAAAAAAGGATACTATCACACCCTTGAGTACACTAGTGTAGTGCACTACTATCCAAAGGATTATACTACTATTCAAGAAGATTTCTTAGACCTGTTTCTAGTTTTTGACACTTTGAATATCTTTTTTGATAGTTTCAAACCTTTCTTTCATCTGTCTCAATTATTTTCTAGCTAAGAACATCTTTGTGTAGTTCATTGTTATTTTTAGAATAAATAATTAGGTTAATTATACCATAAATCAATGGTTATATTTATTGCATGTTTATTCTCTAATTTATTGTTCTAGACCTTTAACAACCTAGGGTTTTAAACTCTATAAATACCTTAATGTTAAATCATTTGGTGAACCTAACTTACTTTGAATATTACCCAAACCCTAAACCTTGATGATCTTAGGGTTTATATCCTTATATTTTATATGCTCAGATATTATTTCCAAAATCTTAGATCCGATTTATTATTTTATTTTTGAAATATTTCATAGATTACATTTCTTAAAAGTTTCAAAATATACAATATTTTATTTTCCTACTTTCAAACCTACAATGTCAAAATTTGATAACCAATTTGATGAGACAGTTAAGAGATAATTGAAAAAAAAAATACAATAATTTACATATACAAGATGACCTTATCTATATTATCTATGAAGAGCTTAAAAATTCCACTATTATCAATCTTATAATCCCTTATATGCTAATATAGTTACACCTATTATGGGGGTAGCTCAGATTATACAAAAACTAGTTATAACCTAGAAACCCTCATTAGTGGCAAAACCTCCTATGGATAGAAGAAATTCATTCTCTCCAGATGTACAGTCCCTCATGCATGAGATCCATTCTCTACAGGCCAAAGTGTTACATCTTTAATAGGGTGCCATTAGGCCATATCATGCCTTGGATTCTCATGTTATTCTACATACACCTTTGGCACATCATATAGTGGCAACTCCTTTGCCATCTAGATTTGTGTCACCCAATCTTACTTTGTATGATGGTAAGGGTGACCCAGATCATCATCTACATGTTTTTCACATAGCATGTTTGTATTATGTGTCTAATGACTAGCTCATCACTAATTTTTTACCTCATAGTTTAAAATACTATGCATTAAAATGGTTTTATGATCTTCCTAATCATTCCATCACAACATTCAACCCACTAGAAGATATGTTATTGGCACACTTTTTGATCAACATAAGTGATAAGGTTTCCTATGCTCAATTTTATCAACTAAAGAAAAAATATAATGAGCCAATAGTTAAATGTGTCTTACAATATAATACTAGGTTAGCAAAGATGACTAGCCCCATGGTAGATAGAGAACTCTAGGACATTTTTTAATAGATTTTATTATTGACATTACATGAAGCAATTTTATTCAATAAATTTCCATCATTCACAAATCTATACCATGCAATAAAAGAGTGGGAAGTCAAGATTATCTCTATGGTAAAGTTAAAGTACACAACTAGATCAGATTCAACTAATAAGAGTTATAATAAGCCCCCATATAATATGAGGCCCACTAAAAATAAGAATCATCAAAAGATAACAATTAATGTAACTTTACAGCTAGATCCTCACATGGTTTTATCATCTTCTCCAAGGATACCTTTTATGAATCTTCTTGATTCACTAGCATGTGTTCTCCAATAAATTTTGGAATGCAATGTCATATCTCTCCCTCCTATTAAATAGGTTGATACAACTAGGCCTCTCCTAAATAATTATGACTCTAATGCATTTTTTGACTATTACAAGGCCTCTAACCATACCAAAAATAGATGCATCAACTTATGACATAAGATTAAATATTTGATAAATGCTAATATTACTGATATCATCACTCTTACAGAGGCACTTAGACCATAACCAATAAAATCAAAATCATTAAAAATATTTTTAGATCCATTTCTAAAGCATACGACTGATGAGACAAAAGAAAATTTAGGTGTCCATTATACTTATCAATATCATCCACCACTAGCATTTTACCATACTCATATGATGGACATACACCTTCTAAATAATAACATTAGTGTGTATCATAATATAATGCCAACTAGATTGAGTCTCATCACTTTCTTAGATAAGGATATAGTTGATGATGACATATATGTATATGCACTCTTTTTACTAACTTACATTGATCATTATCCTATTAAAATTGTCATGGTTGATAATGGGTCAAGATTAAATATATGTAATATCACATTTTTACATCATTTGGGATATTTAGATTAGGATATTTATAAGACAAATATAGTTATTCATGGATTTAGTGGCCATGTCTAAAGTTTCATTATGGATATTATACTTCCATTATAGATTGGGTCTATATATATGGCCACTAGATTCATAATTGTACCTAGTGCCAACACATTTGATATATTATTAGGTAGGCCTTGGATACATTAGCTTTGATTCATTTCATCCACCAAACATAGATGTATCAAATATATACATGTTAATTAGGTGGTTATAGTTGAGGGCCTTCTATATGAGTATCTTATACATATTCCACAACTAATTATAATAGTCACTAGCTATAGCTCCAAACATAGAGTCTATTAGCACACCTCTGATATTAGTTGAGACACCAATGCAGGTGAGGTATACTCCTACAACATTACCATGTATGCATACTCTACCATAGAGATATTTATTAAAGATACCTTAGGTCAAAGACATGTTGTGGATTCTAGAGAGCCTTTCTCAACCCCATTAGCACATAAATCAATGTTACAACATAGAGCATCTAGTATAGTTACAACTTATTCTACCATATGGGTTCCCAAGTGATCCTTAGTTCATAAGATTATTCAGTCTACTCCATGAATTCATAAACCCACTCCATAGATAGTTTTATTTATAAATCACTCAGTACCTTTGATTCTTTGATCTCAGATACCTCATCTTACAACATGCATGATCATTCTTCCTCTCTTTGATATAATACACATTGCTTGTGAGTCTCTTATGAGAATCATTAGCTAGTATTATATCTCCTCTTGTACATAGGTTATACTCAAAAAATAATATAATATGTTCAAAATATAAAAACATTAAAATAATAATCAAAAAATACAAAAACTTAGATTGTATGCATTTCCATGTTTACATTTCTTATATTTTATAGGTACTACATATGGCATCTATGTTAGGGTAGTTAGGTTTTATCATACATACATGCTTCACTAATTAGTGAAAGTGTTCATAAATTATTATAATATTTGGGTCCATCACATAAATCTAGATTTACTACTATCTACCCACTAGGGGCACATACATAGATACATAGATTCAACATGGATATATTCACCCATTAGGGGCATACCATACATAGATTCTAATTTACCAGGTTATATCATTCTACACTACACTAATTTTTTGACAAGTACTACTATAGACTTAGTTTATGTACATATTTGCTCTTATATGTATTTGTACCATATGTTCATTCATACTTTCATTTCTATCTTTCCTATTCTATATTCGATTGTGTCTCTTTGCTTATACATCCTCTTGATGGCATTTGAGTATGCTATTTTTCTAAGTATCTAAGCCACTCATTTTCATTCTATGTATGCTTTGGACATATTCCCATGTCCTTATGTGTGCTTTCTTGATTGCATATGTGGACATTTACACATATCCTTCCATATGGCACAAATCCAACCTTGTTTTCTCCTTGTGTATGTAGACATTTGAACATGTCCTTGCATGTATTGCTTTCTTAGACTTAGTGACATGTTCCCATGTCCCTTATATTATGTCCCCTTGGAATTATTTTCTTGCCTCATGTGTGTGTATGTATGATTCCAGGTATGTGTCATGGTTATGAAACTTGTTAATTTCACACTCTCCATTTTTTATGCCATAAGGGCCCTCATGCATCCCCCCTTTCTTATTAGGTGTCATGATATACATCTTTCCTCATCCCCCTAAGTAGTTTACATGGATTATATTCATATTTTCTATTCATATACATGATTACATTTTTACATATATTTTGACAACCTTGTGAATGCTAGATCTAGAATACATCATACATTGCCAACCTATGCTCAATCAATTTTATATTATGATGTTATGTATACATATTATATTGGTTTATAACTTAAATATATAACATTTTTAGTCTAACACACATGATGTAGAGATTTTATTTTTAGGATAGTTATTACATATGTTCAATAACTCCCCTCAAAAGAGGGGGCATTCACAAGGGTTTATCATAGAGATCACGGCATTTGGGTGCACACAAACATAGATTATAGAGCTTAGAAGTAGGAAAACATAGTGTAAAATAATAAGATAGATCAATTTTATTTTAGCATATAAAAATCATAGAAATAAACTAACATTACATATAAGACACTAGTGTAATGTGTAAATATCTAAAGGGATATACTACTCTCTAGTAGCACAAGAAGTAAGAAATTGTGGAATTTTTTGAATGGGACAATAGTTACAGTTCTAGTTTGCATATTATTAGTCACAAATTATTAGTTATACTCAATTTTACATAAAAACATACTAGTTTGCTTAGATTGGGAGCATCATACACAACATGATCACTCCTATTTTATTTTTAGATATGCTAATATACATATTGTTATAACTCAATCTATAATCTATATGCACAAATATGAGAAATGGCATATGCATGACACATTGTTTCCATATGATTAATTTTTCACTAGTTTTCTCATATGTAATGGTATATCCAACTCATTCTCGATGTTATATACTCTAAACACCATTTTAACCATTTTTCACACCATATTGATGCCTTATTTTGTCTATAGCATTTGTCATTTATAATTAATCCCTGAGCTACATTCCTGAGTGCCTAAGTAGCCCTGAAGACATTTTATATTTTAGAGTTCTCGAGTGGCCCAGAGTCATTTTATACAGTTTCATGACATCATATAGTTTTACTCATAGATGCATCTACTACACATTAGTAGGAAATGATTAAGTCAAAACTGGATTAAGTTATTGAGCCACTCACACATGGGGATTGAGTAAATCACAAACTTAGTCCAAGTTATTCACCAATTTAATAATCATATACACATACAATATATCACTAATTTTTATCATTAGTTCACATACCAATGAGATGAATTCATTCTCTCTCTCTCTCTCTCTCTCTCTCTCTCTCTCTCTCTCTCTCTCTCTCTCTCTCTACTCAATCACTCACACACACACACACACACACACACACACACACACACACACACACACACACACACACACACACACACACACATCTCTTTACTCAATATTGTCTTTACTTTTGATATTCCTTAAGTAATCCATGTTTAATTTTTAATATATGCAATGGATCACACTTCACAAGCTCAAACACAGACTCATGGGATTCACCTCATAAGTTCAATTATGCTTATTTTTCATTTATCCTAGTCATTTTGATTTCTTGTATTTCTAGAATAAAAGAGGGTTAAATGTAGTCATATAACATGTCACTTAACTGTAATTAGTGTCACTTAAGACCACTCTATCCCTATCTTATCCCTAGTACTATCTTAAGGCCTCTTTCAAACCTTATCTAGATTTCATGTGGGTCTAAACCATCCCTAGATGTACCAAAAGTAGTCATAGACCATATCCTAGGAATTTAGGCCTTAGTGTACTAGATTCTTCCACCTAAACACTAACACAACCCTTTAGAGACTATCAAACTATGTTAGTGACCTATGGACCATGTTACTATCCCTTACCTATTTTCTCCTCCAAAAAACATATTTCCATTTCTCAAAACACTTTAAGTTTAGCCTAGACCTATTCCACATATCGATAAGCACTAGATCAGTATATATTCACCACTTTTATCCCTTTACCTACTAAATATAAATCATATACAAATACACATAGATAAGCTAAGAAAAAAATTGTGCAAATCAAGATCATTTATTCCTATTCTTCCTTACTTCTACATACATCCATCTATATCAATCCTAAGTTCATGTTACTCAAATTTGTAGTCTCAAGTCACACTCAAAGTACTCAAGTTGAAACTCATACTAGCATTCACTTGCACTTACACCAACACCTAGATTTGGATAACTACATCAATCTTGATCCCCTTTAAAGATATTGGTATGTAAGTAACTCTCAACATAGTGGGGTTCTAAGATCATGCCCATCTTATTGAACTAACATCAGACTTTTTATACTTGTGCTCCTTAAATACCCTTACAACATAGAGGTCTAGGGTTTTGAATCTAAAATTAGTAAAAATAGGTAATAGGCAGTGAATCAAGATTCATCCACACAAGCATAAGTGTCCCAAACTTAGGAAAATCCATATCTAAAAGTTTACAATGTTCTCTACAAAAGGAAACTAACACATACCTATGGACACTAGTGCAATGTACTACTATCCAAAGGATCACACTACTATCTAGGAAGATTTTTGAGACCTATTTCTAATTTTTAACACTAAAAACACTTTATGCTAGTTTTTAGCCTTTTATTCATCCTTCTCAGTTAGTTTCCATATAATTACATCTTTGTGAATCTCATTACTATTTTTAGAATAATCAATTAGGTCAATTATTGCACAAATTAGTGGTTGTATTTATTATATATTTATTCCCTAATTTATTGTTCTCTCCCCTTAACAACCTATGGTTTTAAACTCCATAAATCCCTTAAATGTTAAATCAATCAACAAATAATTGTCATAATATCATTGGAATCCCAATATCAAACTTCAAGTCTTAATACAACCTCCTTAAGTATATATTCATATACAACTTGGCCACCATGACCACCTGGACTAGCACTCACCAAATTCAAGACATTATGAATGAATAGGTCAATAATCATAATGTCAGGTTGGTCAAGAAAATAGACATGAATACACATATTGTCCACACCTTCAAAGAGGGAATTTATGTTAGGATGATCTTGTTTAACCAACTATTTAGGGAGAGTGACTATCTACATGTCAACCTGCTAGGGATTCCCCTACTCCACATAATAATCTAAGGTGAGAAATTCTTCAACCTGGGAGGGATAATCAACTTCAACATGATCAAATGGTGGCAAATAATCAAGGAGGTAGTGATTTCTACATGATGAGTTACCTAATAGACATAGTCTATGGGATGCTCACTTTCAAACCTTTTACTTTTCTAGCATGGGTTTTGAAGGGTGTGGTGGTCTATGTAGTTTTCTACAAACTATATGGGCACCATTATCAAACTCACATCCAATAAATCTATAAATATTTATACCTAGTGATCTACATGGCCATCAATGAGGCACCCATGCCTTAGATATCAAAGGAAATATGGGACTCTCTTAGGTCCATTGGTGGCTATTATTACTATCAAGATGACATGATCATTCAGGTGGAAGGCACTCTCAAGGATCCTCCCCACTTAACCTATCAAGTCTTAGACTACCTCACAAAGCAAGAAATTACATATCAACTGGTACAAGGTGTCTTCAATCACTATAAAAACCATTAACATAGAGCCTATCCACCTCTCTCAATCACTATTAGGCACCATTTGTACTAGGACTTCCCTCTTCTATATAATATGGTAGTTGGGAGGGACTCCCTTACCTTGGATAGGGAAAATCAAAAGGACTGAGACCTACATGGTGTTATACAGGCTCACCTAGATAAATATCAAGTTTATCTCAACATTAATTATGTACATTAGCTTGAGGATGATGATGAGATCTACTTGAACCCAACATATAATTAGGAGGTATTTAATAAAATTGAGGCTTAGAAGAAGAAGAAAGGAAAGAAATCCTAGCCCAAGCTGGCCTTACCTCTTCCACATCAATCCAACCTAAAAATAAGGTTAAATCAACTCCTCTATCTCTCAAAGAGAATCATACAAGGGGTCTTGGTAGCTTCCCCTCTTAGAGATTTTCATACACCTCAACCTTTAGCTCTACCTCCTCCACCTCTTCTAGTTCAAGCCACTTGGCTTCAAGTAATTAAACCCTAGGCAACCAAGCCTCGAGTGGTTCTACTACAATTAGCTTGACCCCAAGTTTCATAGGTCCTAAGGTTTAAAATATTGAGTAGCCTAAAGACTAGTTTGAGGAAGGACCAATAGATGGCACCCATGTAGGTCCCTTCACTTTCTCCATCCACTCTCTATCATCATATTATGGCACCAACTAGTTTCCTAACTCTTTAATAGTCCCCCCTAATGGCACCTCCCTTGTTCACCATTTTCCCCCTCCATAATTCACTTAAGTTTTTTTGGCCTTAGCCATGCATAATGTCTTCCCCTCCCTTTCCCATCCATTCCATAACCAAGGACCTCTTTGGTGCCCCTATTGATGGTTACTTAAGTCCAAATACCTACAAGTTTCCTAACCTCAACAAGTGTGGCTATAACTCCAATGATAAGTGCATTTGTGTACATTTCTTAAGCATTTCAATCCATCCCAGTGACACCCTTCATGTCCCCATAGACTCCTCAATCATTCCCCATAACCTTTTCCACCCCTTTTCCATTAACAACAACATCTAAAGATGATCTAGGTAAAAGGCCAAGAAATAAGTAGAAGGTAACTCATACTCAACCTTCTATCTAACTACTAATTACTCCTTCTTAGCCTACTCCAGAGGTTCCCACTACCCCTATTTCACTACCCTTTATGGTTCACTACATCATTTCTAGGCCCACCATTTCCATCATCTTAAACTCCTAAGGATTTGTCTTTAACCAACCAATTTCCTCACTGATTAATTCCCCTCTCCCTAGAGTCATAGCCACATAGGTTAACCTAACTTAGAGTTAGTGGTTGTTGGAAATATGATTTTCATTGATGTCAAAAGGGAGATTATTGGCATGATATTGGAGACAAGAGCATATTTTATAGTTACATAGTGCAAAGTTATCATGCTTTTATAGAGACATTTTTTGGACCACTTGAAGAGCAATTAATAGAATATATATTATGTGTTTTTAAAGATAATCCTTAATATATGGTTTACAAGTTTAGTTGAGAATAAATGAGCTCAAATTTGATTTATCTTTACTCTTGAACATTACCAAGGTTTCACAGTAAAACCCTATGAAATTTAGTCATGGTGTTCATAGGTATGTTCTATTTTAATGTTGACTAAATATGGGTAGGAATTAGTTACTTAAGTTACATCTTAAGCCCTTGTCATCATTATGAAATTGGGCCCTTCGACCTAGTAATTATTGACTTGAGAAATGTTCTAAGACTTTATATTTCCTAAATCTTTGACTTCAGATTTGTCTTAGTTTCATCAATGGTTAGTAATTAATCCTACATTGAAGATCTAATGAAGCATAGAAAACTCAATATGTCAAATTTACCCAAGAATGAGCATAAGGATGCCAAGTGTCTTGATAGCAATAACTAAAAAAAAAGGTGTAGAAGGCACATGAGTGTGACAAAGGTATTAAGCATAGTCATTGATATCAATGTATATAAGGCTCACGAGGATGCTAAGTGTCACAAGCATAGGCATTGATAATAAGTGTATAAAAGGAATTTGAGGGTGTTAATTGTCACATTTATGGGATATTGTCAGAGATAAAGTTTCAAATTATCATAATATCAAATGGTGAGTGTGTGATTGCATAATGAATATCTAACAGAGTGAGTAGACTCAATGGGTTCAAGTGCTCGATGTTTAATGTCATAGAGGTGAGTTAAATACCAAGCTACTTTGATGATATTGATGGATAATATTCATTGCAAGTCTTAGAAATCAATGAGATTAGACCAAGTACTCAATGTTTATTGTTAGATAGAGGTAAAGTTCATGCAACTTTGAAGATATAATGGCATGCGAGAGCTCAGATCAAAAGATCTGACAGATACATTTTAAATTTGAAAAGTTAAAGTTTAAAAGTGTACCAATATCTGATGGAGTGAGTGAGCTTGTTCATGGTGATAAACTTAAGATCAAAAGCCAATATTTAAAGATATGTTTTTTCCAAAGGTCAAGTGAAAAAACATGTAGGTAAGCTATAAAATATGACACAAAAATGAAATATATTGTTGTGATCGATCAAATTTGTGTAATATGGCATGTACATCAAAACTAGAGCCTAGTATATACTAAATATAGTAATAATATAGAGAATCATGGTAGTGGAGTAAACCTATCCAATTAATTGAGTCTAATGATGGAGCATGATGTGTTACTGACCAAGTGTGAACATAGAGAATATATGAGACCTAGAACAATGTTTATATATATATATATATATATATATATATATATATATATATATATATATATGTCATTTAAGATATAGTAAAGGTTGTTATTTATACTGAACAAAGTCAAATTAAGAGAGAGAGAGATAGAGACATAGAGATAGAGGGGCAGAGAGGAAGAGAAGAGAAGAGAGATAAGTGCAGAGTATGAGTAATTATAGACCAAACATATAAAAAACAATTAGAATTAGATTCATTAATAATCAATCTTTTATTTTAGAGTTGTATCTCCATAATATAGATCTGATTGGTAAGTGCCATCAGAATAATTGAGTTGGTGCTTAGTTAGGGAGTTGGTGCTTCCTTAGAGTAGGTGCTCTTAAATTAGGGGATTGGTGTCTCCTTAGGTTCAGTGCCCTTAAATTTCATAACCAGTGAGGTTTTGATTGTGAGGTTAAATTAGAATATTGGATTCTAGCAGCTATTCTCATTGTGGTTTTTCCCATATTAGCTTTTCCACATATACATATGGTGTTGTGTCCATTTTTGTGTGTAATATCTACATATATATTTTAATCTACATTAAAAATATTAAAGGATTAATTTATTTAATCTAATAATTCACTCCCCTTATTAATAGATAGTTGTATTCTAACAATTAGTATCAAAGCCCCAGTCCTTAGAAGAAGCTTAATCAGCTTAGACAGATCTTGGATGGTGAACACAAATGGATAGTCATGAAGGATCTTCATCAAATAAAGCACCTCTCTTTGATGGATCAAACTATGCATTTTGGAACATTAGAATGGAAGAATATTTATCTCTATTAGTGTTTGATGTATGGATGTCTATTGTAAATATATGTGTGTGTGTGTGTGTGTGTGTGTGTGTGTGTGTGTGTGTGTGTGTGTGTGTGTGTGTGTGTGTGTGTGTGTGTATGTATATATATACATACACACACACACACACACACATATATATACATATATATATATATATATATATGTATATATATATATGTGTGTGTGTGTGTGTGTGTGTGTATATATATATATATATATATATACACACACTTGTTATAACTCCTACTAATCAGGCTACCAAGAAAGCATATGAGAGAAATGTCAAGACTAAGAATGATATTCTATGTGGATTGTCTAATTTAAAGTTTATCAAAGTGATGGATTTTCAAAATACACAATATATTTGGAACAAATTAAAGAGCATTTATGAAGGTAATGACAAGGTAAAGCAGGCTAAGCTAAAAACATTCAAAAGCAAGTTTGAAATCCTTAAAATGAATGAAGAAGAGAAAATTATAGACTACCTCATCATAGTAGATGAAATAGTCAATGAAATCAGAGGTCTTGGAGAAGAGTTGAAAGATATGATCATTGTCAAAAAGGTCCTAAGATCTCTACCATCAAGGTATGACTAAAAAATATCTGCAATAGAGGAAGCAAGAGATCTGGATAAACTTATTGTTGATGAGTTGCATGGAATATTCACAACATATTAGATGAGAATGGGAGAAACATATGCCTTCGAGAGAGAAGTTGTATTTAAATCATCCAAACTAGTAAAGTCAAAACTACCTATATCTAGATCTGAGGAGACTGATGAAGAAGTTAACTTTGTTAGAAGATTAAGAAGAGGGTCTAAAAAATACAAAGGTAAGTTACCCTTTAAATTATTTAATTATGGTAAGGTAGGACATTTTGTTGCTAAATGCCCTTATAATAAAAAATATAACTCTAAGAAATAAGAGGCTATTAAAAAGGTGAAACCCCACTAATCCAAGAATAAGAACTTTTTAAAAAATAATAAGGGCTTGTATAAAAGAGAAGATAATGATTCATTAGATGATAGTGTGTAATGTCCCATTTTTAGCGTGATCTTGTTTTATGATGATTAGCCTATTATGCGACCTTCGTAGGCTAATAGGATGGATAGAGGGTCTTGGTGGAGCTTGGCTTGGCTTTGACTATCAGAATTTTTACAGTTGGCTTTCATTCGGGCTCTTTCAGATATATATTGAGGGAGATATTAATATTTGATTGATTTAATTAAATATTAATTATTTGGCCTATTTTTAAATTATGAAATCCTAATTCTTAATTATGAAACCCTAACTAGGTCAAGTGCACCTTTTAGAGGATATAAGGGTTTCTCATTGGAGGGAGTGCCATAATATTGATATTCATTGTTGAAGACAAATTTTGCTAAGTATTTTTTTGAGAAGACTGAGCCAAGGGTTTCTAGTATTCCATTTGCATTGGAGAACATGCACTCTTCATTGTGTGCAATTTAGAGGTTGTGAGATATCAGCTGATCTATGACCAATTTGAGAGATAACTTCACACAGAGGTTATTACAGGGATTCACAGGTATTTATTTCATTAGGTTTTTTTGTCTAGAAATTGTCTAGATAAACATCTTCAATATTAGCATAATATTCATTGAGATCAAGTGTCTAGCATACAAGTCATACAATTTTACTGCTTCTGTATGGAATACGTATGGGTTTTGTACCAGGCCATACAATTTTGGGAAAAAAGCATGTTTCAGCAGTCACAGGCCACAAGGATCTCAGAGACCAACATCGACTGACCCAGTACTAACATTGGTAAAGTAATCCAACTTCTAGAGACTGACATCGGTAGCTAGATACCGACCTTGACCGACTAAGAAACTGACATCGACAGATTCATAGTGTTATCCTATGGACAGTGGTAGAATAACTGATGACGGTGATTGTGTGTTTGAAATAGCAACCAAAAAGTTGAACTAGAGCAGTTCCAGATCTAAGGTTTTTTTTAGATTGCTGGAAAAAAAATCAGGTTTTTAAATAATATTTCATATTATTTTAGATGCATGACAGAGACTTAATATTGTAATCGTCTAGAAGAATAATAAGATCATTGATTAGCCAGTTCAGAGAGTATATTGTTGTTTAATTATTTATTTGAATTTATTTCACAAAAATGCATTCTTCTTTATTTCTTGCAAAAACACCAAAAAAAATCAAAATACAAAAAAAATCAAAATACAAAAAAAATCCAAAAATATATAGTTTTTAGTATTCAAGAGAAACAGGGGTTTTTAAAGTGGTATCAGAGCTAATTCCTACCATCATGAGGGTTTAGCAATCTCATGCAGCCACAAGAGTTGGGACCACACAGGTATCACACACACAGTAGAGCCTTGCTTGAAGGTCCCAGGTGTTAGAATAGTAGCCGATCACCATGAGTGACAAGCATGAGGGTAGCCCACCCAGGGGCCACATACATAATGATGATCAGGACACCAGAGAATTCTTTCATGTTCTGATTACAGGCTAGCAATAGATGACGTAGGCACTTTAGGCACTTACTAATATGGTAGAGAGGATGAACCCACTTGTTAGATAGAATGGGGAACAAGGAGATAACATGAGTGCTATTGTTAATTAGAGACCACAGCTGACCCATTCTAGAATAGCTGATTGGCCTACATGTCCTATGTTTGTTCAGGAGGAACCAAAGGCTCCAGCAGAGGAGGCAGCAGGAGATCCCCTATTTGTATATGCCCTCATGGCTACAAATGATGAGTGGGATGTATTAGCTCCTCAGGTTTAGGAGAGGATGTCCTTTGATCATTTTTTTAATCAGAGGAGAGAGCACTACAGATCAGTTAGATAGGGTAGGAGGCCTAGAGGTCAGCTTAGTGAGCTGAAGAAGGCTATTGGCAAGCTTTCTTTGACCACTTTTGATGGGAGTGGTAAGATGACAGCTCAAGCTTGGATTCATAAGCTTGACACATTTTTAGCATTGAGGCCAATGACAGAGATAGAGGCCATCAAATACACCACTTTGCACTTGGAGGGAGTAGCACATGATTGGTGGTACCATGGTATGGTAACACTTCAGCATAACCAGGTGACAGAGTAGTAGGACTTCATGGAGAGGTTGGTTGAGTGGTTTGACAAGAAAGATCCTAAGGTTTACTTTTGAGATCTAGCATAGTTGAAACAAACAAGCAACTTAGAGTCCTTCATTGGTGATTTTCAAAGATTGGCAGTCATGGTGCCAAACATTTCAGAGCGTAGATTGGTAGTTCTCTTCATCGAGGGCCTATCCAAACCCTTGAGAGTTTGGATGAAAGCCTTTGATCCTCCTTTGTTTCAGGTAGCTATGAAGAAGGCATGTAGTATGGAGATGGCAGCCCCATCTAGTAAATTTAACTCCAGAGGTACTTCTTCATTCAGGGACAATAAGGACTTCAATGGAGATAGAGAGGGATAAAATTTCAACAAAGATAAATTAGGTGTTAAAAATGATTCAAAGGCCAATCCATCAGCATCACCTTTGGATCGAGAGGATCTTAATGATCTACGCAGGAAGAAGCTTTGCTTCTACTGTAAAGGTCCCTATGATGCCAATCACGATTGTCCTTTGAGGCCTAAGGGCAAGGCAAATCATGTGATGTGGGATTTTTATGAGGATTTAGAATCAAAGGATTCTGAACAGCAAGAGATTTCTAAAGAGTCAGAGGTAGAGGCTTCAGAGCCTAAGGCAGAGGTAGATTCAGAGCTTCAGATACAGGAGGCATGCCTATCTAATATTCAGCTAGATGGTTCATTCAGACTCCATGGATTTTTGGCAGGACAGAGGGTCATAACCCTTCTTGACATAGGAGCCACACATAATTTTATAGATGCTAGATTTATGGAGAAGCGTGGACTCACTATCGAGGATTTCAAGGGCATTAGAGTTAAGGTAGCTGACGATTACACTCTTAGGTGTGAGCAGATGATTAGAGACCTCCTATTGTGCTTGAACAACTATGAGTTCAAGGCTAATTATTATGTGGTGAGCATGGGGGATATAGATTTGGTCTTGGGCATGAAGTGGCTTCATTCCCTTGAGGAATTCACTCTTTGTCTCAAGGACATGGAGGTCCATTTTGATGTTGATGGGAAGACACATATTCTTAAGGCAATATGGGGCAGCAACATCAAAAATATGTTTTTTCATCGGATGGAGAGGCTCATATGACATGATATGGTAGAGTGTGCTACCAAGTACACATTGGTACCAATATAGGAGAGACATATGGATGAGTTTTGTCTTGAGGTGAGTTCAGTTCAGGAGTTAGCACATGTAGCAGGGACTCAGATTTCTTTTATAGACAAGTCACATGTTGATGATGATATGAGTATGTCTAGCATTCACACTCCAAATTCATAGATTGTAGTAGGTATAGGAGATAGGTGCATGAAGTCAGATGGTATGGTTCACATTATTCAAGTGAGGAGTTTACTTGAGTTGCCATTTGATTTCCATTCATGGATTGGATGTTGGGATCCTTGTCTTGGTACTTGGGATGCTTTGACACCATGGGATGAGAGTTGTGATAGACATGGCATGGTGATAGGTGTTGGGGTTGACAGCTTGTTGGTGCATGACTTAGAGCAGGAGTTGATGGCAAGTAGATTTGGTTTGTGTTGTTGTTATCTAACATGTGATGTCTCTGCATTATCAGTGATGTTAGTTGTTTGATTATTGAGTGCAGTGTCTCAGTTGCTGATTTTTGTACTGTTGATGCTGATGATTTCTTCACAAGGGTTGATTGGTCACATGAGGGACATTACACAACCTTTTCCTTGGGATCTAGGTGGAGTGATGCTAACTTTGTTGTTGAGATTTCTTAGGGACAAGCAATTTTAGGGAGGGCTGACTATAATGTCCCATTTTTAACATGATCTTGTTTTATGATGATTAGCCTATTATGCGACCTTCGTAGGCTAATAGGATGGATAGAGGGTCTTGGTGGAGCTTGGCTTGGCTTCGACTAGCAAAATTTTTATAGTTGGCTTTTGTTTGGGCTCTTTTAGACATACATTGAGGGAGATATTGATATTTGATTGATTTAATTAAATATTAATTATTTGACCTATTTTTAAATTATGAAACCCTAATTCTTAATTATGAAACCCTAATTAGGGCAAGTGCACCTTTTAGAGGATATAAGGGTTTCTCATTGGAGGGAGTGCCATAATATTGATATTCATTATTGAAGACAAATTTTGCTAAGTATTTTTGTGAGAAGACTGAGCCAAGGGTTTCAAGTATTCCATTTGCATTAGAGAATGTGCACTCTTCAGTGTGTGTAATTCAGAGGTTGTGAGATATCAGCTGATCTATTGCCAATTTGAGAGATAACTTCACACAGAGGTTATTACAGGGATTCATAGGTATTTATTTCATTAGGTTTTTTTGTCTGGAAATTGTCTAGATAAAGATCTTCAGTATTAGCATAATATTCCTTGAGATCAGGTGTCTAGCATACAAGCCGTATAGTTTTACTGCTTCTGTATAGAATACATATAGGTTTTGTACCAGGCCATATAATTTCAAGAAAAAAAATCATGTTTCAGTAGTCACAGGCTACAGGGATCTCAGAGACCGACATCGGCCAACCAATACTGACGTCGATAGAGTAATCCAACTTCCAGAGACTGACCTCGACCGACTAAGAAACCAACATCGGTAGATTCATAGTGTTATCCTACTGATAATGGTAGAATAACCAACGAAAGTGACTATTTGTTTGAAACAACAACTAGAAAGTCAAACCAGAGTAGTACCAGATCTAGGGTTTTTTTCAGATTGCTGGAAAAAAAATCAAGTTTTTGAATAATATTTCATATTATTTTAGATGCATGACAGAGACTTAATATTGTAATCATCTAGAAGAATAATAAGATCATTGATTAGCTAGTTTAGAGAGTATACTACTATTTAATTATTTATTTGAATTTATTTTGCAAAAACACATTCTTCTTTATTTCTTGCAAAAACACCAAAAAAATCAAAATACAGAAAAACAATCCAAAAATATATAGTTTTCAGAATTCAAGAGAAACAGGGGTTTCTACATAGTGATAGTTTTGATGATGACCATGACTATGATTTTATGGTTGAGGAAAAGGAAGCCCTATTCATGACATTAGGATAAACTTCTATGGATCAAGAAGAAATTGAAGACTCAAATGAAGAAGGAGAAGTGGATCTAGAGTGTGAACTCATTTGTGCTCTAGATGAAATTTTTAATCTGAGAAAAGAAAAATCAAAATAGAAGAAGCTTGGACAAAAAGAGATTGAAAAAGTGTCTAAAAGTCTTGAAAAAACTGATCAGATGGTGGTTAGCCTAAAGGAATAAGTTGAAAAGGGTAAAATAATAGAAGATGAAGTCATGATTGAACTATAGTCTAAATCTAATGAGTGCACGAAGTTAAAAGTAAAAATAGTGCCTTTTAGAAAATAACTTGAGAAAGCTAAAGAACAATTAGGTACAGGTTTGAAGATGAAAAGAGGTTTAGTAATTCTTGATGAGTTAATCAAATCTCAAAATCCATCAAAATAAAGATCTAGTCTTGGTTATGAAAAAGTTAAAAGTCCCATAACTAGTACATCTGCTAACCTATACAACAACTTCAAAGCAAAAGGAGAATCAAGAGCAAAGAAAGAGAAATCTTGAAAGAATACAAAGATAGGCACAATCACTATTGATGTGAATAAAGATGAAGGAGAAAATAATCCTAAAGAAAGGAAGAAGATCAATGAGCAAATCTCTACAAACTCAAAGAAGATTCATAACACAAAGGTAGTTGATGTAGATGGTTACATAAGAGTGAGAGACTTGAAGAAGCTAGAGTTTAGAAGAACTCCTCATCATGCACAAAAAAATGCTATGACTAGGTGTTCCTCATCTTTCTATGGCTATTGTCATAACTATAATTAGTTTGGTCATAGATCTATTGAATGTAGCATTATACCTAAAAGGAAAATAAAATTTGCAAGAAAAAAATCATTTGTACCCTTGATATATATAAATGCAATATGTTATAACTGTAGTAATTTTGGTCACATAGCTAAACAATGTAGAACAAACTCTGTAAGATAAAAAATACAAAAGAAAAGCATGCCTCCTAATGTGAACAAAGGTTCACAATTATTTGAAAAAAGATAAAAATAAGCCAAATAAGAAACTCAAGGATGTGTGGAAAGTGAAAGATCAATCTATGATTACTCAAACCACACTCCATGCCAAAGAGCAAAATTTGTGGGTAATATATAATGGTTGCTCAAAACATATGACTGATGATAAGATCAAGTTCATAAAATTGAGCAAATGTAAGGAAGGATATGTTAGCTTTGGAGACAATACTATAGTAAAGATCCATGGTAATTGAACCTTGAACATAGAGGGAAAATTTCCTACACATGATGTCTTTTATGTTGAAGGATTGAAACATAATCTACTAAGTGTCATATGAATGTGTGACAATGGATATAAGGTCACATTTAATGCATAATTATTTAAGATAAGGAGATATGAAAGATTATTTATATAAGAGAAAAGAACTAAAATAAACATTTAGAATCTTAGTGAAGTGAATGGTAATAGCTTCTTTATAGGAAAGATTGATGAGAGTTGGTTATGTCATAAAATAATGGGCCATGCTATTATGACAACCTGGTAAAGGTAATTTTAAATAAGTGTTAGACGCATGCCTAAGATAACCAAACTTGTAAACACTACTTGTAAGGAATGTCAACAAGGTGAGTAGACAAGGTTAATATTTCAAAAAAATGAGTATGCAACTACAAAGTCTCTAAAATTAGTTTATACTAATCTTTGTGGTTCTACTGAGATAAGAGGATCTAAAGGAGAGAGATACTTCGTGTTATTTGTAGATGACTACTCAAAAATGACACGGGTAACATTTTTAAAGGATAAGTATTTGACATTTAAAAGATTCAAGATCTTTAGGTCCATGATAGAAAATGAGATTGGATGAAAAATCAAATGCTTAAGATCTGATAGAGGTGGAAAATTCACCTCAAATGAGCTCATATAGTACTATGAGAAGAATAGAATCAAAAGGCATTGCTCTATAGTAAGGACTCCACAACAGAATTGAGTTGTTGAAATAAAGAACATGACAGTCAAGGAGATGGCCAAAATAATGCTAAAAGATGCTAAGTTACCTAATGGATACTAGAGAGAAGTAGTCCAAATAGTAGTATATATATTGGATAGAGTTCAATTAAGGGTAAATAGTGATAAAACTCCCTATGAACTATGGTATGGAAAACCTACCTCTATGAAGTATTTCAGAGTTTTTGGTAGCAAATGCTACATTAGGATAAAATAAGATAAATTGAGAAGCTTTGAATCAAGATGTGATGAAGAAATATTTCTTGGTTATTCAACCCAAGGCAAAGCCTACGTATGTTACAATAAAAGGTTGTACAAGATTGTATAGAGAATCAATGTCAAGGTTAAAGAAGGCTTGAAACATGTTAAACCTGACAAAGAAATTTTTAATGAAAAATCAAATTATGGAGAGTTAGAAGCTAATTAAGACCATGAGGAAGCAAATGAAAAGGCACCTACATGATTTTTTCAAAAGGATCATCCTATAAATTATATCATTAGAAAAAAAAAAGAATTTTAGACAAGGAGAAGAGTTTTAACGAACAAGGAGTAAGTATGTTTCACTCTAATGTCTAAAATTGATCCCAAGAACTATGTTGAAGCTAGCAAGGATGAGAATTGGATAAAATCCATGGAAGAACTAAGACAAATTAAAAAGTAAAAAACTTTAGAATTAGTTCCAAGACCTTTAAACAATATTATAATAGATACAAAATGGGTCTTTAGAAATAAGCTCAATGAAGATGGAACTATCATAAGAAATAAGTCTAGATTGGTGTGCAAAGGATATGCACAAGTTGAAGGCATATATTTTGAGGAGACATTTACTCCAATTTATAGATTAGAAGCTATAATAATGTTTCTAGCATTCTCCATTTACAATAAATTCAAAGTCCATCAGATAGATGTTAAGTCTGCTTTCATGAATGGGAACCTAGAATAGGAAGTCTACATGGAACAACCTAAAGGTTTTTAGCTATTAAAACAATAAAATTATGTATGTAGACTGAAGAAAGCTCTGTATGGTCTAAAATAGGCACCTAGAACATGGTATTCAAGATTAGACCAGTACCTACAACAACAAGGATTCAATAAAGGATGTGTAGACTACAATATGTACTTATAATTAAAAGGTGAGCATATGTTAATCATTTTTATATATTTGGATGATATCATTTTTGGTGGTAGCAATAATAGAATGAGTAAAGACTTTTCTACTTAAATGCAAAATGAGTTTGAGATGTCTATACTTAGAGAACCTTCTTTCTTCCTTGGTCTACAAATATCACAAATTGATGAAGGGATATTTATATCCCAAACTAAGTATGCTAAGGAAATGATTAATAAGTTTGGATTGGAAGATAAAAAACTAGTAGGTACTCCCATGATAACTAGTTATAAGCTAAAAGATGATGAGTCCCTTGATGCAAATTAGAATTTTTATAGATCAATGATAGGGATATTTTTATACCTAACTACATCAACACCTTATATCATACAAGTAGTGTGCATGGTTGCAAGATTTCAATGTACTCCTAAAGAATCACATGTCAATGTAGTGAAAAGAATCTATAGATACATCAAGAGTAAAATTGACTATAATATGTGGTATCCTAAAAATGAATATTTCACTTTAACAAAATGTACATATGTTGATTAGGTGAGAAGTGTGGATGATAGAAGAAGCACTAGTAGTGTTGAATTTTAATTTAGAAACAAACTTAAATTATCATAGAATCTAGTGATGCATTCCATAACTAAGCATATATCAAAGAATCTAGTGATGCATTATAGAACTAAACATATATCAATCAAGTATAACTTCTTAAGAGAAAAGATCATAGATCAAGAGGTCACAATGGAGTATGTGTCAACTTAGGATCAAGTTATAGACATATTCACCAAACCTCTTCCCAAGGAATAATTTGAGTATCTGAGATAAAAATTTAGAGTGTTGGCTCATACATCACATCACTAAATCCTATTGATAGGGCATGAGTCTAGAGGGAGTATCACAAAAGTCTTGTTAATCCTTGGAAGAAGAGATAAAAGGAAACTTAGGTATGTATATTTTTTCAAATTTCTAATGAGTTGATGGTTATAGATTTTTATACAAAATCCTTTATCTTATAAAGGGGGAGAAAACTTTGGATAAATTGTGAGAAATTTATAGTCCCTTTGCCATTGATGTCAAAGGGGGATAATAAGTGCAAATGCTCTTTGTAAAAGTTTGAAAGAGTAGAGCATGTGTCCAAGTTGAGTTTAGGAAAATGGTCCATTGCCTAAGTGGGAGTAAGTTTGGTATGAATAGTTTTTTCTCAATTTCATTAGAAGCCAATGTAAGCAATACTAGAGAAGGAGGAGAGTATTATAATATCAGAGAAAATAGTTTTCCATCAATGCCAAAGGGGGATATTGTTTACATTATGATTGTCATTGATGTCAAAAAGAAGATTGTTGGTATGAGATTGGAGAGAAGAGTATGTTTTAAAATTACAAGTTGCAAAGTTACCATGATTGTATAGAGACCATATCTAGACCACTTAAATAGAAATTAATATAAGATCAATTATGGGTTTTTCAATAGCATCTTAAAAATATGGTCTATAGGTTTAATTGAGAAGAAATGAGCTCAAAATTGTTTTATCTTTACTCTTGGACATTACTAGGTTTTCATAGTAAAACCCTATGAGATTTAGTCATGGAATTCATAGGCATGTTTTATTTTAATGTTTAATGGATATAGGTAGAAACTAGTTACTTAAGTTATATTTTAATCCCTTGTATTTGTTATGAAACTAGCCCCTTCAACCTAGTAATTACCGGCTCGATAAATGTTCTAAGACTTTATATTTCCTAATCCTTTGAATTAATATTTCTCCCATCTCAATCAAAAATTATAACTTAATCATACATTGAAGATCCAATGAATCATAGAAAATTCAATATGTCAAATGTACCTAAGAATGAATATAAGGATGCCAAGTCTTTCAATAGAAAGAATTAACAGTAAAGGTGTAGAAGGCACATGAGGGTGCCAAGTGCCTTAGGCATGGGCACTGATAGAAATGTATAGAAGGCATGTAAAGATTCCAAGTGTCATAATCATGGGCACTGATAGAAATTATACAAAAGGCACACAAGGGTACCAAGTGTCACATTTATAGGAATTTGTCAAATCTAAAGTTTGAGATTTTTAGAAGATCAAACGGTGAGCATGTGATCATGAAAAGAAGATATAATGGAGTGAGTGGACTTAATGGGATCAAGTGATCAATGTTTAATGACATAGAGGCAAGCTAAATATTAAGATACTTTGATGAGATTGACAAAGTCTATTCATTCCAAAGTATTAGGAAGTAATGAGAGTAGACCAAGTTCTTAATTTTTAATGTTAGATAGAGGTAAATTTTGTAAACCTTTGAAGATCTAACGGTACATGGGAACCCAAAACAAAAGATCTAATATATGTGTTTAAAATTTTAAAAGTTAAATATTAAAAGTGTATAAAGATATAACAGAGTGAGTGAGCCTATTCATGATAGGAAACTTAAGATTAAAGGCTAATATTTAAAGATGTGTTCATCCTAATGGTCAAGTTATGGAAAATGTAGGTAAGCTATAAATTATGACAAAGACAATGAAATAGATTATTATGATCGATCAAATTTGTGTAATATGGCATGTGCATCAAAACTAATCCCAGTGTATGCTAAATATATTAATACGATAGAGAATCATGGCAATAGAACATGAAATGAATAAGCAGAAATCTTTTTAATTAAATTGAGTCCAAAGATGGAGCTTGATGTGTTACAAACCAAGTGTGAACATAGAAAAGATATGAAACATAGATACAATGTTTATATATATGTCATCTAAGATATAGTAAAGGTTGTTGCTACTAAACAGAGTCAAATTGAGAGAGAGAGAGAGAGAGAGAGAGAGAGAGAGAGAGAGAGAGAGAGAGAGAGAGAGAGAGAGAGAGAGAGAGAGAGAGAGAGAGAGAGAGAGAGAGAGAGAGATTAATGAAGTGTGTTGAATATATAAATATAGAGACATAGAGACAAAGAGGCAAAGAGAGAGATGTGTATAACATGATAATTTATAAGCCAGACCTATAATAGAGAATTAGAGTTAGATTCATTTATGAATCAATATTATAATCTATATTTGTAGCTCCATAATATAGATCTGATTGGTAGGTACCATCAAAAAAATTGAGTTGGTGCTTCTTTAGAGTAGGTGCTCTTAAATTAGGGGATTGGTGTCTCCTTAGGGTCGGTGCCCTTAAATGTTGTAACCAGTGAGATTTTAACTATGAGGTTGGATTAAAAAAGTAGATTCTAGTAGCTATTCTCATCATGGTTTTTCCCATATTAGGTTTTTCATGTATACATATGATGTTGTGTCTATTTTTGTGTGTGTGATCTCTGCATATATGTTTTTATCTACATTAAAATTATTAAAGGGATAATTTATTCAATCTACCAATTCACCCCCATTTTAGTAGATAGTTTTTTTTCAATAATGATAATCATATATGTTCCCTTGGGTTTCCTCATTCATTTTTCTTCCTTATGCCTCCATTCCACCTCCTTTTCCACTGCTTTCCTCATTCATCCCTTCCACTTCATCCCTACCCCTTCTACCTCATCCTCCACCTATCATCACCATTTTATTCACCCCACTAACACCTCCTCCCACACTAGGAATGGATATAGTATTGAAGGCACCTAAGATGATGATGTAGGGTGACCATGATGTGTAGTGGGAATTTGAACACACCATAAGAAACATGCAAAGAATCCTTACTCAAAAGTTCATATAAGAGGGTAACCCTATGGTTTAGTAGACCCAATAAGATATTTTCTCCCTCACCAAGGTGAGGACCTCCATGATAGAGTAAAAGGTAGTCAAATACATAGTGTCAATCCTCTGAGCCATGCATGACATGGTAAAGACATGCATGACATGGTAAAGAAGCTTATAGATGACATGCAAAAGTAGGTCTAAGCCTTGAAATAATAGGTGAATAACTCCTTCCTTATTGAGATAATTAGACAAGTCAAAGATACCCTCTTTTAACTTTTATCAGCTCTAAGAAAAGTGGTAGAGACCTCTGGAGGGAAACAAGACACATATTCAAAGGGCCCAAGATTATTTGGAAATAATTGACCTAGTAGAGATTAAGTGCATGAAGTTGGTGGTTATAGTACACAAGGTCATGTTCCCAAAGCTAAACCTCATGCCCACCTTATACTTGTTCCTATACCAAACATATGTCTAGAGTGTGAGAGTTGTAATTGAGGAGTGTATGAGCTTGGCACAAACTGTAGTGGCCCCCTTGGAAGAAGGAAAGAAAAGGATATTAACTTAATTTAAATAGGTTAATATATTTATGTTATTCCACTTGTATGTCACTCTACTCGACAAGGGTGATCTCAGAGTTCACCTAGGTCACTTTGACCAACTCATGAAAAGAAAGGTGGATAAGGCCAATAAAGCTAGATTTTAAGAAATTCTAGAACTCTCCACCTAATTCATTATGAACATCAGCCAAGTGTTATGGTTCAAGGTGGCCCTAGGGGCCAACTCAAAGTTTATCAAATCTTAGTGGCCTAATCAAAGGTAATCTTTAGATAACCACTAATGAATTTGACCAAGCTAGACTAGGATTTTGACCTAATAATAGCTGCACTAACCACCATGGAACCAAAGTCTAAACACTTGGGAGGTAGTCCATCTATGGCCCCTCCATGAATTAATTAAGTGGGCCTAGGAATATCTTTTAGAGATATGGGGATATTATTTGTTTTTAAAATCAATATAGTTCTAACAACTTGGAGTGGTCATCATAGCCCAAGATGGGAATCTTGTGTTAATTGGAGGCAATCCCCTTCCTCATCTATAAATGTATAACTATATTATATTTTAGGGGTTGTCATTTTATTAGTCTAAAAGCACTATCAAAATTAATCCAAGATTTCACTTTCTTCTTCCTTTACCCTTTGTGTGTGAATTTATGCCAGGATTGATACTTTTGTAAACAAATTTGTTTTAAGGAATGTAATCTTTCATTTTTTATAAAAATCATGGTTTATTTATTAAATAATTTCAATCTTTTACATTTATTAAATGACTTTTAATGCTGATAAACTTAAACTAATTCTTTGTTACTTAAAGACTAAAATGGTTATAATGTGCTATATATTTTCTAACCCATTTATGAACCTTTTTAATTTACCTTACAATATTTATAATCTATGTGTTAATCTACAAATTATGTTTGAAGAGTCTATATGTTATTTACTATGGGATCCTTGAATATTGATATTTATTTAGGGTTTATGAATTAATCATTATTCCCTATTTCCTGATATTCCTCCCATTGTGTAAAACTGAATCAAAACCATTAGTGAAACTCATCACATAGTGGTATAACTGTGGCAGGGAACTTAGCTTGGTTCTTGAATAAATAACATTTTTAGGCCTAGAAACACTCTTTCTTCATCTACCTTATCCTCTTTTGATGTTCATTTTAGAACCCAAACTTTCTCCTTACTTTAAAAATATGTGAGGTGTGACCCAATAGTGAATGATGGGTGTAAGCTATTTCAGTTGGTAACTAATCCAAAGCACGATTACACATATCTTGAACCCCCAGTTGTAATAAGAATGACTCTTTGAGTAAAAAAGGTTAACCTACTTAGTCTTTGGATTGAACCAACACAAATCCTAAAATTAACAAGTGTATATTTTAGCTCATACATTGTCTCTTGTTTTCCTCTTTAAACACTCAATCCCATGAGTGCTTTCAGAGGTATAAAGGATCTCAGGCATGACAACACATTCTAAATCTTAACTAGTTAGGCTTGTTGGGAATACCTTAAGTATAATTCTATTATTAGTATCATATTTCCATATATAATTAAAAAAAATGTTTTAGATGAAAATGAAAATAAGGATGACCACTTACATCAAACAACATAAAATTAACCATTTTATAATTAGGAGGAAAATGTGAGTTATGAATTATACACACTACAAGAACTCTATGTATATCATTAGAATAAATCTAACCATAAAATTCTTTGATCTCTAAATAAATATGATGTGATATATTTTTTTCAAGGTACTTATATCATTCATTATGGATATAATGTCCTCCAAAAGTATGTTAAGATACTTAAGGTGTTTTATTGGCTAAATTTGGCCCACATAAGAAAATTTTGACTGGATGTGGTGTAGGGTTCTAGTTGAGAAGAAATTTAATAGGAGGATGATTAAATAACCTTCATGTAGATCAATTACTAGTTGTAATCTTTTTTAATACTTTAAACAAGCTTAATGTGTGAACTTGGTGATTTTAAGGAGCCAGACCATCATGACACACCATGCAAGAATGAACACATCAATCTAGTTGCACAATTGATAAATACACTTGGGAGGTTAACCAAATCCAAAGGAATGAATGTACATGATTATTTTAGTCCCATAAACATGATCTAATTTTTTTTTTATCTTGATGACCTTGTTATCTCAAGATATAAGTGCTCAACTATGAACAAGCAAAATGAGATGTACATGTAGACATCAAGTTTGAGCCTCATAAAATAGTTGTTTGGATTCAAAATTTACCAAGGATGAATGCAAATATAAAAAATGTCAAGATCTTGGGTTCCTCAATGAATATCTAATGGTTTGCATTAACTAACAAGGCTAGTAGGTCCAAATAGATCAATAGAGCATGTTTAATCATACTAAATTAGATCAATAACAAGCAAAAGGTTAACTAGTCAGTGGATCTTGAGACTGAATGAGAAGTTTCCAAGTGTCATTACTATGACAACTATCAAGTAAATCAATGGTACATGTTCTATCCATGCAAAGGAAGATCGATAGTATACATAAGGTTAAGAAGTCATCAAGTTTAGGATGAATATGAGTCTGCCATATGGTGTAAGTGTAAGAGTAGATGAAACTGATAGCATATCCTAAGGATAAATATGAAATTCCAAGTATTTTAATCATGAGTACCTAGATCAATATCAATGTCCATGTCAAAATTCAAAATCTAGGGACTTCATAAAGAACAATTGTGACCTAGGTCAAAATAGAAGTCCTACAACGATCATCCCATCACTATTAGAGCTTGATTGAATGTCATAAGAAAATGTAGTCATACAGTCAATATTGTTAATAATTAAGCTTTGTCGCCATTAAATCTCAAATAGGACCTCTGGTTGATGATTTAGAATTTGTTGACCCCCATTCTCAAAAATTACAAGATTATTTCATGGTCATGGTCATTACTCTTTTAGACAAAATATCCTTGCATGTAGGGAATTTTTAGTTTCCATAGAGATATAAATGTATAATAGGTATATTTATACCTAATATAGATCAAGAACAAAGCTATGTGGCCTTTAGGATTTTCATTGATAGGATAACTATAACAAAACCAATAAATGAGATTGGTTTTCATCTATAGTAGACCTATGTTTAGATATTGAAATAGGGTAGATATGTGATTATTAAGGATTGTCTCATCTTCCAATATAGTCATAACCTCAAAAAATAGGTACCTATCATCGCTCAAAGTAAAAATAACATGGCTCTATCAGATTCAAGATATCAAGATTTTGTCCTCATGAACAAGTCAAGTGGAAGATGGTGTAGAGTCCCAAAGTAAAGATCTACTAGTTAGAGAAAGTAGCTAAAATATTTAATATATTTTTAGAGTTCTCTAAAGTTTTTTCCTTCATAAACAAGATCATGACTCATCATCTTTGGAAAACTATTGTCTTATAGTTCTATTTCTCATCTGATGAGAAGATTCAAGGATATTGGGACAAATAAAAAGTTAATTTGTTGATTAAAAACTAGCACTAATTTGATCAAAAGGTGGTGGAGCATTCATTGATATATGGTGGCATCCCATTTAATGATCTCAAATGTCATGCTCCCTCACTCTCTACTTTTTCCTATATCTTTCATCTTCTTCCACATTGTAAAGCTCTCTCTCTCTCTCTCTCTCTCTCTCTCTCTCTCTCTCTCTCTCTCTCTCTCTCTCTCTCTCTCTCTCTCTCTCTCTCTCTCTCTCTCTCTCTCTCTCTCTCTCTCTCTCTCTCTCTCTCTGACACACACACACACACACACACACATTTTGGATTCCTACAAGGATTCTTTGATCTTGAAGATCAAGAAAATATCTTAGACATTTCAAGATATTATTTGCTTGATTAGGCTAAACCCTATCAAAGGATTTGTAATAACTACCTCTTGATACAATAAAAGATTTTATTTACCTATCTATTTCCTTGGATCTATGTTGAGTGAGTTGTGCATGATGGCATAGTGAAGGAGAATATTCCTCATCCATTGTCCTCATTTCTAACCTCATTTAAGGTGTTTTCAAGTTATTTTAGATCTAGATTAGTGTTTTCCCTGAGCCTAGTCTATGAAACACTTATCTAATCAATCAGTCTCTCAGGTTCTATGAGATAGCATTATCTTGTGTTGATCTAGTGTAGGTTCAAACTTATGGGAGTCTCCCATTTTTATTTAGTGCATCACCTTTTTATCCTTCTTATGATCCATTTATCCCTTTCTAACCCTTTTCCCTATAGTAGCATTAGTTTAGGTGATCCATCAAGAGGAAGTCGGCCTTATTTGGAGGTTCAACCCCACCATAACATACCCACAACCTAGGGTTATTCCCATATTGTGACTAAGAGGGGGAGCCTGAAGAAATCCCCTACAAGTGTGAAATATCATGTCATAATAGTTCTTAACATAGATGATGGGACTTAATATGTTATTCATTGGTGAATATTTTTTATGTTCTCTTCATCCAATCAACCTTTGGAGGCAAGTTTTCAAACATCAATGGTGACCCCAAGCATCTATTGCATGGTTTAGTTAGCCTAACTAAGTGCCTAATCATCATAATCTAGTATGTATAATCATCCATATTTTGATCAGTATGATTTTTTTATACCCCTATACATGACCGAGAATAGCCTTCATGAACCTATAATAGAGTTCAAATGTATCCCACTCCATTCAGAGGAGAAATTAGATTTGGATCAAACTTATTATCATGGATTTGATTAATTAGAACCTAAAGGTAATATTGATGCCTTCATATTTGAAGGGATGTGTATTCATGAAGTATCTAAGATCAAATCAAACTTTTATTAGACTAATAAAATTCCATTCTACATAAATGAGCAAGAGGAAAGTAGATAAGAGCTTGAGCAAGATAGGTGTGATATTTCAAACCTTGGATGCTTAAGTCAACCCTCATTTGTATTTGAATATAAATATTAAAAATTGAGTGAGGTTGATGAAAGAGACATCTCAAGTGCTCAGGTGATGCAATTTGAGGAACATACTAGTGAAAGTTTTGAAGGGCTATGGTAGTGATTCAATGCCATAACCAAAGATTTAGAAGAGATTAATGGGCATGTCCTTATTCTAAGAAATTATGATCATGTTGCCTTAAGCATGATCAGTCCTAATTTTCACAAGGATAAGGGGGAAGGATATTGTATTTTTTATCCATCAAGTGAACCAAATGCAGTTGCTCCTAAGATCCTAAATGATGTCTTCATGCAAGGATTTCTTAAGGGTGATGAACAACATCAAACAAGTTCTCCTACAGTCTAACATGAAACAAGATTGGAAGACTTGGACTAGTATGTCTAAACTGGAGACATGTTTGTTTCATTTCATCCATTGGAGATTATATCAAAAGGATTAGCCATCAAGCTACTTGGTTCACCATTTATGGTACTTCCAAAGCAAGGTATTTTTCATCTTGGTTTTTTACAAGTGAATGGTACTAAAAGTTTCCCATTTGACCTAAGAGAGAGGTGCTTGTAAATTGATGTACAATATTATATATATTAGAATAGATTTCAATATTTCCTCTAAGTACCTTTGTGTACATTTATTTATTAGGTTAGTTAACCTTACATTGTTTAGGTTAGTTTCCTTTATGTTATGTGTTCCCTTCAATAAGTGCCTTGGGAATAGTTGTTTTTTTTTTTTTTTGGTCTTTGTTATTTCAAGAGGAGTTATCTAGAGGGACAACCTTACTCAATTAAAATTAGCTTATGACTCCATGCCCAATAGATTAGACAAGGCAACTAATATGGTTTCTTAAGTATATCAAGCATTTTCCCAATTGAGTCACCAAATATGTTGGCCAAATTTGGTCCACATAATAAAATATTGACTAGATGTGGTTTGAAGCTAAGCAGGGTCCTAGTTGAGAAGCAATCTAATAGGAGGATAAAATAGCCTTCATGCAGATCACTTATTGGTTACAAGATTTTAAAACACTTTAAATAATCTTAAAGTGTAAACTTAGTAATTTTAAGGATCTAGACTATCATGACACATCATGTAAGAATAAACAGATCAGTTTGGTTGCAAATTTGATATATGCACTTGGGAGGTTGACTATAGTTAAAGGAATATATGGACTTGATGATTTTGGTCCCTTAAACATGCTCTACAATTTTGGTATCTTGATGAGTTTGATATCTCAAGATGTAAGTGTTCAAGGTTTAGTAAGCAAAATGAGTCATGCACATAGATGTCAAGTTTAAGACTCATAAAATATCTTTTTGGATTCAAAAGTTTAGAAGGATAAATTGAAAGCTGACAAATATTAAGATCTCGAGTGCCCAAATGAATATATAATGGCACATATCAACTGATAAGTCCAGTGGGTCCAAATAGATCAATGAAGCACATTTGATCATACCAAATCAGATCAACAGTGAGTAAAATGTCAGCTAGTCAATGGATTTTGGGAATGAATGAGAAGCTACTAAGTGTCATGACCATGGAAACTATTAGGTAAATTAATGGTATGCATTCAATCCATGAAAAGGAAGATTGATGGTGTGTATAAGGTCAATAATTCAACAAATTCATGATGAATATGAGGCCACCATATGACACAAGTGTAGGAGCAAATGAAACTGATAGCATATCCTAAGGATAAACACACAATTTCCAAGTGTCTTAATCTTGAGGACCCAAATCATAATCAATGGAAAATGTCAAAAGTTGAAAGCTAAGGACTTCATAAAAAATAATTGTGACCTAAGTCAAAATAGAATCCAATCTTGCAAGGATCATCTTTTTTCCATTAAAACTTGGTCAAATATCACAAGTAGATGCACTCCCATAGTTAGGATTATTAATGGTGAATCCTAGTTTCCATTAAAGCTCAAACATGACCTCTAGTTGATGATTTAGAACCTATCAACCCCATTCTCAAAAATTGGAGGATTATTCTATGGTTGTTTTCATTACTATTTTAGATGGAAGATCCTTGTGTGTAGGGACTTCTCAATTTCCACAAAGATTTAAAGGTAAAATAATTTTATTTAGACCTAATAGAGATAAAAAAATAAAGCTATGTGGCCTGTAGGATTTTCATTGATAGGATAACTATAAGAAACCCAATAAAAGAGGTTGGTTTTCATCTATAGTAGACCTATGTTTAGATATTGAAATAGGGTAGATATGTGATTATGAAGGAATGTATCATCTTCCAATATAGTCACAACTTTGACAAATAGGTACCTGTCACCACTCAAAGCAGACATAACATGGTTCTTTCATATTCAAGATATGAGGATTTTATCCTCATGAACAAGTCAAGTGGAAGATGGCATAAAGTCCCAAGGTGGAGATCTCCTAGTTTAAGAAAGTATCTAGAATATTTAATAGATTTTAGGGGGTCTATAAAGGTTTTCCTTCATAAAATAAGAACATGACTCATCATCTTTAGCAAACTATTGTCTTCTAGTGTTTTTTCTTAGCCAATGAGAAGATTTAGGGCTATTGGGACAAATAAAAAGTTAACTTGTCAATAGAGAAATGGCATTGATATTATCAAAATATGGTGGAGCATTCACTAGAAGATGGTGGTAGCCCATTTAATGATCTCAAATGGCATGCTCCCTCTCTCCCCTTTCTCTTATATCTTCCATATTCTTCCACATTATTAGATTCCCATAAGGACTCTTTGATCATGAAGAGTAGGGAACTCTCTGAGATATTACACTATATTATCCTCTTGATTAGTATAAATCCTATCAAGCATTTTTAATAACTACCTTTTGATGTAATAAAAGACTTTCTTTACCTATCTCTTGCCTTGGATTCGTGTTAAGTGAGTTGTGCATGATGGCATAGTGAAGGATAATCTTCCTCATCTATTTTCCTCATTTTTGACCTCCTTTAGGGTGTTTTAAAGCTATTTTAGGTATGGATTAGTGTTCTACCTGAACCTAGTCTATGAAACACTAATGTAATCAGCTAGTTTATGAGGTTATGTGAGCTAGCATTGTCTTGTGTTGATTTAGTGTGGGTTTAAGCTTATGGGAGTCTCCCATTTTTATTTAGTGTATCACTTTTTAGCCTTTTTAAGAACCATTTCTCCATATATAACCCTTTTCCCTATAGTATCATTAGTTTAGGTGATCCATCAAGAGGAAGTTAGCCATATTTTAGAGATTTAACCCTATTATAGGATGCCCACAGCCTAGGGTTGTCCTAATATTATGGCTTAATCAGAGGGAGCCTGAAGAAATCTATCCAAGGGTGCATATTAATGTCATAATAGGTTCATTTAGTGGTTAAATCTTTACATTGATTATTTTCATAGGTAAATTATTAATTATAGGTTTTGAAGCCAAACACTTATTATAAATTATATAATATCAAGGAACACAATTAAAAAGCATAGGGGAATCCTTACTTTTTTTATATATTTTCATCATTCAAAAAAGATAAAGCATTTGCATTTATTTTAATCATATTTTCAATGAAGCTATACACATGTAATAAAAATTAAACCCTATGTTTAACTAAGGACAAAACCTAATTTGAGAAACAAATCTATAAATTAAATTTGAAAATATAAATCCCTAAAGGTGAGAAGGTTTTTTTAAACCCTAGGTTGAATGTTTAAAAAGAGTTAACTTTCACCATTTATGTTTACCATAATTATAATTTTACTCAAAATATGAATAAACTAATTGAAATTAAATAGATTTAATAACACATCTCTAAAAATTATAGAATTTAGATCTATCTAATACCTTAGATTAAATCAAAAATTGTAAATATAATAAACCAAACTAGGCTTTGTAATGTAAATACTAAAGGCTAAATAATTATCACACTTTATGTTTTCTATAATTATGAACCTATAGAATGATTGTGTATACTATATGGATCTTTCTCCTTAAATTTAGATCTCTATAAGATCTCTTAGGTATAAATGCACATGGAAAGGGTTTGAACTAGGAAGATAGGATGCGATTAAAAGTACTCTTATTGATTATGTAACTATACGACTAACTTTGAACTCCATAGGGTTTTTGAAACTAATTTTTATCATTATTGTGATTCCTCTTTGTTGATATTCATGTTCCTAAAATTTTACTATTTTATCAAGCATAATTTTTTGACTTGATATTCTTTCAATTTGACTTATATTATCATGCCCAAATAAATAAATAGTTATAGAGTCAAGAAACTATAGAAGTAACATTACAAATTATGTATCATACTTTCTCAGAATCACCTCTATGTAGTTTTTTGAGTGTGAGGATGAAATAGGTTAAGTGATTTTTTTAACCTCCTCTTCCTTATATGTGATAAATTCATTTATATATGAGATAGTATCATTGTCTATCACAAGAAAAAATGATATACCAATAAGTATAAATCTATTGTAAGTGTATAAGATGTTAGTCAATAAATCTCAACTTAAAGATAGATTGTATTTGATACTTAGATCTGGTGAACTAAGAATTTGACTCAAGAGAGGTGTTAGTATCTTGTTAGTGACAAAATGAATCAAATTGAAAAACCAACACACTAGCTAACATACATCTCTAGGCCTAGTTACTTGGTTGAGCTTAGTTAATAATAATATAATGGAAACACAAATAAAACATGAAAGAGAACAAATCTTTCACCTCCCTTGAATGCTTCTTATCTTGTTGTATTGGATTGCTTGGTTTGTGCTCATGAATTTTACATTGATGAAATCTTGGCTACCTCCATCTCTCCTTGGCACCTTGTGGCTTTGGCTTGGCTTGGATCAATATTTGGGAAAAATAACACTAATTTGCATGAGGCTTTAGAGTCAATTCAGCATTACAACTTTTAATTATCCAATATTCTTGAAGATATTTGAACATAATAACTTTGTACCAAAATAGCTTAGAAATGATGTTCATGGCCTCTCTATTTATAGATTTTAGAAAATGGATAGAATCAACCTGAACCATCCATCTCAAGATTTAGATGTGTGGCTAAGAATAAATCTAAATATTAAATTCATTATACAAATATCCTCATTAATATTTGGGATAGAGGGGCATTGAATAGGCATGGAAGACATGAATACTGATATTTGTGGCATTTATAGCCTAGGGATGTCTTCCCAAGAAATGAGATCACCTAATGATATAGATATTCAATATTCATTTCCAAAAATAAGTATTCAACAAGTTCCCATGGAATTCTTAATTAGGCTCTAATTTGGTTTAATCATCTCTTAAACATGATTAAGCACTTTGTGCATAAATTACTCAAATTGATCAAAATGTCTTGTTATTGGTCCAAAATTTGATTGGATTAGAATTAGAAGTCAATGTCAGATGCATTGGATTCATTATCCCATTTAGTAAGTTTAAATCATAAAATAACAAAGGCACATATCTCATGTAAGAGATTTGACAAAAAAAGAGCAATACAAAGCACCCAGGTGCAAAATTGGCATTTTGACTCAGAATGATCATGTCAAATTAGCTAGCCCATAAATTGCATTACCCAATTTAATGATACTCTAGACAAAATCAGCACTCTATTATATCAATTTCAACTTATTTAATGGGTTTTAGTGTTTTTAAGCCAAATTGTGTATTTTAGTAATAATTGGTCAAAACCCTAATTGGAGGTTATCAGTGGCTAGTTTTAAGTGTCTACAGTTTGCCCTTGTTTGAGAATATGTTGTAAACCATAGGTAAAGCAATGTCTTCTCAAATAATGAGAGATGGCCTATATACCAAAAGGAAGATGATGATTGAATAATAAAGCTTCAAATGGTTTTGGGAAGACTATGATGATGTCCCCTCAAGGTAGTGGTCATCACATTTGTTGATGGATGGTCCCTCAAAAAGAAATAAGAATAAAGATGGAATTAACTCATGGTTGAGATTAATCCAAATGAGAAAATGATTGCATGCATTTATTTAAAAATCATGTTGATTTTCCCAAAGGTGATTATAATCAACAATAAAAGTTAAAATAATGATTGCCCATAGGCAATTATAATCATTAAGAGGACCTGGATTGGCTAAAGATTTTGGTGCCCTAATTAAGGTTGATTAGAAAGCATAACTCAAGGATATAACCTGGAATACATATTAAAGATGAGCAAGTACAAAGTGAGGAAAGAGATGAAAATAAGAATAAGATTGATACTTATAAATGATTCAATTGTACCTACCAATGAGGAGATGCACATCTTTATTAGCAATAAGACAAGTAAAATAGGTAACGGGTTGATTCGATCAAGATGCATGGAAGGATATGCTAAGGTGCCAAGGAGAAACTTCTATGGCTCTATTGATGGTAGACCTTCTTGAAGCTAATTTTTTTTGTAGCATGTGATGGTAGGCATCATGATAAAACATCATGAAGACTTGGTTGAAATATGCATAAGGACTGAGTTTCGATCTAATACACACTTAAAAATAATACACCAATGATAAAAACCATGATGATAATATTGATGTATGAACATGGATGGACTCAAGAATAATGTGCTCGAGGAATCACCTAATGAATGCATATAGACTGAGTCAAGGCAATAGTGTTGAAATCAAAAAAATAGGCAAACAAATAAATAAACAAACAACTTCAAATAAACAAAAAAATAGAAATCATATAAATAAATAAAAAGAAAACATCCTAATAATGGCCATTCCTTAGTACGGTGGATTGGGGATAATTGACTAGGCTTAAATAGGACAAATTTTTTTAGATTTTGAAATATTTGAATGTTTTTAGAATTTTTGAGGTATCTCAACTCATTATAGAATGACAAGATACCTACTCATAAAGTGGTGAGAGCAGTTGGCTGAGGTTTCTTGAAAAATAATGAGAGTGCATGGAAAAGGGGACTAAGGTGACCTCAACATGAATTAAGCATAGCCCACATAGTCTTAAAATAACCTCAAGTCATATAAATTCCATCCACACAAAAGGTGTGAAAAACAAATTAGGTCCCAACAAGTTTTTAAATCTAGAAAATGGTTGACAAATAGGGGTTGCCCCTAGTTTTCCCATAGGAAATTATAACTAGGATACAATGGCATAAGTCAATGATACTAATTTTCCCATAGGTGGTTAAAATTAGTAGTAATACTAGTGAACATTAATTTTCCCATAGATAGTTATAATTAGGCTCACATAAACAAAATTGATAGGTTAGAAAATGAAAGATATCTTGCCAGATCAACTATCACACTACTTTCATAGACTGTCATTGTAAACATGGTTTTTATTGATATTAAAACTTGATAAGAATCCCCTCACAAAAAGTATATGAAGAACCAAAGTAACTAAGATCAAAATAGGACTGGATAAGACAACTAAAAATAGGCTTTAATCTAGATAGGAATGGTATGGTAGGATGGTATGGTGTTTTTAAGGATAATAATAGACTAGTAGGATGGTAGAATGATAAATAAGTATGTTGAGAGGGTTTCCCCCAAGTGATAGGGTGAATGGATGGGTATGTAATAATGGCAAATAGGATATGTAACAATGGCAATGGCATGGCAATGAAATGGTATGGTACATGTTTTTGGCCTGGGTATGATAAATAGCATATGATTCTATTATTCCTATTGAGATGGAGATACACATCTTAATTAGTAAATGATATAAAAATAATACTTGATCATGTTAATTGCTAGTCCACACCTCATCTGAATCGCTACTCTATCAAGAACTTGATGCGAATTCGGTTGCCAAGAATACTTTTGTGATCTTCATTAGTCATTGATTCTAATTCCTTCAAGATTATAGATAAGGTATCTTTGTAGCCTCTGCAAAGGAAAGTGTGGCTACGGATGGTAAACAAGGACAAATAATGGATGATAGGTTTGATTGTGAAATAGAATGGTAGATGATAATGGAATGGGTAACTGTTGAGAAATAAATAAAGATCAAGAATTTTAGTCATACATAATGTTTTTGATGTTATATTTGACATAACTTTGGGTGTGGTGGGGTCAAATACTTGTTCTCTCATAGGACCATCAAATTTTTTGTTGTTTGGGCCTGAGAGTAGCTACCATCAGATTAGGCTATATATAGGAAGCTATTTTGATTTGATCTTTGATTTTGTCTTCATCAAGTAGTGAATAACTTTTGTGCTTAGCTATTGGTTCTTCAAAGAGGTTTTCACCAATAAAGTTATCTTGATTGTCCCATAGCACCTCCAAGATGGTTTCACTAAGGAATGTTTAATTTTGACTTTGATTTTCTTCTAGTGCTTCCAAAAAAGTTTCACTAGAAGATGTTGAGGTTAAACTTTGCATGTCCTCTAGCACCTCTAAAAAGGTTTCACTAGGAGAGTGTTCTTCTACTACATAAATGTGGTCTTGACCTCCTTTCTCTTCTTCAATTGCTATGTCACCATGGATGCATTTCAACAAAGTGTGACTCTATTGATCCCAATTGACACTTTTGGGAGATGGAATGTCAATAATATGGATATATTGTTGGTGGTAATGGAATATGGAATGGTAATGGAATGGTTAGAGACTGCACAATCCTTGTAGAAGATACTAGGATAACTCATGTCAAAGCTAAAGTACTCATTCTCAAAAACTATAGAAGGATAAAAAATGTATTCAAACTGATCTATGAGGCATGCATAACTAATGTTGTAAAAACCATGAACATATTATTCTTTTAAATATGATTTTAACTCAAGAGACTCTGAATCTAATGTCAAGACTGATGTTGATTCAACTTTTGATGTTAAATCTGTTATCATTTCAAGAATAGAACCTAGCTCTAACTCTAATTCTTCATCTAATGGGTACTCTATTACAATAATTTATTGTTGAATGTTTTGTGTTAGATAAGTAATAGCCTATGATGGCATAATGGGCTCCACAAAAATTAGTTTGTCAAAGTGAGACTCTTCAACAATGGGAAAAAGGTCAAGAGACAACTCCTTAGAGATTGGTTTATCAATAGGAAACTCTTGAAAAATAGGCATATGGTCAAGGTAATGATTTTCTCAAAGGTGGTTATAATCATTAAGAAGTGACTCAACAAAGATTGGCTTGTTAGATTGAGACTCTTTGACAACTGGTATAATATTAATAGGTGATTCATCATGGGTTGACTTATCATAATTGATTGGTTCAACAAAAATATCTTAGATTCATTGGTTATTTCAGCCTTGGTTTCCAATGAGTTGGAAAATACTAGTTTTGAACACAACTTGGTCTTTGAATGATTGGATCGGTTGAGTTTTTGATGGGATTTGTACTAGACAAGGAATGGCCCATGGTTTGATTATGGTAGGACATTGGGGAGTATGATTGCTTGCATGAGCCAAAGAACAAAGTCTTGAGATGGCAAAGACAATGTGATGTGGAGCATGATTTCTTGCACAAGCTAAAGGATGAGGTCTTGGAATAATAATGGGTCATTGTGGATCTTGATTTCTCACATAAACTAATGCATCTAAGTTATCCTCATAAACCATATCATCCCAATCTTGAGTTGGAACATAAGATAGTTTTTTAATGTGTTTTATGTAGTGATTATCATAAAGAGGGTATGGATTCATGTCCTAAAAATAATTATCTATTGTTGGGTCTTTAAAGTCCTCCTAATAAACCATATCCTCCAAATTGGTAATTTTATTTGGATTTTTTGGTTTTTGACTATGTTCCCCATATGGAGTATTGTAGGGAGAATAATAAAACTCCTTAGAAAATCTTTCTCTATAGGGGTTCCTAGTGGGATTTTGTGTGGCTATTCTATCATAATTTGGATTATACATGACTCCACCATAAGTTTTTCTAGATATATCCACATAAATGATGAAATCTCTAAAAACAAAAAAGACTTAGAGTTCTACAAACTTCTACAAACAATGTCGAAAGGATAAAGGGTTCAAACTTGGTCAAACTTGGTTGAAGGTGGAGATATATCTCCAATGTGGTCTGAAAGTGGAGTTGTATCTCCATAATTATTTTTGTTAAGACTTGGCATAAAAAATTCTAACATCAAATGTCATACACATAAAAGGTCAAGTGTCTGAATAAAAACCAACATGTCAAAGGTCTAAGTCAAAGTGTTACAAATAAGGTCTAAAATAGGAAAGGGAAAATAGTCTCTATGTCTTTTGTCCAAATACAAAGTCAAAATCTAGGCTCAAATAGGCTATGCTAGGACTTTTGGACAAATGACATTAAAATATAGACTTGAAACAAAGGCATGATTTGATTGGATTTAATCTAACAAGTTTGGAAATAACTTTGACATAGACCTAGAATATGGAATCAAAGACAAACATGATCAATTAGCATAAGGCATAAGACAAAAGGATATTTGAATAATGTTGTGTTCTCCTAAATAAAGGCACAAATAATGATGAGGATAGGCATTTGAACAAACAAACCATCAATAGTTTTCAAATTTGGGTAATCGATTAATTAAAGTTATGCAACCCAAAAGAGAAAGATATATGCACTAGCTCCATGAATTAAGGCCTAAATAGAAATCAATCAATGTTTGAATCCAAACTTGACAAGGCTAATAAAAAACTCAACATTGAAAACTAGGATTTGACCAAATAAGTTAGATAAGATTGGACAGCATGACAACACAAGATAAAAGTCCAAATAGTATACATGACATGGTTTAAAACAAATAGATTTTGATACAAGGTGAAACAAGTCTTGAAACAAATTGAGTAGCCTAATGGTCTAATCATGCTTGAATGATGTGATCTATGTTATGAGTCAAAAGACTCAAAGGCAAAAATGGTTTGAAATGATTTGGGTAGCATAACGTTACCCTCCTCAACTCAAATTGACACACACAAACAAATTTATCAAAAAATTCAAGGCACAATTATGGTGTAAAATAGCCAACATAATGCCTCTTTAGACAAAAGAGTGATGGGTAAACAAATTGATTTTAGCATGGTTTATAAATATACAATCATGTTTTAGTCTTAAAATATACCAAATTAAAAAATGATCAAAATACACTACGTATAATCATCTAAATCTTAGCAAGGGTATGGCAATGTGGGGTTGAGTAAACTAGCAAGTTTTTGAATATTTCTAGGGGAATCAATTACATAATGACTTTCACATCAAATGATGTAAAAGAAAAACATAGATTTTGGGTTTGTAGCACTTGGCTTATCGTAAAAAGGTCTAGTCATTTTTTTAACCACTACATCCTACTATCACTTAGTGTAGTGTGATGTCCAATTGTGCACATTACATCTCATGTGCAACTCCATCACTAGAATGTGGGTTAACCACTCAAACCTTTAGATACTAGTGACAGTGGGTGAATTCAATGCTGGGAGGTGAAACCCCAAGTTAAATATTCCCTAAATAACTCAAGGGAGGTAATGATGTCCCCCTCACAATCCAAGTTTGCATAAAATAAAAAATCATAAAATATAAAGACTTTAGGGTCATGTCAAGGTCACCCAATACTATTACAAGTTTTTGGGGAGTGTTTTAAAAGACTTTCTTTCTATGCCTTGGACTAGGATTTTTACAATAGGAATGGCACTTTTCATTGCAAGGGTTCCCTAAAGGGGAAAAGTGAAATAGCATACATGCACAAACCTTCTCTTTGCCAAACAATTTTTAATTAAACAACTATAGAAAACAAGAATTGACAAGTGTGTTCAATATTAAAACCCAAATGAAAGATGCAATGGTGTTCTTTTGACCCCTTAGTCTTGAGTTGTAACTTTGAAAGGCTAACTATCAAACATTTATTTTAAGCACTTAAATGTTACATTAAATTACTAAAATAAAGTTCCTAGTTCATTTTAAAATCATGCAAAAAATGGTCTAAAACATGTTTTAACAAATTCAAAGTCTGTCGGTTACCTGTCTACCCTTAAGGCATCATCCCAAAAGAAAATGTGTTAGATTAGAAACATTTAAAGATATTTTAAAAATGTTGTGAAAAATTTATGTAACTTGAATAAAAATTAATATCAAATTCTAAAAACTTGAAACAAAACACATGGTTTTAAAAAAAAACATGAAAAATGAAGTCTGGATGAACCCAAACCAAGCATTTTAAAATGACAGCTCTTGGGTCAAGAAAAAGATAGTGACCACCAATGGTTATACCTAACTAATTATAATTTCACTTGACCATCGACAGTTGAAAATATATTTCATTTTCCATCTTATATCAAGTTTGTTTATGTGAGCCTAATTATAACCACCTATGGGCAAATCAATGTCTCACCAATCTTGCTACTAATTATAACTACCTATGGGTAAATTAGTATCATTGACCTATGTCATTGTATCATAGTTATAACTACCTATGGGAAAACTAGGGGAAACATTTATTTATCATGCATTGTCACATCACTTTGCCATTATTATTTTCATTTGACTGACCATTTTCTAGATTTAAGAACTTGTTGGGACATAGTCGATTTTTCCCTACCTTTTATGTGGATGGAATTACTGTGACTTGAGGTCATTTAGGGAATATGTAGGTCATGCTCAATTCATTTTAAGGTCACCTAAGTCCCCTTTTCTATACGCTCTCACCATTTTATGAGAAACCTAAGCTACACTCTTTTCATTTTATGAGTAGGTATCTTGTCATTCTCTAACGAGTTAAGATACCTAAAAAATGACAAAAACATTCATAACATTTCAAAATCCAAAAATATTTGTCCTGTCTAAGCCTAGTTAGTTATCCTCAGTCTACCTTATTGGGACATGGTCATTTTTATCATATTTTCTTTTGCTTTTATTTTTAGGCTTCTATTTGTTTATTTCAAGTTATTTGTTTGTTTATTCACTTGTTTGTTTGTTTGTTTTCAACACTATTGCCTTGATTCAGTTTATGTGCATTTATTGGGTTATTCCTTGCTATAACTTACACTTGAATCCATCCATAGTCATATGTCAACATTGTCATCATGGTTTTTATCATTTGTGCATTGTTTTCAAGTTATTTATTGGACTGAGAGTCAGTCCTTATGAATTTTTAAGCCAATTCTTCATGGTGTTCTATCATGATGCCTACCATCACATATTATAGTAAAAATTAGTTTCAAGAAGGTCTAAAATTAATGAAGCTATAGAAGTTTCTCCTTGGTACCTCGGCAAATCCTTCCACCCATCTTGATCAAATCAACCCATTACCCTTTCTAGTTGTATCATTGCTAATAAGGATGAGCATATCCTTGTTGGTAGGTATAATTAAATAATTTATAATGATTAATCTTATTCTTTTTTTCATCTCTTTCCTCACTTTTTACCCACTCATATTTAATTTGTATTCTAGGTTATATCCTTGAGTTATGCTTGCTAATTAGCCCTAACTGGGGCACCATCATCTTTAGCCAATCTAGGTCCTCTTAATGATTATAACCATCTATGGAAAAATAATTATTTTGAATTTTATTCCTAACTATAATAACCTTTGGGCAAATAAAATTCCTTTTTAAATCAATGCATGCAAGCATTTTCTTATTTGGATTAATCTCAACCATAGGTTAATTCCACCTTTCTTCTTGTTTATTTTCGAGGGACCATCCATCAATAAATTTGATGGCCACTCCCTTGATGGGGCATCATCATAGGCTTCCCATAACCATTTGGAGTTGTGTTCTTCAATCATCATCTTCCTTTTGGCATACAGGCCATCTCTCATTATTTGAGAAGACATTTCTTTGCCTATGATTTTTAACATCTTCCCAAACAAGGGCAAATTGTAGACACCTAAAACTAGCCACTGATAACCCCTAATAAATATTTTGACAAATTCTTATTAAAATACACAATTTGGCTTAAAAACACTAAAAAAAAAATTAAATAAGTTGAAATTAATATAGTCAAGTGTCAATTTTGGCTAAAGTATCATTAAATAGGGTAATGTAATCTATGGATCAACTAACTTTGATTAGATCATTTCGAGTCAAAATGTCAATTTTACACTTGAGTGCTCTACATTGTTATTTTCTATCAAATATCTTACTCAAGACACATGCCTTTGTTATTTGGTGTTGGTAACATCCTAAATGGGATAACAGTTCCAATGCATCTGACATCGCATCCTAATTCCAATCCAATTAAATTTTAGGCCAACAACAAGGCATTCTAATCAATTTGAGTAATTAGTGCACAAAGTGCTTAATCATGCTTAAGAGCTAATTAAACCAAATTAGATCCTAACTAGTAATTTTATGGAAACTTGTTGAATACTTGTTTTTAGAAATGAATATCAAATATCTGCATCATCAAGTGACCTCATTTCTTGGGAAGATATCCCTAAGCCATAAATGCCACAAATATTAGGATTCATGCCTCCCATGCTTCATCAAAGCCCTTTCATGCCTCTTAAATTCCCCTCTATCCTAAATATTAATTGGGATATTTGTATAATGAATTTAATATTTAGATTTATCCTTAGCCACATATCTCAATCTTGAGATGGATAGTTCAAGTTGATTCTAGCCATTTTCCAAAATATATAAATAGAGAGGCCATGAACATAATTTCTAAGCTATTTTGGTGAAAAGTTATTATGTTCAAATATCTTCAAGAATATCTCACATGCCAAAGTTACAATGCTAAATTGATTCCAAATCTTTATGCAAATTCTTGGTCACAGTGCTCCCTAATGTTATTTAAAAAATAAGGCTATCAAAGTCATATACTCCACTAACATAGTAGCATGGTGGGATTTAGTTGAAGAAAATGTAGACTTATATCAGAAAGAATACATATTTGAACCAATGTTTGAAGAAATAGAAGAACTAGATGAAATTGATGATGAAGATGAACTAGATCAATTGGCTAGTGAACTAGAAGAACCGGTCACTATGATGCAGAGACCCTAGAAAGATCAAAGAGAAGGTAGCCCAAGATCCATTAGAATACCACCATCAAGAGGATCCCTAGAAAGAGGATGAAATAATATATATCTAGGTAGAGGAAGACAACCTCATTTTTATTACATTCCTCCTACTATGTGAAGGTCTGAACCAAAGCTATTACAGTTTGATCAAATATTCAAACCATTTGATAATTGGATAAAAAATAAGTTTATCTATGCATTACCAAATGAGAAACCATCTAGTCCTTCTAGAATAGCTTCCTTAGAACCAATTTCTCCTACTTTTCAAGTTGAACTAAATTAAAATGATTTCTTTTTTGATATTGATGGTTATGAAGAAGATTGTTTTGAAGACTATCAAGTTTCTACAAAAGATAGATTAATAGCATGGTACAAGACACCTAGAACTCCTAGCATAAAACTATGGGAAGAACCATTAGAAGAAGAATAATATTTTTATGAATCTAATAAGATACAATTTGAAGCAACCAAAATGAATCCTCTTCATTGTAGACTAGTATGTACCTCTGTTTTTCAAGAAGATGAAGAAAAACTAGTTTATATTACTTAGCTGATTAATGGAAGATTTGCCGAATTAATATCTATAAAAATGAATTGTAGAAGATATGATGCAGAATTTTATACTATAGCTTCACATTATTTTGAAAAATCACCCATAATTAGATATTGAGAACAACTTCCTCTTAATCAGGTATATAAATCCTTAGATGTCAAAGGGAATTCTTTCATAAGCTCCCAATATAAATACCATGAACTTGTAAACATCCAAGGCCATACTTTATTTTGTGATTTATTTTAGTATGATAAAATCCCTATAGATATAATCCTTGGAGGATCATTCATATATAGATATTCTCCTTATAGATCTACCCCTCAAGGTGTTATGTTTACCCTTCATGGTAATAGGATTAGGGCTCCTCGTCTCACCTATGCCTTTGAACATTTCCCAAGTACCATGAACCATCAACCTTTGGATTAAGATACTATAAATAGGGAAAATAATTCAATAAGAATATTTTCTAATAATAATTAATTATTTTGGATAGAGAATGGAGATCAAGATTAAAGAGGGAAAACACATGAAAATAAAGAAGAAAATTCCCATCTCAGCTACAAACTATCTTGATATGGAAAAGGCTATCCAAGAACTAAAAGAAGAAAAATTTATTGAGCCTTCTACTTCACCATTTCTTTTTTATGATTTTATGGTGAACAAACATTCAGAACAAAAAAGAGGTAAGAAAAGAATGGCAATTAATTACAAGCCTTTAAATACCATAACAGAGCCTTATCCCTATCCTATTATAGACAAATCTTATTTATTGTAAAAGGTTTCCCAGTGTAAATAATTTTATCAATTTTATTGCAAATTAGGGTTTTATCAAATTCAAGTAAAATTAGAAGATAAGCATAAAACAACATTCAGTTGTCCCTTTGGGCATTTTCAATGGAACGTGATGTCGTTCGGTCTTATGAATGCACCAGCCCATTTCCAATCACATATGGATAAATTATTTGAAGGAACATCTTATTTTATTTGTGTATACATTGATGATATATTTCTTTTTATTAAAAATCTTTAGGTGTATCTTAGCTATTTATCTCAATTTTATAAGATTGTAAAGGAAAAAGGAATAGTACTTCTAGTACTAAAATTTAATTGTGTCAAAACAACTACAATTTTTTAGGACTTATTGTCAAAAATAGTGAATTACAAGTCTAGTCTCATTAATAAGAAGATCCTTCAATTTCTATATGTTCTTGATAAAAATCAACTCTAAGCCTTTTTTGGAATACTTAATTATGTCAATAGTTTCTATGCAGACACTGGAAATGAGAGAACAATTCTTCAAGAATTGCTCAAGAAAAATAAAATATACATATGGACTGAAGAGCACAAGAAGTTTGTCCAAACTATCAAATAAAAGGTATCATTTTTTTTTGTTCTTCATGTTCCATAATTTGATCAGTTTATATTATATATAGATGCATTATATACTGCATGGGGAAGTATTCTTTGTTGTATAGAAGATGGAAAAGAATATCTCTATGAATATGCCAATGGAATATTTTTAGAATATGTGAAAAAATGAATATCTTAGACAAAGAAATTTATGTTGTTAAAAAATGTCTTAAAAAATTTTCTCTCAAGCTTATGCATCTACCTCATTTTGTTATTAAAATTGATTGTACCAGATTATTAACCTTCAAAGAAAAGGATCATGGTAGGAAGGATGGAAGAGGTAAATATGTACAATGGTAGGCTTATTTTAACCATTTCAATTACACTATAAAACACATTGAATGGAAAATGAATTATATTATATACTGGCTAAGTAGGAATCGTGCTACCACTTTAATGCATCAACCATATCCTAGTTTCAATTTAACAAGTATTTATAGTCAAAAAAATTTAGACCTTAATTTATTATTCTAGGAACAAATCCTTAAATAATGCCTTCATCATAGATATCTATGGTTTTCTCATGGTGCTTCCTCATATTTGTAGATGTCAAGAGCAACACACATAACAACTAATCAACACCAATAAGGAGTAATCACTATTCATCACCTAAATAGTGAATTGCTTATGAGACAATTCTCTGATCTGATCAAAAGACCTAATTAGACATGGTGAATCAAAATTTAGATAGAACATCATGAATATCTTTACAGGTGGATAGCTCATTTTGGTCCACATCTCATCCATGAATAGGAACCACATGATCAAGACACTGTAATCCATACCATCATCTGCCAAAATCTTGAGTGGAAATCTTATTTTTACATCATCCCATGACATGAAGATAATAATGAAGGTATTATAAAACATGACATGTGTTCCATCTAAGATGCTTAGTCCATCCAATTAGTAATGATAATCTTTTTACCAAAGTGGAAGCATTTTTAGACCCATATCCACTAATGTCAGAATAATCATCATGTGGATCCAAAAACATCTCTCTTTAAGATATAATGTGTACATAAAGTAGAATATTATGAGTTGTAAAGTAGATGAATAGTAGACATCATAAAAGCCAAAGATTCTTGGTAGGACCCTGATCTCTACTATAAATAAGTCTTTTTAGTTCATTTCATTCATTTGAAGTTGGACTCTGAGTCCTAGAAGTCTAGAGTCTTAAGGTAATAATTTTGTAATAAGAAACACATATGCTCTCCTCTAGAGCTTAGTTTGATACTAAAGATCAAAAATCTTCTTCTAATCTTTATAAAATTATTTTATTTAAATTTGATTTAATATCGAAGCCATATCCATTCGACCATCAACCTCTACCACTATTTTTTTAGACAAAGGTCCTAATAGAAGTCTACGGATTTTGGTTGTCTTTATAAAATTGTTGTATTTAATTTTAAGTTAATATCTAAGTTATATCCATTTGGTCATCAACCTCTGCCACTATTTTTATAGATAAAGGTCCTGATAAAAGTCTATGAATTTTGGTATCAGATCCATACATATGTTAATAAGTATATATTATTCCCATTTTGAGTATACTATTGCCTTGATTTAATTGTATCCCATGATTGAGAAACCCTTTAAATTACCTTCTCTTTTATCAAAATTTACCTCTTCTCATTTAGGAAATCCCCAATGAATCTCATAGTCTTAGTTAATTAATGGTAGAATTTCAAAAACCTAGTAGTTCCACTCTAGGATACCAAGTGATGAATGAAGCTGAAGTTGAAGGATACTTTGAGCTACTTCTATTAGAAGTTGGAAAAGGAATATTTGAAATAGATATGCCAAAAATGGAAATCACTAAATCAGGTCTTGCAGGTATGGTTAAAAATTATAAACCTCCTAATATAAAAGCAAATTAGATTTATAAATCTTCTGCTTTAAAAGAAAATTCTACTTTTGGTAAGCTTAAGTATCAGTCTACTTTTAATATTTTGTCAAGCCAAGAATCAAAACTATAAAATTGGATTTAGAATATAAGCCAAGGAAAAGCTATCAAACTCATTTGCTTCTTCTAATTCCTAAATCTGAAATTGACTATATCCATAGTCTACTAAATGTGTAATTTATACACTTTGGGTTAATTAGAGTCAGCACCAAACCTCTGGTCCCTACCAATATAAACCATGTGTCTTATGTAGCCTTATGTGATTGAAGATAGTCTAAATTCAAACATGTTTGTTAGTTATCTACTATAGCCCATCTTAATGAAGGAATTTATAGCTATGAACTGTATACTAATCTCTTAGTAAGTGCCAGAGATTAGGGATGTATATAATTTAAGTTTGGTTCATTAGCTTGTTGGGGTTTCTTTTCATCTGTATATGATCTAAAAATGTTTGGTCCTTTCTAGTATGCCTCCATTAATATTACAATACTTTATTTGATGACCAATACCAGTAATCTTAAAATCCTTGAAAATCTACCTTTTGCATGAAGATTGAATGGTACAGTCCAACTCCAAAAGGGTCATATAAATTTCATAGAAATTCTTGATTCATGGAAGTTAGACTGGTTAAAGCATGTAGCTCCCAAGATGTATAATAAATAAAAAAGAGATTCATCAAATAAGTGGTAATAAAATTTAATTACTCCCAAGATCATTATCTACAAGATATCCTCCTAATTCTCCAAGACCAAGTGTTTCTAACTATTCTGAAAAGTCACATAGAAGTTCTTAAAGAGGAAATCTAGTTGTTAAATTAGAAGAAAAACAAGTGAATGATTTTTTAGATCCTTCCCTTCCACTTACTATGTCTTCACTCCCTAGAGAAGGAACTCTAGAATTTTATAAAGAAGACAATGTACTTATGTATAAAGGTGGAATATGGCCACCTCATAAAGGCCATTATAAACAAATAGAAGGAGAAATTTCCTATTTCTCTATCACTTTCCAGCCTACATCCTTTTTTGATAAAGAACCCCCTTCTGATTTCAAATAGAGAAATTATCTTGCTAGATACAATGCCCACTACCAAGAAAATTTTGATGATCTCTATAGAGAGGTTAACATCATCAGACAGTCACTTGATCAGGTCACTATCCTACAAAATTATGTCCACAAAATTAAAAAAATTACTGATCATTTATATCCCATGAATGAGACTATTCAACACATCAAAAAGGTTAATGATGAAGTTCTCACAATGTGTCAATAGTCATTAAATAATCTCCATAGCATTGGACTTCAGTTAACCACTTTTGAAACTAAGTTAAAAGAACCTGAAAATAGTCTTGACTGACTAGAAGAAATTTAAAAATAAAAGGGAACTAGAAGAGCATTAAAATATTATGAAGCCTCTACCAGTCAATCTAACACTTCTTTATATTTTGGCCCTACTCTTATCCCAGATACCTCTATAAAGGAAAGAAAATCAAAATCAAAGGATTTATTTTCATTAACCATGATGATAAGGTCTCACATTCTTATTAATCCATGTTTTCTTAATATAGACAATATTTTAAATCCTTTGACAGAAATTACTACATGGTGCAACACTATGCTAACCCTTGGTAGCACTACAACTTTGGATGGTCGTAGAAATATAGAATTTGTTACTAAATACTTTTGGGGCATATTACTTAAATGGTGGAATGGTCTAGGTCTAACCCTACAAGAAAATAGAATTCTCTCTCAACCAAATCCTATGCAGTCTTTGTTTCAAGTCCTTACCAATGAGTTTGTCCCTCTTCAAGGGAATAAAGAATTATAAAGCTATAAATGGTTAGCCAAAATGAAACTTTACGATCTCACCCAATATGAAGAATATGTTGTCTACTATAGAAATCTTGCTTATGAAGCAAAAGCTTAGAATATTGATCTCATCAAGATGTAAATTTTAAACTCTCTTCCATATAATCTAGCCAATCATGTCACTAATTACATTGATTTTAAGGTTCTCAATCTATCCAAAATGACTCTTACCGATGTTATTGATTTTTCTTGACAACAAATGATGTAGTTCATAACCCATACTTGTGCTACCTAGAAGTTAAATAAGAATCAAGCTTCTCATGTAATTAAAAAAATTCTTAAGACTTACCCATTTAGATGTAAACCATTTGTTCATAAGCACAAACACCATCATTTGACATATACATGTTTTTTTTTCCTACAGCATCGCACTCTTACTCCCTGACATAAATTTCTTCACTGTAGATGATTTCTCTATCCAATGTCTAAAACTATTTGCTACTATATTTCCCATCAGCCTGGTCACATTGATCCCTAATTTTTATGAAAAAATAAGGGTATCAAATTCATATACTCCAATAATGTAGTATCATGGTGGGATTTAGTTGAAGAAAATGAAGACTTGTATAAGCAAGAAGACATTTTTGAACCAGTTCTTAAAGAAATAGAAGAACCAGATGAAATTAATGATGAAGATGAACTAGATCAATTAGCTAGTGAACTAAAATAAGAATCAATCATTATGATGTAGAGACCCTAGAAAGAGCAAGGAGAAAGTATCACAAGATCCACTAGAAGACCACCATCAATAGGATCCCCAACAAGAGGATGCAATAATAGATATCCAAGTAGAGGAAGACAACCTCATTTTTATTACATTCCTCCTACTATGCAAAGGTATAAACCAAATCCATTACAATTTGATAAAATATTCAAACCATCTAATAATTGGATAAAAAATAAGTTTAGCTATTTATTACCAGATGAACAACAAACTAGTATTTCTAGAATATCTCCCTTAGAACTAGTTGCTCCTACTTTTCAAGTTAAACTAAATCAAAATGATTTCTTTTTTGATACTGATGGTTATGAAGAAGAATATTTTGAAGACTATCAGATTTTTGCAAAGGATAGATTAATGGCATGGTATAAGACACCTAGAACTCCTAGCATAGACCTATGGGAATAACCATTAGAAGAAGAAGATTTTTATTAATCTAAGAAGGTACAAGTTGAAGTAGCCAAAGAGAATCCTCTTCATTATAGACTGGTATGTACCTTTGTTCCTCAAGAAGATGAAAAAAACTAGTTTATATTACTCAGCTGATCAATGGAAGATTTTCCCAATTAATATCTATAGATATTAATGGAAAAAGATATGATTCTCAAGTTGATACTAGAGCTTCACATTCTTTTGTAAAATCCCCCATAATTAGAGATTGGGAACAACTTCTTCCTAATCAGGTGTATAAATCCTTAGATGTCTAAGGGAATTCTTTCATAAGCTCCTAATATAAAAACCATGAACCTATAAATATCCAAGGCCATAATTTCTTTTGTGATTTCTTTCAGTATTATAAAATTCCTATAGATATACTCCTTGGAGGATCCATCATAGATATATATTCTCCTTATGGATCTACCCCTCAAGCTATTATGTTTACCCTTCCTTGTAATAGGATTAGGGCTCCCTATCTTATCTATGCCTCTGAATAATTCCCTATTACATAAACCAACAACCTCTAGATTCTACATATCAAAAGATAATACAAATGGGGAAAAGACTTCAAGAAGAAATATGTTCTGATAATCCTCAACTATTTTGGACAAAGAAACTGCCTAAAATGGAGATCAGGATTAAAGAGGGAAAACACATGAAAATCAAAAAGAAAATTCCCATCTCAACTACAGACTATTCTAATATGAAAAAGGCTATCCAATAACTAAAAGAATCAAAATCTATTGATCCTTCTACTTCACCATTTTATTGTTATTATTTTATGGTGAACTAACATTCAAAACAAAAATGAGGCAAGAAAAGAATGGTAATTAATTACAAGAATTTAAATGCCATAGCGGAGCCTTATCCCTATCCTATTCTATACAAGTCTTATTTACTTAAAAAGGTTTCCTGGTGTAAATAATTTTCTCAATTTGATTACAAATTAGGGTTCTATAAAATTCAATTAAAATCAAAAGATAGGCATAAAACAACATTCAGTTGTCCCTTTGGGCATTTTTAGTAGAATGTGATACCTTTCAGTCTTATGAATGCACTAGCCTATTTCCAATCACATATGGCTAAAATATTTGAAGGAACATCTAATTTTATTTGTGCATACATTGATGATATCCTAATTTTTATTAAAAATCTTGAAGAGAATCTTATCCATTTATCTCAATTCTACAAGATTGCAAAGGAAGTAGGAATAGTACTTTCTATTACTAAAATTCAATTATGTCAAAATAGCTACAATTTATTAGGACTTATTGTCAAAAATGGTGAATTACAAGTCTAGTCTCATATTACTAGGAAGTTCCTTCAATTTCTAGATGTTCTTGATAAAAATCAACTCCAAGCCTTTCTTGGAATGCTTAATTATGTTAATAGTTTCTATGTAGAAACTGGAAATGATAGAACAATTCTTCAAGAATTACTCAAGAAAAATAAAAAATACATATGGACTGAAGAGCATAAGAAGGTTATCCAAATTATCAAATAAAAGGTATCAAAACTTTTTATTCTTCATGTTCCACAATTTGAGTAGTTTATATTATATACAGATGCACCAGATACTGCATAACGAGGTATTCTTTGTTGTATAGAAGATGGAAAATAATATATCTATGAATATGTTAGTGGAATATTTGTAGAAGATGTGAAAAATAAATATTTTTAGACAAATAAATTTATGCTATTAAAAAATGTCTTGAAAAATTTGCTCTCAAGCTTATGCATCTGCCTCATTTTGTTAATAAAATTGATTGTACCATATTCTTAACCTTCAAAGAAAAGGATCATGGTAGGAAGGATGGAAGAGGTAAATATGTATGATGGTAGGCTTATTGTAACTAGTTCAATAACACTATAGAACACATTGAAGGGGAAAATAATTCTATTGCAGACTAGCGAAGTAGGAATCCTACTACCACTTTAATGCATCAACCATATACTGGTTTCAATTTAACAAGGATTTATATTCAAAAAAATTTAGACATATCTACAATTTTCTCATAGTGCTTCCTTAGATTTGTATATGTTAGGAGCAACACACATAGCAGTTGATCAACAACAACGAGTAATCACTATTCATCACCTAAATACTAAATTGCTTATGAGATAATTCTCTGATCTGATCAAAATACATAATTAGACATGGTGAATCAAAATTTAGATAGAACATCATTAATATATTTATAGGTGGATATCTCATTTTGGTCCACATCGCATCCATGAATAGGAACCACATGATCAAGACACTATAATCCATACCATCATCTGCCGAAAGCTTGAGTGGGAATCTTATTTTTACATCATCCCATGACATGAAGATGATAATGAAGGAAGTTATTAGAAAACATGACATGTGTTCTAGCTAAGATGCTTATTCCATTTAATTAGTAATGATGATCTTTTTACCGAAGTGGAAGCATTGTTAGACCCATCTCTACTAATGTTAGAATCATCATCATGTGGATCTAATAACATCTCTCTTTAAGATATGATGTAAACATAAAGTAGAATATTGTGAGTTGTAAAGTAGATGAATAGTAGACACTACCAAAGAAAAGATTCTTGGAATGACCCTACTCTCTACTATAAATAAGTCTTTTTAGTTCATTTCATTCATTCAAATTTTGAGTCTGAGTCCTAGAAGTCTAGAGTCTTAAGGTAATAAGTTATTAAGAAGAAAGATGTGTGCTCTCCTTTGGCACTTAGCACGATACTAATGATTAGAAATCTTATTTTAATATTTGTAAAAATTTTGTATTTAATTTTAAGTTAATATTGAATATGTATTCATTTAGCCATCAGCCTTTGCCATTGTTTTATAGACAAAGGTCCTGATAGAAGTCTATGAATTTTGATATCAAAGCTATACATATGTTAATAAGTCTCTGTTATTCCCATTTTTAGTATATTATTGCCTTGATTTAATTGTATCCCATGATTGAGCAACCCTTTAAATTACCTTCTCATTTATCAAAATTTACATCTACTCATTAAGGGAAGCCCTAGTGAATCTCAGTCTTAGTTACTCAATGGCAAAATTTTAGAAACCCAATAGTTTCACTCTAGGATACCAATTGATGAATGAAGCTAAAGTTGAAGGATACTTTGAGCTACCTCTGGTAGAAGTTAGAGAAGGAATATTAAAAGTAGATATGCCAAAAATTAAAATCATTGAATCAACTCTTGTAGGTATAATTGTAAATTATAAACCTCATGTTATAAAAGCAAATCAAATTTATAAATCTTTTGCTTTAAATTAAAATTCTATTTTTTGTAAGCTTAAGTATAAGTCTACTTTTAAGACTTTTGTCAAGTGAAGAATCAAAACTATAGAATTGGCTTTAGAATATAAACCAAGGAAAATCTATCAAACTCATTTGCTTCTTCTAATTCCTAAATCTGAAATTAACTATATATGTAGTCATCTAGATGTGCAATTTATAAATTTTGGGTTAATTAGAGTCAGCATCAAACCTTTGGTCCCTACCAATATAAATCCTATGTCTTATGTAGCCTTATGTGATCAAAGATAGTCTAAATTCAAACATGCTTGTTAGTTATCTATTGTAGCCCATCTTAATGAAGGAATTACTAGCTATGAATTGTATCCAAATCTCTCAATCAGTGTCAAAGAGTAGGGATGTATAGAAGTTAAGTTTGGTTTATTATCTTGTTGGGGTTTCTTTTCATCTGTATATGGTCTAAACATGTTTGGTCCTTTCCAATATGTCTTTATTAACATTAATATACTGTATTCAATGACCAATACAAATAATCCTAAAATCCTTGAAAATTTGCCTTATTAACAAAGATTGAATGGTACAGTCCAGCTCCAAAAGGGCCATATAAATTCCATATAAATTCTTGATTCATGAAAGTTAGATTGGTTAAATCGTGTAGCTCCAAAGATGCATAAGAAATAAAAAGTGATTCATCAAATAAGGGGTAACAAAATTCAAGTACTTCTAAGATCATTATCTATAAGATATCCTCCTAATTATCCAAGGCAAAGTGTTTCTATCTATTTTAAAAAGTCATATAGAAGTTCTCAAAGATGAAATCTAGTTGTTGAATTAGAAGAAGAGAAAGTGAATGATGGTCCAGATCCTTACCTTCCACTTACTATGTTTTCACTCCCTAAAGAAGGAAGTCTAGAATTTTATAAAGAAGACAATGTACTTATGTGTAAAGGTGGAAGATGACCACCTCATAAAGGCCATTATAAACAAATAGAAGGAGAAATTTCCTATTGATTTACCACTTTACAACCTACATCCCATTTTGATAAAGAACCCTCTTTTGTTTTCAAATAGAGAAATTATCTTTCTAGATACAATGCTCACTACCATGAAAATTTTGATGATCTCTATAGAGAGGTTAAGATCATTAGACAGTCACTTGATCAGGTCACTATCCTATAAAATTATGTCCATAAAATCAAAAAATCTACTGATCTTTTGTATCCCATGAATGAGACTGTCCAACACATCAAAAAGGTTAATGATGGAGTTCTCATAGTGTCTCAATAGTCATTAAATAATCTCCATAGCATTGGAGATCAGTTGACCACTTTCAAAACTAAGTTAAAAGAACTTGAAAATATTCTTGACTAGTTGGAAGAAATTAAAAAACAAAAGGAAACTAGAAGAGCATTAAAATATTATGAAGCCTCTACCAGTCAGTCGAGCACTTATTTAGATTTTTTCCCTGCACTTGTTCGAGATACCTCTACAAAAGAAATCAAATCAAAATCAAAGGATTTATTTTCATTAACCATGATTATAAGGTCTCACATTCCTATTAATCCATGGTTTCTTAATATAGACAATATGTTAAATCCTTTGACAAAAATTACTACATGGTGAAATAGTATGCAAACCCTTGGTACCACTACAATGCTGGATGGCCGTAGCAATACAATATTTGTTACTAAATAAGTTTGGGGCATATTACTTAAATGGTGGAATGGTCTAGGTCTAACCCTATAAGAAACTAGAATTCTCTCTCAGCCAAATCCTATGTAATCTTTATTCTAGGTCCTTATCAATGATTTTATCCCTCCTCAAGGGAATAAAGAATTGGAAAGGCATAAATGGTTAGCCAAAATGAAACTTTGCTATCTCATCCAATTTGAAGAATGTGTTGTCCAATATAGAAAGCTTGCTTATGAAGCAAAAGCTCATAATGTTGATCTCACCAAGATGCAATTTTTAAACTCTCTTCCATATAACCTAGCCAAATTTGTCACTGATTACATTTATTTTAAGGGTCTCAATCTATCTATAATGAATCTTACCGATGTTATTGATTTTTTTTGACAAAAAATCATGTAGTTCATAACCTAGACTCATGCTACCCAAAAGTTAAATAAGCATCAAGCTTCTCATACAGTTACAAAATTTCTTGAGACTTACCCATTTGGATGTAAACCCTTTTTTGCAAGCATAAATTCCAGTGTCTAACCTATAAACACTATTATTTCCCATATCATCATACTCCTCTCCCCAACATAAATTTCTTCACCATAAATGATTTCCCCCTCCAATGTATAAAACTCTTCACTACTATATCTGCCATCATCTTGGTCACATTACTCCCTAATGTTCATGTAAAAATAAGGATATCAAAGCTATATACTCCACTAACATAGTAGCATGGTGGGATTTAGTTGAAGAAAAAGAAGACTTGTATCAGAAAGAAGATATATTTGAGCTAGTGCTTAAAGAAATAGAATAACTAGATGAAATTGATGATGAAGATGAACTAGATCAATTGGTCCTTTGATGAAGACTTCATGAGCATAAAATGATCAAACCACTACTAAAAGCTAATTTGGAGCATTCAATGGAGGTGAAATATTTGTTCTCTTTCATGTTTTAGTGTTGTTTCCATTCTAGTATTGTTAACTAAGCTCAACCAAGTAACTAGGCCTAGAGATGTATGTTAGCTAGTGTGTTGGTTTTTCAATTTGATTTAATTTTGTCACTAAAAAGATACTAACACCTCTCTTGAGTCAAATTCATAGTATATAGATCTAATCTTGACCTTTGATAAAAAAAATCATGTTCTCATTCCTTTTTTCTTTAATTGAAATAGCTTTACATGACCTTGTATATTTAAGCTAATCTAGGATAAGTTACATGTGTTAACTAACTTTATAATTATAAAGGGGAGAGGTTTAAATCACACAATCAATGGCAATAGGAAGAAGTTACCATAAGTAATATATATATGTATGGCAAGTGTCTCACATAAATAAACTTGTATAGAGTAGAGGTCTTACTTAGAGATGACACATGTTCTTTTTTTTAGGTTGAGTCTAATAACATGTGACATATAGTGCATTTATGTTAACATTTCATTTTTAACAAGTGTTAGATAATGATTTTAGGCTCAAGATCTAATTGGGGCCCTTATTGGGACTAAAATGGACCAAAAAATATGCCAAAATGTAAAAAAAATCCAAATATGATAAATTGGGAATAAGACACTAATAATAAGAGTCTTGTGCCAAATTTAGGTTTGTATATAAATATACATGTAATCATTGATTTAAAAAATCATGTCAACCATAAGATTATTCCTAATAACTTATAATAACTAAGATCATCCCATGTCAATACTACTATAGAAGAACATAACTTATATGCATCATAACTACTCTTAAGGAAATTTAAGAAGCAACATAATATACATAATATATAAAACGAGTGAAAACTATAGATTATGAAAGACAAGATGGTCTAGCACACCCTTTTAAAAATAAAAAGTGAAGATATCCTAAATAAGAAGGATTAAAAAAATAAGGATTGATATAATATCTAAGGAAAATAAAATGGATTTTCAATAAGATGAAAGCCAAGGTGGGCACAAAAAACACTAAGTTCAAAAAAATGTTATATATTAAATTAATTTTATGTTAAACACACTACATTAAACCACAAAATGAAGAAAAACAAAATTCTATTTAAATATAGTATAAATATTAAATAAATATGTGACTTATGCCTAAAAATGATCTAATAAGTTTTAAAATCAATAAAGGAGGTTCTTACATGAAAATTGCTTTCTAAATTACCTTTGTGTTGATAGTGAGAAGAATTAATAAAATATAGGTTTATATGTAGTGAAAAATTCAATCCAAAAAATATATATATAAAACCGATGAAGCAAACAATAAGATCACTATCAAAAAAATTTGATAATAGTTAGACCATCATCAAACTGGTTCAATATCTATTATTGGTTTAATACTAGTAATCTATTTTGATACTAGCATATAATGTAAAATTAGTCTAACACTTTTCATATGTCTTTGTTAGTGTTTGCTTGTTATAAACCTCTCTCAAATTATTTATTTTATACATGAGACTTGTATAATTCTTTATCCTTTATCCAAACCTTAATCTAATAGGAGAGACCTTGATAAAGCATTAAAAATAAGGTATTTATGAGGGGTCTTCCATGGTTAGGCCCATGTTCTTAAATAGTTTTAAAATTAATACTCATGGAACCCAACAATAAATCTAGTGTGTATGAATATCTTATCCCTTATCACTATGTATGAGTTGTAATAAATTAGTCAGTCATATATACTCTTTCACTAGTCCTTGTCTTGGTATAAGTATTCAACTTCAACAATTCAAAAAATGGGAATGCCTTAAAAATCATAGTGTGCAAGGATAATTCAATCATGATGATGTGATATCTCTTTATGATTCTTGACATTAAATTCTTTAACATAATTATATATATAGACTTCTATAACTCAAATTAATACCTTATTAACACGTAAGGTGACATTTTGGAAGTGATAAATTCAATAATTAGGGTACAAAAAACATTCAAAATGGGAAAAATGTTAAAAAGGACCCATAACTAACACAAGCACTATTGAATAAAATTTATAGTGGTTAGACTAATATCAAACTAATTTTATACTAGTAAATTCACCATAAACCCTAATAAAACCATCTGGATATTTCAATAACATCTATGAGTATCACAAGGCAAAATAATAATTTATCTAAAGGTTCTAAAGTATTATGTGTTGGCATGCATTTTAACATGTGCCAAAATTATATGCTGATTTCAAGACTCACTTATATTGAAAGGAGACTCATGAGAACAATATTTATATATACCTAGTCTATGTGCACTGATCTCCGCTTAGTAACTCATTATGACCATTCCATTTCAAGAGGCCTTTACTAATATACCTATTATAAACTTAAAACTTCATTTTAATGGGTTTCAGGTACTTGAACAACTTAAAATATGATGCAGATTTATTATTTCATTTGATTAAGTTTTATGTGGGTGTTGAAATTAGATAAAAAAGCATTCAATGTGATTTTTCCCAATTAAAAAATCAGCATGTATATGGTTTCATTTAGTGTATTTATGACTGATTTTTCATTCATTCATTAATTTATTTTCTTAAAATTCAATAGTACATCATTATAAAGGACAAAAAACTCAATGATTAATATATTCATTTAGGCATATATTGTTTCCAAACCCTAGATTATCAATTGATTAAAAATAAGCAAAATAGAAGGGAGGGGGAAAGAAAATAAAAACCTACAATGATGAGGAAAAAATAAATATCATGATCACATGAACTCTATAAAATGGTCTCCGATCCAATCAGTGCTTACACAATCAAATGCATAGATAACACATGTTTTTAGTAAGATCAGATAAAGAAATAACAACCACCACCACCATATCCACGTGTAAATAGAAGAAAATAATCTCAAATTTTGTATTAATCATGGATACATTATTTGATAATCAAATTGGAATTAATTACAATCGTTCTCCTAAAAAAATACCATCATAACATCAAGGAAGGATTTTACAAAGAGAAAATAAAATAAAATCACATAAAATGAAATCGGCTAGCTTCAAATCTCTTGTGGGAAGAGAAAAATCCAAACCTTAGAGTGTAAAATATAAGTAATATATATATTCTTAGTCTTCCATGGGAGATGTTTTCCCTATAAAACCATCCAAAAACCTTCATTAATGTTCCATCTATCTCTTTCCCCAACTTTTCCTTATGAATTCACCACTTTTACTATTCACAATCCTACACAAGACCTAAAATGAAGTATTAAACAAATGAATGGTAAATGGCACACAAAAATGTGGACATGTTTTAAACTAGGTACAAATAATAAAAATTTAAGGTACTCTCATGTCCAAGATGGAGTCACATTTATGAAAAACAAATTGTTTAAATTTTTGACACCTAGAGTGAAAGTTATCATCAAAAAATGGAAGATGCCCCCAAAATTGGCCTAGTAGACCTAATCGAGCTTCTTTTTGGTGTGGGGGGGAGGTTTGGTCATGTTTTTAAGTTAATTTTTTAAGTTTTAATTTTTTAGTTATAATTAGGTTTTTGAGTCATGATTATAACTATAGTACACTTATAGACCCAATCAGACTTTTCCCCTTGATTACCATTATGTTTCATTAGTGGGAAAGTGATTTTTAAAATATCATAGGCCACAAGACCTAGTAAATATATTGGGGGTAAAAACCCTAATTAAAATTGTGATCAACTATAAATCCATTCTCATTACCTAATCAGGGTTTACAACCTTGACTACCACTTCCCAACCTAATGATGATAAGCCTAGACCTAAGTAGGGTTTGATCCTTGATTAGGTCTATGGGGAACCTTCAAGGATCCTTAAGACCTATTTCAAGAAAAAAACCCAAATAATAAAGGTAAAACCCATGAATTCCCCTTCCCATTATTATTTGTAATTAAATCTTGATATACACTATGTTTTCCCCCCCGATCCCATCCTAAAACCTAATTAAAAAAATTGAATAACACTAGACTTGTTGAGGAGTGATAAACTACGACCTAATCAGGGATTTTTTTAAATTATAACTAGAGATGTATAACATCCCATAGCCTAGACTAATTAGATAAATAAACTTGAGTAACACTACCATTTCCATGAAAATATCCTTGAATACCTATTCGGGCCTTAGAAGCTCGATTAGGTTTGGGGTCCTAGAAAACTATGAGACTTAGGTAAAAAATCATATAATTTTTTTTTTATAATATGAATAGAAGAGAAGACCTTGAAGACCTAATCAAGGTTTGAAATCCTGATTAGGTCTAGGGATTAAAACAAATTTTAATGAATATCAATCAGACCTAACTAAGAGAAAAAATAAGTTCCACATACCTAACAAGGTTTTGCAAGTATAATATGGAGATCAAGAAGTCACTTTAGGGAGAATATGAAAAACATTAAACCTAATAAAATGATCCTAGTAAACATGATGGATTAGTTTCTAGAGGTGAAAATGGCATGAAAACCAAAATTACCCTCTAGGGTAAAATGAGAGACCTAACTAAGTCAAATAATAATTATTTAAGAGATCCCACAAGTGGGATAAACATCTCAAAAATATGTTTATGATCGAAGATTAAAACATGAAAATTATCAAAAAAAAATGTTTTCTATAGGAGTAGATATGTCCTATAGGTATAACATTCATGGAAATCAAAGTGACCTCATAAAGTAGTTGTATAGAGCTAAATAGTATCCAGGTAAGAATACCACATGAGTAGAAGTACAATAAAAATTTGTTTTGGGTCCAAGTGATATATATGAAACTTTACCATTAAAGCATGGTCATCATAATGGGATATATTATGATATCCCAAAGGGAACATAAATCAAAATTACCTCCAAGAGTAGGCTTCAAATGTAAATCGAAAGGTCAAAATGCCACTTATACATTAAGTGAAAAATACAAAGTTGACTCGCATGGATGTGGTCTTTCTAATAGTGATGTTTTTAGGTTTTAATTTGGCATGAAATTTGAGACAAAACATTGAGGAAACTTGAGATTATTGATACTAATGAATCATGAGCACAAGAACAAGCACAAAAAAAGGCAAAAAAGGAAATTCCCTAATTCTTATAAGAATTAGGGCATGTTGTGCATGCAATAACAAATGGAAAATCTAATGTAAAATAATCTTGATTATTTTGAAATTATATAATCATGTCTATGAACTTATAATCCATGGTAGGAGTGGCTAACAGACCAAATAAGACATTTTTGTTGACTGGGTCTGTGTATGTGAGTTAAATTATTGCTTATTATAATCTATCAGGGATAGCTACTATGGATCCAATCATCAGTCTAGTGAATCCTACCTTTATAATGCTTACATAAACATTATTATAATTCTATATAATCATCCATATCCCCAATGGAGTCACCTCTGATCCTACTCAAGGTTGTTCTACTATTGATCAGGCATCCATAGCCTCGATAGAGATTGCCTAAATCACCTAAAAGTGAGTTTTCTAAATATTGACTTTTATTTTCTTATCTTGATTTATATTTCATCTTTCTTATGTATCATCTCAATTTTGGGTTACATAGTAAGCAAAATTTAGGACTATATATTTTTCACCCTAGATCTTCATCATAGTAAGTTCATCCAGGCAAACCTAAAAACCATTAAAATGTGGTTTGTGTGATTAGTTTTGATATAATGTCTTAATTTATCAAATAGTTTTACCTAAACATAACCCAACTCAAATAAATTTAGAATACATGAAATCCAAACCATTCAAAAATAGAATCTAAGGCTATAAACTATTGAGAGTATTTACACATCAAATCGTCACTCAAGATACCTACATATAAGACATATATTATTCATTATTTAACCAATAGGGGAACCTAAATATCAAAATATATAGGCCAAGACAAAAATAGACAAGAAAAAAAGTTAGGATAACAATGAAAAAAGAGAAAAATAGGAAAGCAAACCAAACTAACAATGAAGTTAGAAAGAAAATAAAATCAAAGTAAGAAAGGGAAAGAAAAATATTTACAAGAAATTTCCAAGCTAATTCAATATTGGAATTAGTGTTTGAGTAACTATCCAATAAAAATAAATTAAATTTCCTCACTAATTAGACACATTCAGCATAATTCATTCTTTCCCAAGATATTAGATATTTGGTAGGGACCTAACCATGGGGTATCAAACTTATCATGTTATCCTTTTTTATTATGAGCCTTGTCCCTAAGAAAGACCAGATCATATATCCTAAAGGATTTCTTTTTTTATTACTTTTCAAACCAATGTTTGATGACCTCTTGGTCTTTACTAAAATTTAGTAGGGTTTCATCACATTTTAATTTTAGTTGAATTAGATTGATTAAGTGAGCTTCTATCTTATCATAAGTTTTCAGGTAGTCTCTCATGAATTATAACATTGGGATTATTAGGTTAACTATGAAGATTGGGTTTTGGCCATAAACAAGATGATAATTTGATGTTCCTAAGGTTGAATTTATCCTAATCCTATCATACCATAATGTAAATTTCAAAAAATTATACCAATCCATAGGGTTATTTAATAATACCTTCTTAATTACATCAAGTAAATTTTTATTAGTATATTTTGCTATCCCATTATCCTATAGATAATAATTGGAAGATAATTTTAGGATTACCTAGTTTTCATAGGCCCATTCAAGAATTGGAGAGATGAGAAAGTGAGACCATTATCACATACTAGAGCATTAGGCATCCCAAATTTGGTGATGATATGTTCTTCTAGGAATTTTATTACCACTTTGGTTATATAATCCTTGAATTATTTAGCTTCGGTGTAATAGGTATAATAATCATTTTTAATAATTATGAACTTGTTTCCTACTGAGTAATTATCATTTATGGGACCAAAAAATTCCAATCTTCATTTTGTGAATGGCCAAACCTCAATAACTAGTTGTAGTGGCATGGTAGTGGTATGTTCTTTATGCATGATAACTTGGCAAGTATAGCATCTTCAGATATGAGCATGTGTATCTTTGAAACCATGCATCCAATAATACCCTAAATAGATTATATGATGATTTATATCACTCCCTAAACCATTATTGGTCCCATATTTCCTATGGAAATCACTAAGTACTCTAGCTATTTCTTACTTATTCAAGCATCTAAGATATATGCCTTCATGATTTATTTTATATAGAGCACCTAATTAAATCATGAAGTTGTTACTTTTCAAGTATAATGCTCTCCTTTGAGTATAATTCAAGTGACTTAGACACTCATTGTTCATTATATATTAGGCTACATCTTGGTACCAGTCATCATTTGTGATATCTTGCACTCTATATTTTTAGAGAACTATTTGTAGTTTTACTTAAACCATGGCCCTGATGATTCCTTGACATATTTTAATTTTCATCAATTTTATCTCCATGACAAAATATTGGATAATAGTCATCCACTTACCTTTTCATTCACCCAATTCATTTTGCATTAACATAGCCTTCACTATTAGGTTTAGGACAACTATAAAGACCTTATTATAGATAATTGCTATAGAAAATGTAGTGTCTAATCTTTTTAACTACTTTTTAATCTATAGTTTAATACCTTAGATCATAATTATTTAATGGATATTTCATGAATAAGATAGGGCTCTCATCTCTATATTATTTATTTTATGTTAGGATAATAGTACTCGAGTGTTTTGAGGTGAATGAGTAGATGTAGAATGGTTGCATATAGTCAAGATTAATTAAAACTAGTATATTTATAGCTAATTTCTTAATTTGATTGAAATACACTTTTACTTCAACCATCCATTCAATATTAGTTTTGTTCTTTAATATGTTGTTTACTAGTTAGGCTATCTCTACAAAGCTCAAAATGAACTTCCTAACAAAGTTGATCTTGTCGAAGAATGACTTTAGCTCTTTTCTACTACCAAGCAAAGGAATTTTTAGATTACCTCCACTCTCTCAAGGTTTATTGATATGCCTCATTCTGAGATGATGTGTCCAAGAATATTACCCTTTGTGACCCCAAAAATGCACTTATTTGAGTTCAGGGAGATGTTATCATTTATGCATGTCTGTAAGACTGCTTTTAAGTCCTTTACATAGTCTTCTCTATTCTTGGAAAAGATTTTCAATGTATATGAATATGAATTTACCAATTAGATACTTGAACATGATATATATGGCATGTTATAAATTAACACCTACATTTATTAGGCCAAATGACATCCTTTTATATGTAAATGTACCCTACTTTATTGTAGATTTTGTCTTGATATGGTCCTCATAATTGACCACTACTTGATTATACCCTGGGTACCCATCTATGAATGACATCATTTGATATTTATCCACTATCTGTAAGACTTCATCTAATGAATGTAGTGGGTAATTGTCTTTCTCTAAATCTTTGTTCAAGTTATAGAAGTCAACAAATAGCCTTATCTCTCCACTTTTATTTCCAACCAAAACTAAATTAGCCACCCACATGGAGTGCCTAATAAGGAAGATTATCCTTTCTTGGAGTAAATTTTTCACTTTCTTGAATATCAATGGTTCTAGTAGTGGATTCATTATCCTCTACCTCTGATGGAATGGTCTGAATTTGAGCTTAAGAAGAATGGTATGTGTGAGAATAGACTTGTTGAACACTTTTATTTCCTCATAAATCCATGAAATAACGTTTATGAAGTCATTCAAGGCTTGAATAAAATCTTTTTTTTTTTTTGGTACAAGTTGTATACACATAATATTTTCAAACTTTTATAAAATATTGATGTTTTCTGCCTTGCAAGAAGCCATTGAGTCTCAATCTCTCTGAGTGCATACCATAAGGGGTGTACCAAGATAGGATTAGGTATACCATTGTTACTTTTTCATATTTTTGTCCCTTTTTCCACTTGCTATATATACATTTATCTCTTAAAAACCATTCCCCTAATCTTTTCCTCCTCTTTTGCACCCTCCTCTAGTCATTTACCACCTTCATTATCCCTTTCCCTAACCTAAACCCATTTTTGGTATTTTATATAACTATATCATCCACATCAACCTTGTATTGTTATTTACAATAGCTTACTAAGAACTAAATTGGCCATGGCTAACATATTTCATTATCTAGTTTTTTTATCAATTGCAATACTAGGTCAATCGGGTCGACTTTGTCAGACGAAAAATTTAGAAGGTTTTAGGATTATATCCACCTATATAAATGCAATTATTTCACCATTTATAAGAGAAGAGAATAATTAATATGTATTGTGTATCTTCTTATCCATCATTATACTTGAGGAGCAAGCTTAGGGTTTCATACTTTCTTTGGAGATATAGATATTTTCTTATGGATAAGTCTTTTAGATGTATTGATAGGTTGTGTATCCTAGAGCTAATTTATCCTTGTCATCCTTACATACCACAACAACCTATTTTGAATCACCTTGGCCAAGGGAGAGATTGAGGATTGGTAGGTTCATCTTCAAAGGTAAGTATTCCTAACTTTATTTGTCCTTTGTAAGAGTAGATAGATATGCATTTTCACTTCTCTTCCATGCATCAAGATTCCATATAAATTAATGTTAGTATATGTCTTCTATGCATGTTTACTTTTAGTGTTTATTACCAAACTTTATGCCACAAGCCTTTGTGAGCACTAGATTAGACTTTTGTTTTACTTATTATTAGTTTAGTGAATATGAAAACATAGGACCTAATTAGAGTTATTGCATAGTTTTTCTTGACTAGAAGCTTTAGAACCCTCTCTAGTGATATTATTGTGATAAGAGATCCCTTGATTCGTTCTAGTGGATCTATATTGGTCATGACCCTAATTATATAATGTATCCTCAATTAGAACTATAAGTAGGATCTATCTTCTTTTAAATAATATTGATTTTTATATTTGTTTCATTTCTTATTGCATGCATTCTGGTAAACCCTATGTGAATCTAACCCTTGTAGGTTTTTATTTCACACTTTCATTTCTATCATTTCATTATTTTTTTATATTTTTGATATTAGGTTGACCAAGATGATATAGTTATAACTTTTATGCATAGGTTTAACACATATTCATATCAAAATAAAGCTATTCTTTCTATGTAGTTCTTCATCATATACAAGCTACTAGATCGAGCAGGTTCACACAGTATTATTCTTCAATTTTAGATAAAAAATAAGTCAACTAGGTCAATTTAGTCTTCCAAATAGCATCTAGATCAACAAACTAAGTTGTACATGTCAAATTATTCTTCTAGTCAGCATCCAAATAACAAACTAAGTTAACTAGGTTGACTTAGTCATCTTATCAGGATTTAGCAAATAGGATTTCATAGAACTAGGTTGACCTATTTGACTTAGTTTGCATAATGTGTAAGCACTTCAACAAAAAAATGTAATCCTAATCATTTTCTAACCAACCAAGGTTCCACTCTTTCTCTCTTTCAATTTAGTAATTCATTATAGTTTTATTTTGTGAAATTTTGTAATATTCACAATTGTAATCCTATAACAAACTAAGTCAACCTAGTTTAATTAGTTTTATAGCTTGTCTTCTATCTAAAAGACTAAGTCAACCTGTTCAACTTAATTCTTAAAAGACTCTTACTTATACATAATAGTAGCAACCCAACTGATTATGTCCTGTAATGTTTGCATACATTATCATCTAAACTAACTATGTAACATTCTTAATGTAGATGGAATTTGAGCACAATATATTTGATTTGAACAATTAAAATCAAAAACCCAAAATATTAAACTACCTAAGTAATATCTAGAGTCATTAGATCTAAATTCAATATTTGAATTCATATTTCAAATCAGCATTATAATCTTAAAGCTAAATGCTCTAAATCATGATTATATGGAATATAAAAATAAGAGGATTGCATTGATTACCTTAGACTCAAAATTTAGACATGGTTATTACTTGACCAAGGATGTTGGATGATGGATTCAAGCATTATTTTAGTATGAATACTTCAAATTAGTTTCCTAGATTTCTTGTTAGTTTTCATGGAGAGATGGGTTATTTAAATATAAGAATGGATAAATTAATGGTTGAAATTTAAAGTTATATAATGGATATCTAGGGTGGAGAATTTAAAATTCCTTAGAATGCCCTAGATTTAGAGACTTCTAGAGAGGAGGGGTGATAATAGAGAGGATTATAGAGTTGGATAATTTTATAATTCTTCTTATGCTTTAATGATGATTAAATGGGAGATTAGATAGGGATTAGGTGGGTGATTATGGACTAAGGTTGTAGGAGAGCTTAGGAATAGGATAGTAGGTGGGCCATGGGAATTTAAAATTCCCAAATAATAGATAAGTGGGGATTAGGATGGCATAATCGGGATTTAGGATAAATTAATTGATTAGTGAGTATGAATAAGGTTAATAAGTGAATGAAGAAGTATTGAATAAGGGAATGTTAGATAAATGACTAGGAAGTGGATAAATTGGTGAGATAAATTAGATTAAGTAGAATAAATGTTGACTAATAGGAATATTAGTGATAATAATTTTCCCCCTCTTTAAAATGGAATTACAAGTGGATCAAAGTGAAAGGAGTAATGGTATTTCAAAGAAAAACTATGTAATAAATTGATGTTAGTAGATATGATGTTATTGGATATGATACCTCCTTGAGGGGACATGTAGGGAAGAATGAGGTAGATGGACACTCAAAATAAGAAATGAGGGGTGGGATGTGATGACAAGATAAGGGGATGGGATTCAAGATGTGAGATAGATGATGAAGAAGATGAATTAAACTTTAGTAATGAGCTATTGATTGATGATGTCCCTAGAAAACACACATGCATAGGGAGTAGAGATGACTTTGTCATGGTTGTCGACACATTCAAAGGGGGAATCCATCATAACATGATGATGATAAGATTAAAAATTTGTAAGATTTAGATGTATCCCAAGAAAGGATGCATGCAAGGGATATTTGTTGGCTAAGATAAGAATTGGATAATATTAATGATGGGTGTATCTCAAAGCTAAAGTTGATTGATGTAATAAAGGAGATGAGATAGAATAAATGATAGGATTAAGTGATGAAAAGATAAAGGAGAATAATTAGATTGCAATTCAAATCAATGGGCCATAATGTGATTGATAGAGTTACATTTTATATCATACACTAATTCAAGGGAGGGAACTGTAAATTGTAAAATATTAATTGACTAATCAAGGATGATTAATGGAAGAAAATATGGATGGTGTGAGTTTGTCAGGCCCAATCAATAGGTGTGGGTGATTTACAAAAAGATTAGGGAAATGATTATGAGAATGGTGATTGATCAATAGACTACTTCAGTAATATTTGATATTATAGCTCAGTGATTTGACTAATGAAAGACATAAAGTATGATGAAGGATAGAATAGATGTGATGATGGATGATGAGGAAAGAGGGCATAGTGGCTAAGCTATCTTTGGGCTTTGAAATGTGGCCAAGTAATGCCTACATAGTCTGAAAAGACCTCAAGATGATGTAGTTATGACTAGAAGATGATGAGGATGATGATGATTAGTTATTTGAGGATAATGTTAGAGATTAAAGGATAAAATATTGGATGTTAGTCAAATGGATCATGAGGATTATAATAGTGATGGGAAAAAGGATGATGAGATGATTATATAAATGATGAGAGTGTAGGTGATCAAGCCATCACAATTGTCATAAGGCTCATCATAGTCTAATAAATCCAATAGATATAGAATTTGGTAGTATGCCCCATGATATAAGCATAACTAAGAGGACATTGTGCCAAATTGCATGGGAAAATAGCAAACTTTGCATCTTCAAGGGTACCTAAGAACATTATTATAGGTTGGGTAACCTCATAGATCCTCATTCATTTCCCAATAGATAAAAAGAGACATGATACACCATAGACTCAAAAGATTCAAAAAATCTAAATATAATAGACAAGTAATACACACAAGTATCTACATGTAATGTCAAAATGTCTTGTCTGATGATGGGATGAGTGACTGGGCAATGGACTAGACTAGGATGATTATCATGTGCTTATAGACTATGAATAGGTTTGGATTTGGTATATACTAATGATGATGATGAGGATTGAATACGGATTTAGATAAGGATATATTTTGGACTTGGAGTAGGATAAGAAGTTTGATAGGGTATGGATGTAGAATAGATGAATGAGTTAGATGAGGATACGGATTCAGTTACCTAGATTAGGATTAGGATAAAGTTTATTTGGATTTAGGATACTATTTGGGTCTAGGAATAAAACCTAAGAGTGGCCAAAAGAGGTGATTAAAATTACCAAGGGTTACCAAAAGACAAAAACCTACAAGATTCTAATCTAGATACAGGATTAGGAGATGATGGGATCAAATACCTTTCACACTAGTAAAATAGTGATTGGACAGGTGCTAGGTATGAAGACACAATGATAAATAAGTGATGGGTGCTATACTAAATTATTTTACAAAGTTGTTTATATTGATTAAACTTAGTCAAAAGGGATGATGAGGAAGATATGGATGCATGACCACTAAGATTTGGTTCCAAGATAAAGTATTAGTGTCCAAAGATGATGATTGGAAAAAGAGGAGATGGATTTTATATGTTTATTTAGGATGGTGATATGGATAATGGGATATATGGGATGGGTATTAGATATGGTTTAAGATAGTAAGATCAATGTTATGATGTGATGGAGATGGTTGTGACTAGGGGTTTTGGCATAAGACAAGACATCATGGACTATTTTTAGCTTTTCAAATTTTATGAGTTTGAGGGTTTTTTAAATATTTCAATTTTTAGGGCTTTTTATAATATGGATATACATTGTACAAATGGGGGTTACTAGTAAAGAGAATACCAAACCTAGAAACTAGGATGAGGATGAATGGAATGATAGATGGGATGATAAAATCATGAGGGTGATGTAGAAAATGGGATGAGGACCAAGGAAGAAGGGATTAGAGATTGTTAATGACCACATCATGAAGGAACTAGATGTTTATTGACCTAACCATTCATTGGAGGATATGCTAAGATGAATCCAAAACATTTCTCAAGACACCTTCCTTTTCTTTACAAAGGCCAAGAATATAAAGGGATTATCAACATAATAGGATGAATGATATGGATAGAGAGATATGATAGACATGGATAGGGTGATATAAACAAGGTTGATGAGGGATGAGACAAGTATGGATGGATTATCAAAGGATATGAAATGGATGAACTTGCCCCCAAGTGTAGAGAGACAATGTGGATAATAAATTATTTTACCATGATGATAGAAACCATTTTTCATCATGGTACTTTCTCAAGGTACCAATAAACTAATTTTCACCATTAGACAAATGATTTTTTTTGGCATCTTGATTTATTAGGGAAGGGTGAGATGCAAGGATATTAACACTAGATGGATTTTTAACAAACACCTATTCTGGGGATGTGTGATGTTGTGATCATGTTACTAGATGCATTGGGGTCTTTTTGACCTTCATTGATTCTTGATGGTGATCGATTTAGGTATCTAGACCAAGTGTCTTTGTCATCCTATAAAATATGATGTTTCTTAGGAAGGTGATGTGAGGTATAGATTTGACTAGATATTGATGGGGAGGTATGGTACTTGAATGGATGATAGGATTATGATAGAATGGTATGATGGATGATGATGTGATGGGAGATGGAGTGTTAAGACTAGCAGACATATACATCATTGGGGTTGCTAGACATTTTGTAGTTGATTAGTGTCATGTGATAAAAGACTTTAAGAGATCCACAATGCTTTGACTTTGTGGTTCATCTTTAGTCTAATCATTTGATTGATTATCAGTCATACTAATAGTAATTTTGGTATTATTTTGATTTATTGATTGAATTTGACTTTGATTACCACTTAGTGCTTGATTTTAGGCTTCACCAGAGAGGATTGATTTTTGACTTGATATAGGATGATTAATTTGACTTTGATATTCCCCTAGTGTTTGATTTTGGGCTTCACTAGGGTAAAACATATTCAGATTAAGCTAATGGTCTAACTCTTCTTAATTTTTACTAATGGGATCAAAGATGACTTGATTATTATGATTGACTTCTAAAATATGGTTTTGGACCTTTATATATGTGGCACATGTTATATTGCTCGAGGAAGGGTCTAAAAATGTATGTTCTTATTTGTCCTTATGAAAGGAGGTGATTAAATGATCATTGGTAGGAATAAAAAGGTATATGATGGGTGAAGATGGTGTATGTGATGTGATGAGGTCAATGAGTGGTGATGGGGTAGCATGATCCCGATAGGGGTTCTTAGGCTACCTAGTTTTGACATCAAAGAAAATCTCCTCAAGATCAATAAAAGGGTCACTAAGACTAACTATAATAAATGTATCCAAAATAGGATTAGATTCACTTGAATAATATTTAATAGATAAATCTTATAAGAACTCTTTTATGACTTCATCATCTTGATTTGGATCCAAAGGTATGCATGGTGATGTATTGGAGGTATCAGGATTAGAGGTATCTTTAAAAATATAGGCATTATCATCATCTACTATAATATCGATGATGGATAATGTTTCTGATGAGGAACCTATTATGCATATTTTTTGTACCCCTACAATTTTTTGAAATTTATACTCCTATTTGTCATAATGATGCCCTAGTCATAAAACCTAAAACTATAGTCGGGGACCTAAGTCAATTAGTGATATTATGAATACAATTGTTTTCAATTAAATGATCTAATAATGATTTTTATTATGAATTCATATTTATATTATAGTGGTTTTAAAAAGCATTAATGCTTAAATGAATAAAATTACAAAAATATGTATATATCATTATTAAATGTTTGTTTTTAGTAATGAGATTTTGATGGATAGAGTTGATCAAATTACATTCAATTGAAGTAATTACTATAGTATTTTCAGCTTGAAAATGATAATGCTCACTATTGTTTATCAAAATTGAAGGCATTATATGGATTTGTTATAATAGTTTTCAATTAGTTTCATTTTAATTTCAATTGCAAATATGAATGAGCTATGCAATAAATAGAATTTGGTTTAATATTTAAATGTAAGATATTATAATCCTAAGGATTATCAAATAATCTTAAGTGGTTCTAGGTTCTAATCTAAAATACTATCCTATTGTAAGTATTCAATGTAAGGTGATGGACCTAATCTATAGACTTTAAAATGGACATGGGGTGATTATTTCATTTCAAAGAATGGTTTGAAATTACACTATGTTTAATATTGGTTAATTTTGATGCTTATATCATTAATATTGAACGGGAAAAATAGAAAATTGATAGCTCAGTTGGTAACTTAGTTTAATGTAAAGCATGATGGATGTTTCTAGATCCAAATAAAAACAAAGGAGGTTTAAGGAATTAAATGTAGATTGTACATGTCTCAAATTGTGCAGGTTATTTGGCATTTTAGTGATAATTTTGGTCATTACTAAGTTTGAAAGTCCTACTAAACAAGTTAGTAATTGGTAAATGGCATACCTCAAGTTGAGAATCCAATCAGATGACAACACATAGATAAAAGTGGTTAATACATGGGTTATGGTATAAAAAAAGGTTTATTGTCATTTTTATAGTCATTTTGGCCAAGCACGCAATGGAAGCTATACTTTGCCTAGATAAGTTTGGGAAGTTGTAGGCACTACATTAACAATTATGCCATTATTGAAAAGTGAATAAATATCAAAGGGATAATTATAGTTTATCATTGCAATTGGTTTGCATGGAAATAAATTATGGTTTTGAGTTTGGATGATATTTTGATATATTCTTACAAGACAAAATATATATTTTTATTATTTTGTATGCATGAGTTTTGGGATTATTGGTGATAAAGTCAGTTGGAAAATATTTCATTTTTGGAAAATCAATTATTATTCTAGGTTTTATCATATTATATTTTGTAACATGAGATTTAGATGACTGAAAGTGTTTTCTTTGTCATTTATAAATCTGTTCATCCCTAGTTTTGAGGTTAAATTTGGTAAATAGTGAGGACTATCATTTATGAAATACTAGGGATATTTGAATGGTACTCCAAGAGATGATAATGGAGATTATCTTGGGAATGTGTGATATTCTAGTTTTTTGGGTTTTCAATTTTGTTGATAGTTTTCTCCAGTGATGATTTTGGTCGTATCAGTTTGGATTTTGAATTTATGGTTTCATAAATGCATGAATTTTTATTAAAAGAATGAATTCAAAATGGTTATTTTCATGGAAATCTAGGTGATTCAAAAGTGGTTTTATCATGATATTCTGGGCATGATATTTTGAAAGTATGTTAAGAAATTATTTTGTTGAAGATTTTTGATATTTAAAATCTAAAGATATGCAATATATGATTTTATAAAATTTAGAGGTTTATTTCAAAGATATCAAAATGACTTTTCTATGTTTTTATTTTTGAATTCAAAAATTGAAAAATAGTAAGCAAAAGGTTAACAATTTTAGAAAGTTGAGATAAATTATGTTATTTTGAGTTTTTGTAATGTTGATTAGAACAAGATATGACCATGTTAAAAGGATTAAAATATTATGAATGAAACTTTTGTTGAAATTATTCTTTCAGTGGTTATGAATTATTATCAGTTTGATGGAAAATATGTGTAGTTTATAACTTTATATATATATATATATATATATATATAGAGAGAGAGAGAGAGAGAGAGAGACTGCATTTGTGCATTGAGAATAGAATACAATAAGTATAGGCAGAATATTTGAAATAAAATTATGAATAATATAATTTTATGTAATTATTATGATTTCAAGTTTTACTGATACATGACATAGTCATATTGAAAATCATATAAATGAGTTCAATTTTAGATAGTTGAATCCTTGATTTGTTCATTTTGTTGATATAGCTAGACATTTTCATAAAGTGGTTAAAATTTGAAAATATAGAAGTGTAGTTGTGAAAATATAAAATTACAGTTGTTACTTTTATAGTTGATATATTCATTTTTGATGTTCAATCAAATGATGACGATAATATTTTAAATATATTTCAATTCTATTTAAAATGTTAGGTTGGGATCAACCAGATTCGAATAGGAATAATGACAATACTAGTTGGAAAAGGAATCATGATTCTAGAAATATAAATCACAATGCACCTAATAGGCAAATTACTATAGGAGGTTTTAGGGCTAGACAATTTGGTTTTAGATATGTAAGTAGAGGATCCTAAATGTCCATTCATTTTGATGCCACTGACCCAACATTTTAGAATGTGTTGAGTAGTTTGCCATTTAATCCTGTTAATCATAGGGGCAATAGGGGATTTTTTAGTCATAGATTCAGAACTAGATCCTATTATCATGTAGCTCTTCCCATAAGTTGTAAACTAATCCTAATCATTTGCCTATTTAGTCACACATTTAGGAAAGCATTAATGTTTTTAATGATCCACCACAGCAAGTCAATGAGCTAATCCATCCAAATAATTTTGTAAATATTTCACTACCATCCTATTCTAGTGATCCTACACCACCTCAAAAGATGCCTATGTTAGCATGTAGAAAGCATAGTTTATAAAAACCTCTTGCTTTTATGCATCCATCCACTTCAAATAAATATGCAAATAGTTAGGTTGAATCTGAAACTCTAATAGAAACTAGAATAGTGAAGCAAATCAAAATTGAGATAGATGATGAATTAGTGATTTGGGTACAAAATTAGTTTAATTTACTACAATTTAGATGGAATATAATGAATTCTTGAATGAAATTGGTGAACCAGTGATACAAGTTCTATCTGATTTTGATGACTCTTAATTATCAAAAAGATAAATTTTACCTCAAAATCAAACTTTAATTTGATAAGACTTAGTACATTTTAGAATTTTGATAATGTAGTAATTATATTTTTAGAGTGCAAACATACTTTAATTTTGACATATATACATACACACACACACATATATGTATGTATGTATGTATGTATGTATATGCCTAAGTAATTTGAATTATATGCAAAATGCAATTAATGTAGATAAAAATCTAATTTAACTATAAATTATCTTATTATTTATTGAAATAATGGTATTATTATTAATTAACTAGAGGGTCCCCACCTATTAGGAAATACCCATGTTAATCGATAACTACTAATATTAATTAACTTTTAAAAGTCAATTATTTACAGTTAATAAGTAACTAAGTTAGTTACAACTTCCTTTTCCATCCAACTGGGAAGTATAAAAGGAAATCAAGGATTATTTTGAAGGGAGGAACAACATAGGTGTTTAAGACTATTACATTCTAAATTTAATCACTTATCTCTCTTTTTTATGTAATTTCTCTGAGATAGCATGACTTTTGTAGATAGTTCAATAGCACTTTCTCTTACGGTTGAGTATATTACTTAGGAAATATAGCTATATCCAATTTTATATTATCATTTATAATATATTATCTAAAGTTGTCAAGTTTAATATCCTTTGATGATTTCATCTTGAACTCCTATATGCAAAATACAATTATTCAACTTGAATAATGATGAAAAATTCATAATTTATGACATATTATTGATCTGATTAATTGCAAAAGTTATCTTTTAAGGATATTTTGTAAGAAAGATGTTTTTTTCTCAAATAAAATGATCTATTTGCTAAGATGATTATCTTTTGTGAGATTCGTACATTTTATTTATATTATACTTTATTTGACTTTGACTTCAAATTTAGTTTAAATATGATTTAAGATTAGTTATAATTGATCTAACTTCTTTTCTAGTGTAGTTTTAATATAATTAGTTGTGTTAATTTTTATTGTTTATTTATAATTTCTTCTATTAGATTAATTTTCTTAGGTTAGTGTAGTGTTAAGTTTAGTTAGTATTAGATTAGTTTTGTATTAGTTTAAATTAGATTCTTTTTGGTTATTTTAATTAGTTTGTTATTTATTTATTTAGTTGATAGATGTTATTGTTTGCATGTTTTATTTTTAATTGTTGAGTTTTGTTTATGTTATTTGATTATTGAAGATATGCCTTTGAAATAATTTATTTTATTATCTTCATTTTATCTTTATTCTTCTATATTTATTGTCTTGATATTTACTTAGAAGTTATAACAGCAAATCAACATAATATTCTAAAAATAAAATTATATTACTGAATCAGACTCTTTCCTTTAAGAGATTATCTTGTTCATAGGTTATTCTCTATTGGATAGGATTAGTTATATATTTATATGTGAAATGATTCATTGTTTGATAGTAGATTTCTAAATTATAATGGAATATGTTATATTTGATAGCCTATTTATTATTTCCCAAAACATTTAAAAAAACTCACATCTTTAGGATCGTATTCAAACCTTTAGAACCTTACCTTAGAATGGTATGATTCAAACTTAACCTTTTCAATAGATGAAAATGTTGATTAGTTGAAAAAATAATTTTCATCATCAATAGAATCTAATTCAGATACTAGTGTTGGACATGATCCTGATATAGATAAGACTTGTGTTGGCTCTGATGTACAAGATGTAATGTTGCTAATAGGAGATTTATTATCCATAATTGACCTCTCAAAATGGGTTTTATGAGATGATGGGTGAGAGGGAGATGATGTAAGAATGATATATTTAATAAATATAGGCGCATGGAAGGTTTCCTAAGGACTAGGCTCATGGGTAATAAACTCATGTTTGGTGGAATATTTATTGAAGATGGGGGGATCATGGAAGATGGATGGTGTGTCTTGACCTTGGATTAGAAGGAGAAGGGCTTGATCATGAGTGGGAGTGGTATATTAGCATTCCTTTTCTAGTTAATCTAGGTATATAAATGCATCTAGTTCATCCTTAATTACTATGTCACCATGGTCGATGAGGTCTTGAACATAGTCTTGGAAATCATGACATCGATTAATGGTATACCCCCAAGTTTGGTGATATACACAATATTGATTAGCTTGGTACCCATATGGATTAGGATTAATGGGATCAAGATGTTGTATAGGTGGATAAACCATCATGTTAGTAATGACAAGTTTTTTGAAAAGGGCTTCCAAGGATATAAGAAGGGGAGTATAAATACCTACTTCACTTTATGATTTGGACATGAAATCATTGGTCTTTAGATCAGATGGTTGTTGACCTGGCTGGGTGGATGGACTAGTAATAGATAAGGTGGCCAAGATTGGACTCCCTTTACTAATATGGGAATATACAGTTGATGGCTTATGACTAGTGGATGGAGGATTAGATTGGGACTCACATGTTCAAGGTGCAATGAGTTGAAGGTGGCTAATACCTTCAAGAAATGGAACACCCATCATAAGTAACCGTAAGAGGATATCATACTTGTTGGTAAATATGTATTTTTATATGAAGGTGGAGGCTAACTTCATGATGATGGATGATAAAAAGAGGGATGATGTGGAGATAGACTAAGGACTAGAAATGGTCTTGTGAGAAAAATAGTTCTGAATGACTGAGCTAGTGTAACAAGTGAGGATGAGATGGATGAAATGTGATGAAGATGATATAGAATAAGGATTAGATTTTAGATTGATAGTATAATATGTTTTAATTACCTATCAATAATTCCTAGTTTTAAAGATAGCAAAAGGATTAAGGGTCTCATGGGTGCTTAGATTCAAACTATTAAGATGATGATTAGATGGGTGATAGTTATGAGTAGGCAAGATGATAGAGATTAGATTGATGGTACTGGGTTTGCTATATTTAAATTGACAAAATTATAATATGTTAATAGGATACCAAATAGGTATGAGATCTGACCAAATGATGATAGATAATGGATTAGAATGATAGGATAATGTGGAAGAATAAAGTACTAGTTGAAGCCTTAGACTAATTTTTCTCAAGATGGGATAGGATAGGAGTATGGTATGAATATGATAGGATAATGGGATAAGGGCACATATATGTATGTTATGATGAAAATATAATGGATAAGATGAATGGGGATGGTTTGGACATGGGTGTGGCCTAGAGAGCCAACTAGGACAAGATAAGATGAGGTTAAACTAGATGGGGGATGAGATGGTTAGTATGAGGATAAGGTTAATATGGAGTAATAATTATGAATAAAGTGGAATTAAGGAAAGATTTTTATGATAATATGTGATTTATGTGATGCAAGATGATTAATGAAGAGTGGATATGACTAGACTAGGAGGGGATAAAGATAAGATGGGAGATGGGGGGAGGACAAAGATAATATGTACAAGAGGATGATGAGATGAAAAAAATGATATTTAGGTAATGATATAAAAGATTATATGTACAAAGGACCTAGATAGTAATGTATAGGTATGGGTAAGAGGCTAACTCAGCTTACAATCAACACTAGTCTAACATGACATACAAGCAAGCAAGCAAGCTATAAATGTGTGATTAGTAAACTCAAGGGTGTGTAACCCAATGACCACACCATATAATAGATTCATGAGTGAGGATGTATTATATTAACCCATTATGGAATATCTTAAACCCTCTCAACCCTATTTGCACATGAAGTTTGATTAGGAGTTGATACTGACTCCAGTAGTGGATCACTTGTTATGGTTAAAAGGTCCTAGGTTAGGTATATACAAGGTTTTATAGGTTCATCCTTGATATACATGAAGGTAATATGGGGCCTAAGTCCATATAATATATTTTCTAACCACATTTCATATTGGAGCTTAAATTCTCCTCACTCCATAAAACCCTTTATGTGATATTATGCTTTAATGCCTAATGACAACTCTCTTGATATTTACACTCCATCAGAACATGGAGTTTGGTCTAGTTTATGGTGGTCAAATCCATCCCATCAACCCCTATAAAATAAAAATATGGATGGTTTATAGATGGTTTTTGACCTTTTATGAATCACCACAAAGATGCAAGGAGGAGAGCATACACCACTGTAGTGTTTAAGGTACAAACACTAAGAGGGGAGTGAATCAGTGAGCTCAAATAATCCAATTCAAATTCTAATTCCTTCAAACTCATAATCATTCAATACATAAATTCATGAGGCATATACATCATTCATAGTAATGAACAAGAAATACAATTCAAGGTCAAGTACATAACACATGACATATGTGGGAAACCCTCTTGGGGAATAAAACCCATTGAACCCTATAAGATGGACTATAATCCTATAATGATAAGATCCAATTTATAACAATTTCAAATGATCAAAGAACTACCATACCTTATTTTAGTGATACTACAATCCCACAAGGAGCTACTACACATGTCTAGTTAAGCTACCACAACAACTAGACCTTTAGAAAGTTTTACCTTGCAAGGAGGTTACAACCCCCTAAATGTTGAGCTGACATAAAAACACCTATGAATAGCTCCACCTTTGAACTAATGTATTCAACACCTAATGATTAACTTATTATTATCACTCTTCACCTTCACTCTTTCATATAACACTCCCTATTGGCCAAAGCACATTATATACTTAAAACAACACACCAAGATTAATTAGGACACATTACATATCCCAACTAACCCCACTCTTCAAATCTTCACTCACACTCAATATTCAAACCTATAATAACACTATTATGAAATCATAAGTATTATTTATAGGTCATACATACCATCATCAACCTTCTCTACCCTTTAACCCATCCACTAGGCACACATAGCCTTTACTTGCCTTTGTTCATCGTACATACTCTTTCAAATAGACTCTTGAGCATACTCACTCATTCTACCTCTTTTAGTCTTATTAGGTCCAATGAACTATGTGATCACCTTAATCAACTTTTTAGATAAGCATATTTTATCATCTTCATACTATGTTGGTCTTTACTAACCTGTACCTTCTCTTTCAAAGGTTCTCTCTTTCATATGGATCCAGATTCACACTCCTCTTTAAAATCTCTCCCTTGTCTAGAAACCAACACATTTGGCTTCACCATTTATATATATATCATTATTATCAAGATGACAAACTTTATTGTCATCCCATTACATGATTTCACCTTAAGGCATCTAACATAGGTCATACTTAAGCACAACACTCATTCAAATAAGCCTAAGCCACTTTTAGGTCCTATAGGGACCCATTCATCTCTTTGACACTTATTAAAGGAAACTAAGAAAATAGAGACACTTTAAAACCCATGTACCTATGCCACATTATCTATATTTCCTCCTTAAGTTCCAATAACCATCACATTACACTTCTGCTTAAGTACAATTTGCTTAAACAACATTTTGTATATAAATAATTATAAATGAACACACAGTTAGTTTATAAACCTTTGTTCATACTATATATGATTTGTTTAAACCTTAATAATGTAAAAATATGGTCATTATGTATTATATAACACTCCCAAATATTTAATTCATCAAGAGATATCAAAACAAGCTCGAATAATCTTCTCAGGTCACTTGCAAAATAAGCATGAACACACAGTCAAATTTAAAATTCAATATTTTTAATTATACACACTTTCAAATATTTAAATATATATTTACATATTTTCCTTGGATTCCTCTACAAATTCTCTTTTTACACCATGATAAAATTTTACATATATCAAAATATATTGTCCAAAAACCAAATAATGGTCTTTCTTTTGTTAAATTCAAATATTTGAATTCAAATAGTAACAGTTAAAATTTGATCACCATGCTATCATCTTGTGTCATCACTACTTAGATTAATCATGCACCATAAATCTTATTTTAACTTTAACTCAAAGTGTTCCACTACCCAAATGTTAAACTTTAAACACTTGGCCTCATCTCGTGCAATCTTGTAATCTGGATCACACGTGCTATGTTGATCTCTTTGAGATTGTCTTTGCTTTAACAATGTTAGACAATTGTCACTTTGACCTCTTGAATTTTATATGCACCATTTATCTCTATCAATATTAACACTCTCTTGTTGTTAGATCTTGGAAGAGGATCGATCTTTTTCTCTACTTGATGTTAAACTTCAAACACTTGTCCTCATCTCACTGCTTCCAAACATTTTAGAATGAACATGCTCCATTGATCCTTTTGTAAGGATCTCAATCTTTACTCATATTAATAATAAAAAACTTTGACCCATTTGACTTACTTTGTACCATATATATAGATGTATGAACTCCCAAGAACCATTGGATCTCCATATGATCCTGATCTTTAACATTATATAAAAATGACTAAGTATACAGACCATTGCTTATCTGCCTGGAAGGCCAAATTTGGACCACAATAATTTTTTTATGCTTAGATGAATGATCTGAAATTTAGACCATATGATATCTTCATATATTATAATCCAACCATGTGTTAAACTACTCCTAAAACCTTCATACATGCAAGATATAACTCCATTAATATGCTCACTTAGATTTCTTCTACCATAGAACCAACTATGTCAAGAATTGTTTGGAAGGCCAACTTTGCACATGCATATATTTTTATGTGCTTCATTTCATGACCTAAAATTTAATTCAAAATAATTAGGAACAAAATTGAATAAACTCATATAATCAACTTATTTTTAAACTTCCACATGTGTAATATATGCCATCACCAAACTGCTTACTTGGTTCTTTCTTGCCTCATAAAAATTTGGCCAAGTATGAGAAAACACTATCAAACTACCTAATATCCCAATTTTTCACTTTTATATCTTATGTTTCACTTCATCACATTACCTCAAATTTAGCACATAATAACTAGGCATAAATGTGATCACAACCATATGACTAACTCCCCCTGACTCATCCACACATGGTAATGGTGACATCAACAAACTACCTACTTATATTTTTTTCCATTTGACCCAAAATGTATAGATGAAAACTATGGACTAATATATTAAATCCACTCATGCACACAAACACTCAAATCATTCTTGGCTTTTGATAGGACCCTTACACATACTCATCCCTGAACATCTCTAACTATAGACTACCAGATGAAATCCACTCATGAAAACAAGTACTCAAATCATTATTGACTTCTAATAGGACCCTTACACATGTTCAAATCACCATACTCATCCATAAACATCTTTAATCATGCCAAAACTAACTATCAACCAATCCTCTTTCAAGCATATTGGGACAAGCACATTACACACTTTGTCATTATCACTTAGACTATCAAGGAACTTCATCCACTCACTTGGACACCTCCATGGCATCACCATTACATCGTTTATAACTCTCCAAAAAGCTCCCCCTTTGTCATTGATGTCAAAAACAATCATATAGCAATAAACATCTCTCCTTCCTTCTCTATCTTCAAGCACTCCCATAGTAAGAACTTTCACCCCCTTTGACACAATGACAAAGTGGGCACCAATTGATCTTGAAGACCTAAAAATACCATAAAAAATAAAGTACCATCTTAAAAATATGATACAAACTCCCATTACCTTGAGCCTACTTTATCTTTACCTTGTCAACTTCCTCTTTCCACATGCCAACACTCTCTTCAACAAAGCATTGCAACCAATGAAGATAAAACACATAATTATGACTAGGTTTGATCAATTTATCATACCAAAATTATTTAAATATCATATATAGTATATATCACCACATATTTAATATTAATGAAGCATCTCACATATGTTTCTCCTCACATAATTCAAAGATCCTCAAGCTATTCAAGCTATCTGAATTAGTTCCTCCTAGCTCTATGAATACCACCTTATACTTCTCAACCATGTACTAAAATTTAATAAAATTATTTAATAAACATTTGAAAGGGACTCCCCTTAATATATCTAAGTCATTTCACTTCTTGAGCATCTTCAGATCTCCACACACCATGAAGAACCACCAAATAAGCTTACTAGTCTTCTATCTCAAAATACAATTAGAATCACCAGTAAAACTTCATGCCACTTACCAAATAAAAAACATGCTCAAAAACAACCTAAGAACTCTCCTTGAAAGACTCATTCCTTGTTCTTTTGGAGAAACTAAACACAAAGCACTCTTCTTCTCACTAGGCCTATCTAGACTCCTTATAGCCCTAACTAGAACTATTAGAACCCAAAAATTTCAATAGACACACATTAAAGACTTAAAACTTCATATCTAGATCACTCTCATATTCCCCCTCAATCACTCCAATTTGAAAACACTATCTCATCTTCTACAATATACTTCCTTCACAAACTAACTTGCCAATTAGGCCTCTATCTTGACAAAAACATGAATAATTTGAAAACCACAAACCTTCAAATCTATATGAATCTTGATTTGACAACCCATTTGGACCATTTATCCTATTAATAAGCCTCAGACCTCAACTCATAAGACAAACTACTTTTCTATCATATCCTAAAACCCTAGAATCTCAAAATAAATAGAGTCAACAAACCTCCTTCTAGTCAACCCACACCTCTAAAACTTCTTGCACACTTGAAGACAACCATTACACACTTCTAGACCAAGATTTGAGCTTCCACATCTTTGGTAACCTTTATTTCCTATACTATGGCTTTTGACCTATAATAAGATAGATAAACTCGAGAGCACATAAAAACCTCCATACCTCTTTCTCATATTTAACTACTCTATCCTCTGATCCTAGGACATAACCAATTACAAACCTCCCCCTAACTCCTTGCTTCACCTAGATCATGACATCTTCAAAAAGTCTTCAAATACTATCCAATCATAGTCAATACTTATATATATATATGTACCTCATCTTTAAAACATTATGAAATTCCATGGGATACATAGTTATTCAACAAGCCTTTAATAGGCTTGGCAAGATCTAGGACATAATCCTAGAAGAGATACCTTCAAATTATAGGTTCACCTCACATCTACAAAAAAATGATATGTAGATAGATATTTGAAACTCACCTTCATACCATAACATCCAAACCATGATCAACAAGCTAACTCCTTCTCAAGATAGGACCACTGAGATTCTTTACAAGATTATTTTTTCCAAAAAATAGATATATCAAAAGAATGCACAAACATATGTTGTTTTCATACCTTATCATCAAATAATATCTAACAGCCACCACGCTTCCTCTGACTGATAAGTGTCTCTATGAATCCTAGATAGAGACATCTTTTTGATATAGAGAGACTAAAAGTCCAAAATCTTAGGAGACTCCCATATCTCCATATCTTTCTCTGACTTGCAGTCCTAATTGACTTTGAATGGATGCTTGACTTCATTATTTCCTTTAGACTTGTTAGCAAATTCATAAAACATAAACTCTTGTCTTTCCTTCATGTATATCATGGCAAACAAACCATCTTTGGTCTCATTCTAATCTCTCTTGACAAGCTTAGATTTCCATACCCATTTATGATCTCTTCCTTACACACTAGGAGATCCATACACCTTGTTTTTATTTTTCTTATTATATTAATAAATGTGACAAACTTTATGACATTTGAAACAAATAAGATCACTCATACCTTTTGCTTGATGATGATTGTGATCTTCCTTTTCTATATTCTCTTTGAATTCATGTATCTTCTTCATATCTTATTCCTTCTTTACTCTTGATTGATCTGAGTTATGAATTCTTTAACACCATTTACTCCTTCTTCCAAGGTTCCATGAATCTCCATACTTGACTGACTTCCTTCTATATTCCTTAGCTCTATGACTATACTTATTATATATATAATAATGAGCATGGAATAAACTAGCATACCTTGAAGCATTTAGTTGTCTAACAAACTTTTTTAAATTACTTTCAAAGCTTGCAATCTCCTTGACATACTCAGGCTTCTCATGATTATTTTTTATCTTATCCAATTTGACTATAAAAATCTCATGCTCACTCTTCAATGACTCTATCTTAGTCTTTATCAGAGTGTACTCATCTTCTCTTTCTATCATATTTACACTTGTAGTCCTTAACTGATCCTCAATAATACTAATCTTCTCTTCATCTTCTTTGGCCTTGTTGGCCATGTCTTTTAATCTATATTGTTATACTTCAATATATTTTATCTATTCTTGATAGTTCTTCTCATCTTTCTTGGACTTGCCTAATGAACTTACCTAAAGAGAACTTTTTTCTTCAAAACCTTTGATCATATTCCTCAATTTATGATTCCTCTTCTTTTGATCCTTTAGTTCACTAAGTGCACTTATAAGCTCTAATTCTAGATCAGCTTCTTCTTCCTCAATGTCATCTTCTCTACTATTATGACAAGATTCTTTATCAAACATGATCCCCTTTTCTTTTGAGCAACTTTCCTCTTTTAAACTCAAACTTGTCTTGGCATCTACTAGCTAAACCTTGAGAAAATTGATAGCATTCTCATCCATTTTGGCATTTTTCTTCAAAGTACATATCTTCTCTTCAAGTTCCTTGATCACAACCTTCCACTATTGATTCTCTTTCTTCAATTATTTTTCCATCTTTATACCTACTTAGGATCTCTTTCAAGCTATTAAGCTTCCTCTAAAGGACATGCTCTAATACCAATTATTAGAGGTACAAACACTAAGAGGGGGTAAATAAGTGAGCCTAGATAATCTAATTTCAATTCCAATTCCTTTAAACTCATAATAATTCAATACATATATTCATGAATCATGCACATCATTCATATCAATGAACAAGAAATACAATGCAAGATCAAGCACATAACACATGACATATGTGGGAAACCCTCTTAGGGAATAAACCCCACTGAACCCTATATGATGGACTACAATCCTATAATGATAAGATACAATTTATACCAATTGTAACTGATCAAAAAAATACCATCCCTTATTTTAGTAAGACTAGAATCCCACAAGGATCTAAAGGAGCTATTATGCCTATCTAGCTAAGCTATCACAACAACTAAACCTTTAGCAAGTTTCACCTTACAAGGAAGCTATAACCCCCTAGATGTTGAGCTATCACAACAACACCTATGAACAACTCCACCTTCAAACTGATGTCTTTAACACATGATGATGTACCTATGATTATCACTCTTCACCTTCACTCTTTCATCCAAGACTCCATGTTGGTCAAAGCACATTACATACTTAAACCAACACATGAAGATCAATTAGGACACATTGCATATCCCAGCTAACCCCACTCTTCAACTCTTCCCTCAAACTCAATCTTTAAACATACAAGAGCACTATTATAACATTATAAATATAACTTATAGGTCATACACACCATTATCAACTTGGTCTACCCTTGAACCCATTTACTAAGAACACACAACCTTTACCTTGCCTTCGCTCACCATACACACTCTCTAAAATAGCCTCTAGAGCATACTCACTCATTTTGCCTCTTCTATACTTTAGGTCTAATTACCTATGTGATCACCTTCATCACCTTGATCAGACAATCATATCTAATCCTCTTCACACTCTACTAGTCCTCACTAACTTGTATCTTCTCTTTCAAAGGTTCTCTCCTTCATATGGCTCCACATTCACACTCTTGAAAATTTATCCCTTGTATAGAAACCAACACATTTGGTTTAACCATTTATAGATCTAAAATGACTATCAAGATTACAAACTTTCCTATCAACCACAATAAATGCCTTCACCCTCAAGGCATCTAACATAGGTCACACTTAAGCATAACACTCATTCAAATAGGCCTATGTCACTTTTAGGTCCTATGGAGACCCATTCACCTCTTTAACATTTATTTAATAAAACTATGAATATAAGGACACTTTTCAGATCATGGACCCATGACACATGATATATAGGTCCTCTTTAAGTGCCAACAGCCATCACAATACACTTCTACTTAAGCGCAATTTACTCAAACAACATTTTGTATAACCATTATGAATGAAAACATAATGAGTTTTAGAACCTTTGTTCATAATAGATATGATTATTCAAACCTTTATAATTCACATATATTTTCCTCATGGAGTCTAAAAAACTCCCCAATAGATAATTCATCAATAGATGTTGAAATGACATCAAAACAACTTGAACAATCTTCTTGGGTCACTTGTAAAATAAGCATGAACACACAATAAACTTTGAACCTCAATATTTTTGATTGTACACACTTTCAGATATTCAAATTTATATTTCTAGATGAACCTTTTAGTCATATATAAAATTTATTTTTACACTAAGAGTAAATTATGCATAAATTGAAAGATATGGTCCAAAAACTAGACACTAGTCTTTCTTTTGTTAAATTTAAATATTTGAATTCAAATGGTCACAGTTAAACTTCAGTCACCATGCTATCATCTCATGCCCTCACAAATTATATTCATCATGCACCATATATCTTGTTTTAACTTTAACTTAAAGTTCACCACTACCCAAATTTTAAACTTTGAACACTTGGCCTCATCTCGTGTAATATTGCAATCTTGATCACGCATGCTCTGTTGATCTCTTTGAGATTGTCATTGATTTCACAATGTTAGACAACTATGATTTTTACCTCTTGAATTTAATATGCACCATTTATATTTATATATACAAACACTCACTCTTTTTTATATCTTGGAAGAGTCTCTATCTTTAGCTCTTCTTGACATTAAACTTTGAACACTTGTCCTCATCTCACTGCTTTCATACATCTTGGAATGAACATGCTCTATTGATCCTTTTGTAAGGAGCTAGATATTTCCTCAGATTAAGCATTGAACCCTTTGACCCATTTGACTTACTATGTACCATGGATCTATATATATTCACTTTTATTAATCGTTGGATCCATTTGGTCTTGATATATAACATTGTGCAAAAATGACTAAGTATGGGCACCATTGCTTATCTACCTAGAAGGCCAACTTTGGACCATAATAACTTTTGTTGTGATTAGACACATCATCTAAAATTTGGACCATATTATCTCCTCACATAATATAACCTAACCATGTGTCAAACTACTCTTGAAACCTTTGTATGTGTGATATATAACTCCATTAATCTACTCACTCAAATTTCTTCTACCACAAAGCCAACTATGTCAAGAACTATCTAGAAGGACAACTTTGTACATGCATATCTTTCGATGTGCTTCATAACATGACCTAAAATTTAGAAAAAAAAATTAATAAAAATAAATAAACCCATATTATCAACTTGTTTTGAAACTTCCACACATGTGAGATATGTCATCACCAAACTGCTTACTTATCTCTTTCTTGCCTCATACAAATTTGTCTAAGTATGGGAAAACATTGTCAAACTACCTGGGAGCCCAAATTTACACTTTCATATCTTATGTTGTGTTTCATTTCATGACCTCAAATTTAACACATAAAAACTAGGCATAAATGTAATCACAACCATATGATCAACTCCCCCTGACTCATCCACACATGGTAATGGTGATGTTAGCAAACTACCTATTCAGATTTTCTACCATTGAACCCAAAATGTCTAGATGAAAACTATGGACTACCAAATGAAATCCACTCATGCACACAAGCACTCCAATGATTATTAACTTATGATAAGACCCTTGTACATGCTCAAATCACCATACTCATCCCTGAACATCTCTAACTCTGGACTACCAAATGAAATCCAATCATACACAAGCACTCAAGTCATTTTTGACTTTTGATAGGACCCTTACACATGATCAAATCACCATACTCATCCATGAACATCTCTAACCATGAAAAATTAAAGATCAACCAAGCCTATTTCAAGTATACTAGATAAGCATATTTCACACTTTGTCATTATCACTTAGACTATCAAGGCACTTCATCCACTCACTTGGACACCTCCATGACATCAATATGACATCATTGATAACTCTCTAACATGTAGCCCTTAGGTGACAAACAAGTAGGCCAAAAAGGATATTAATTAATCAATTTAATTTTTATGTGAGATTTATATAGGATGTAATAATATACAAAATAAAGTGATTAAAGATACATATACAAGATCTAAGACAAAGTGATTAAACTTATTTTTAAAATTATAAAAGGGGTCTTTGGTAGGTGTAATATAATAAAATGGTTAGTAGTTTTATTGGTACTTTTAAAGAGGCAATCTGCAAGATATTGATTAATAGTTTGATCAATCATCTTGAAGGGAAACCTACAAGACAAGATATTAGACCAAAATATGATCCATAAAGGAAGATGTTAGTAAGAAAAAATTTATATTATATTCACCCTTGTATGGAACAAGATGTTATTCCAATACACCTTAATAAAAACACCCTAAAAAAAATATAATTTGGATCTATAACTTCTTTGGGTGAGTGGGCCATGTTACAGGGGTCAAGGGGCAACATCGCCTAGTGGGGTCAAGGGGAAACACCCTTGTGGGGTTAAGGAGTATAGCCCATTGTATAGTTATCAGGAAGTACCCCAAGCATGCTCCCCAATTTAGGTCTTGTGGGAGGTCCTGAATGACTCAAATTTAACCAAAAATGACTTTAAAATGCACTAAAAAAGATAATTTTGAAGGCAAACTAAGTGCAAAATTGTAACTCTAGACTAAAATATCATAAATACTAATGCAATATCACAATTTTTAAGTCATAGTTTTGCAATAGATAATTAATTATGATAGTTAGGTAAAAATATGACTGTTAGAGCAATGTGATGATTACCAAGGTGATATCATGATTGAATTATTATTGGTTTTGTAGGAAAATTCAAGACTTCAAAATTTTAGCTTTTTGACCAAAATAAAGACTTTGATGATATAGACTAATCTATATTGGATATAAATTCTTAAGGATTATGCATGGATAACATTATGGAATATTATGTATCAAAATTTTAGATCAAGATAATATTTTTATAGTAAAACAAACAAATCCCAATTAGCAAAATATAAAGGTATTTCCTATTTAGATTTGTCTTAAATTTTGATTTCTTCCTTGAAGATATGAAGCAAAAACAGTTTGTTTTCCTTTCCTATTGATAGCACATAGTCAATACATAGTAGATTATATAGATAAAGCTCCATTCAAATATGTGATTATCAAATATATTTTCAACCACTTAAATTAGTTAAATAATGTTCCAAAAGGGTTTGTATGGTCCATGATTTTTTTGAGAAATAGAGAATAACAAAATTGACACTACATATTAGAGATTCAATGGATAATTGTTATCATATTTGGACAAAATTACAAAATCACAACTATGATTTTAATACCATGATTCATGAGGTGATATCATGAGTCACGAAGTCATAATTTTGCCAATAAACTTGTCATAATCATAAATCTGTTAGACACAAAATCGTTAATTGACATGTAAAACCATGACTACCAATATAATAATGCAAATCATGAAGTTGTGTTATTTTGAATAACTTATTAAATAGATTGTTAATAGTTAGATAAAATTATAACTAGGTATCTAATTCATAACTTTAGGTACAAAACCATAATTTGTGAGTTGTGGTATTGTGTAAGGTTAAAAAATTATCAAAATCACAAAAACTATTAGTGGTCAATCTTGTTAATTGGCATAAAATTATGACTTACAGGGTAAAATCGTGATTTCAAGGTCATGAATACTAATTAAATATCATAGATTTCACTTGTAAGAGCAAAATTTCAAAAATCTAGATTTTGTTCTTGTCTAATCAGACCTGTAAGCTACCTAAAAGATTTATAACAAGAAAAATTGTTAAATTGTGAGTAGTGCTCCCACTGTGGTCCCCAAATTTTTTATAGAAATTTATCACAATGAATTTGATTTGCACAGTTGAAATCAAAAACCTAAAATACCAAATCACATAAGTAATATCTAGAATCATTAGATCTAAATACAATAGGTGAATTCACAATTCAAATCAGCATTATAATTCTAAATATAAATTCTCTAAATCATGATTAAATAGAATATGAAAATAAGAGGATTGGATTGATTACCTTAGACTTACAATTTGGACATGGTGATTGCTTGACGAAGGATGTTGGGTGATGGATTCAAGGATAGTTTTGGCATGAAGACTTCAAATTAGATTCCTATATTTTTTGTTAGTTTTCATGGAGGGATGGGTTATTTAAATACAAGGAGGGAGAAATCAATGGTTAAAATTCAAAGTTAGATTATGGAGATCTAGGGTGGATAATTAAAAGGAATTTAAAATTTCTTGTCAGCCTCCAAATTTAGAGGTTTCTAGATAGGAGGGGTGAGAATAGAGAGGATTATATAATTAGATAATTCTAGAATCCTTTTTTAATTTTAATGATGATTATATGGGGGATTAGATAAGGATTAAGTGGGTGATTAGGGACTAGGGGTGTAGGAGAGCCTAGGAATAGATTAGTAGGTGGGCCAAGGGAATTTAAAATTATAAAATAATAGATAAGTGGGGATTAAGATGGGATAATTTGAGATTTAAGACAAATTAATTGATTGGTGGGGATGAATAAGATTAGTAAGTGAATGAAGAAATATTGAAGAAGGGGATGTTAGATAAATGACTCAAAAGTGGATAAATTATTAGGATAAATTAGATTAAGCAAAATTAGTGTTGAATAATAGGAATATTAGTAATAATAATGTAGGTGAGTGAATTTATATGTATACACTTAATTTGGGAATTAACAATTATATGCTAGTAGTTAATTCACACTTTCATTTTTAGTTGTTTGCATGTTTAGAGTAGATCACATAGTCTAATTATGTGGTTTTTTGACTCACCATTTAGTTTCTCTATTTTTCTCTTTTTACACACACTACCAAATGACATAATACTCAAAACAAATTTAACATTTGTCTTCCTAAGGCTTACCTACTTGAATTTCATCACCAAGGGGGAAGCCAACTTGGTTTTCTAGGAAAGTATAAACATGTGGTTAATTATATATATTGGCAAATCACCTAACACCCTTATCATTATGGGATTATGAAGTGAGGAGGTAGACCCCAATACCAAGCCATTACTATTTCCAACATAGATCCCTTTTATCTTAAACATTCTAAAACCATACATAGATTACTTTCTAGTTCCCTATTTTTATCCAACTTCCCTATAACACTTTATAATAATCTAACAACATCAGGATGAACACTTAATTAGCATTTACTTTTTAGTTGACTACTTGCTCTCTACTCATTGTATGTTGTATTTCAAAAACTTGAGTGAGGTTTTGAGTTGTGTGCCAATTGGATAATTCTCATTGATCTAATTATTTATGTATTTGCTTCCATTTCTAGCTTTAAGTTACATTTCAAAATATTTCCCTATTTATATCACACTATCATTCTATTCAACACTAACTTTTACATATTGTCTTTTTCGCTATCTATAGTACTAAGTTGACTTGGTCGACCTAGTACTCCTTTCTACCAATCAGGTTATAGTACTAAGTCAACCTAGTCAACTTTATATCCTTATCAGGTTGTCTTTATCTCTAGCTACAATACTAAGTTGACTTGGTCAAACTAGTACTCCTTTATACCAATCAGGTTATAGTACTAAGTTAACTTGATCAATCATATACCCTTATCAAATTGTATTTCTCCTTATTTATATAACTAAGCTAACCTGGTCGACTCTATGCTCTTCTACATTTTATCTAGTAGTACTATGTTTTGATATCCTTAATAGACTATCTCATGCCCTATTTATAGTACTAAGTTAACTTGGTTGACTATGTACTCTTATTTATCCCTTGTATCCCTTTATTTTTGCATTAGTTTTTTCTTACCTAATCTTTTTCATTCATCATGGACTTCTTATTTGAAGACAACACTGAGTTAAATTCAATAGATATGATGATTTTTACCAACCCCAATAGGTTCTCCCATAAACATCTTGTGGCTCCTACCCTATATGAAAGTAGTGTGCATGTATACACTTGCATTATAAACTATGGGACCCTTCCTCATTCCTCTTCACTTTTCAATCCTCTCTTCTCATTTTAAGAACAACCTAAATTAGAGTGTACCCCATAAATTCTCTTCTTCATCAATGGATTTCCTCAACATCGAGGAAAATATCCTTATACTATTTACCATCTCATGATAAGTGGTTAATTCAAGGAACCCCATTTACCTCCTCCCACATTCTCACATGGATTTGAAGACACTAGCTTCTTTGTTTCTCAGCCTCTTCCCTCTATTTTAACCAATTCTCATACCTTGAAATCTTCCTCTTTAATTTCCTCCACCTTCATGCCTAGTATTTATGATAACATGGTAGATTATACATCTAGTGTACCTATTTTAAGACCCACTCTTCTCAATTTTTCCATGAGTACATTATTTGATACCCATGGTAATCATGCCTATAGTTCCACTTCTCATCATACCTATACTAATACATCTTTTTATACACAAGAAAATCATGTTACTAGTGCTTCACTCACCAATAATTATTCTCAAGCTACTACTAACACCCATAGTGTTACCCAAGCCACTACTATCAATTCTAATGCTTCAAAAAATGCTAATAATACCACTCAAACCCCTCAAATTCTATTAGAAACTACTAATCAAATGAACAATTTCCAAGCTAATAATGCAAATCAAATTATGCAAATGTTAAATCACCTTATTCATCTTCAAACCCACCCTTAATTGGTTCCATGGGGCATGCATAACCAAAATGCTCCTCCACCTCCTCTTTAGGATTTTCATGATAATATTATCCCTCAACCCCCCCTTGTTAACAAAACAATCAAGCACCTTCAAAATAATCCTCTTACATCTCAAATTACTAATATAGATATAGAAGGCAACACCCCTACCATTACATACAATGGATCAACTGATCCTACTCTCTACTTAAAAACATTTAGAAATCTATATAAATATTAGGTCAAGTTAAATAATTTTTCCAATTCCAAGATAATAGAGAACACTTTCATGGGTGATGCTTTAGATTGGTAAAACCAACTCAAATCTCATTCTATCACTAGTTTGGAAGACTTATTCAATATTCTAGTCCAATATTTCCAAACTAGTGATCTCCCTAAAACTACATTGGCCCATTTTATCAATTTTAATTAACTTGAGACTGAAACCACACAAAATTTCATCAAATGATGGAAGACCTTATCTAAAAAATATAAACATAATATGGCAGATGAAAACCTCTTTCATCTATTTACCAATGTTCTTTTTCCCAAGTTGCAATATCAGGTCTGAAATCTCTCTCCACATACTTTGGAAGATGCCATTGACCAAGCCAAGTGTCAATATTTCCTCATACATCAATTTGAGCCATCCCAACCTTCTATGGGTACTCGTATGTTAATAAATAATAATAATTATCATGATACAAATGATGGTTTCACTGACTCTTATGATACCATTCATACTATTCAAGTTTATGTTCCTAACTAGACTCTGGTATAAGCTTCCCCTCCCAACCATATCACTAATCCTCATTTAACATCAATGTTCATAAAAATTTATCCTTATCAAACTTAAACAAATGTCTAAGAAGACCTCTTCTATAATAACTTGATCCCACTCACCCCATGAAATCTTGGTACAATCCCAATAAATTTTGTTGGTTTCATGCTAGTTGGGGTCATTCTCATGAGACTTTTAGGCAACTTCTTAATTTGGCTATGTATTTCATTTTTGGTCCCAATTTTTATCATGATTCTATAATTCATAAACACAAATAATCCTATGACATTTCATTCAAATCGCATGAAATATAAACTAAATATCAATTTTTAAACCAGGATAATGCTCATTTGGCCATCTATAAATATCCTCTTCCAAGTACCAAGATAACCAAGAGAAGCCTACCCATTTTACCAATAATATTGATAGTCATTTTTATCCCACTCCTAAAGATAATGTGGTCAATATGACTAATATTCAAAGGGTGGTTTCCCTCATTGATCCTCATCCCATCCACACTCCTCAATTGCCTTGCACATTTCATGTTATCAAAGACTATTATGCAAATCACTTAATAGAGATAGAGCAAGTAGACCTTATGTCTTTTGATGAACCCATTCCAACACATCCCTTAGATAACACTTATCATACTATTTATACTAGTCCTCCAACCTCTTTACCTATCACTAATAATACTCAAACTTCTATCAACACTTATTCTAATCTATATCAAATGACACTTGCATCAACCACCCCATCTTCTCAAGATAATCAACAAACTTATCATCCAATTAAATCTTCCACATCTTATCAACATAAATTCACATGTACTTTGGCTCCTCCTTCTTAGGATATCCTTCAACACTATGCACCTCTTTTCAATAGTCTTCTTATCGGTTATGATGAGTGGGATCCTATCATGGAGCTTACTAATCTCCCATCTCAAATCTCTTTCTCAGATTTATGTGAACCTTTTTGCATCACTGTAATCATCTTATGTAGCTTTTGTTTGAAATGAAAATCCCTCATCCTCCTATTAGGATGCAAAAGATCAGAAGATATCATTTTACAATAATTTGAAGAGATGTCCATACATAATGAAAAAATGGACACTTCTCTTTCCCTTAAATTCCTCATTTCTTCTATGATTTTTGATGAGATTATGCTTCATATATATGATCCTCCTCTTTTTTATCAATGTCCAAATTGGTGATATCCAAGTCAAGAATGCCTTGATTGATGAGGGTTATAAAAATTGTGTTGCCTCTCTTGATTTTATCAAAACCCTTGGATATTCTAAATGTAATATTAAGTCCCCATGTACCACATGTCAAGGCTATGACTGAAGGAAAATTCCTCCCTTAAGATGTGTGTGGCTCCCCATCATTGTACCACATATCAATATTCACATGAAGGTGATTATCTTCAACTTTCCTTTATCTTATAACATTTTTATTGGTAGGCGATGGACTCATCACATGAGAACAATTTCCTCTTTCACTTACCAATGTGTCAAATTTACTCATAATGGAGTAATCTATAGAATTCAAGGTAACACTAACCCTTGGAATTTCAAATAATTATATAACCATGGTGCATTCAATATCCCCACACTTAAACCCTTACCAAACATTCCATTTCATGAATCCCAATAGTTTAACTTTCCTATCAATTCCACCTGAGGTTACAATGGTCACCCTAAACTCATCAGGACTATACCCATTTGGATTAGACATGTGCACAAGCATGGAATTCTTACATTTATTTATTCATTTGGATTGGATTTGTACTCCAACTTTACATTTATCTATTTTATATCATTTAACATTGTGTAAAATTCGTATCTATCTTACTTGGTGAATTTTTTTTTGCATTACATGTTGCTTATGATGTCATTATTTTTCTTATGTTCTCTTATGGATGATTACATAATTTTTATTCTCAAGTTTCTTTTCTATGGTTCCTTTGTTCTTTTTCACGATTGTTTGTTATCTTATCTATATAAACACAGATAATTATTATTTTGACTTGGTTATACACACCTTACTCCCTTTAGTCATTCCTTATTTACCATGTGATTAGTTAGTAAACAATTCATCTCATTAGACTCTCCTTTTACTGGTCCACCCTGGATCTCCCCTTATTCCCCCTCATTTTCTTTTGAAAAGTAATCATACACATGGTTGAGACTAGAGGTAACATGTTAGTTCATAGTCAAGCATAAGTGCTCTAGTCAATCATATCTTTGGATACTTAGCTTCCTTTAGCCTAAGCCTAAATCTCATTCATGTGTATCAATTTATCTCTCATGCTTGGTCATTCCAAGTCCATATGAAGGAGGAATATTAAAATCCATAAAACATTCATAAGATAGATCATTTAATAAAAGGTAATGATCTCAAAGGCAATATTCAAAATTTTCAAAAGTCAAATCACACTAAAAGATGTGATTCTAAGCACATTTACTCTTTATAATAGATTCTAAAACTCCATATTTTGCCTCATGATAGATCTTAGGTACATTTTGGTATGGTAGGTTGGTATATTAGAAAAGGAGAATTAAAAAAAAAAAAAAAAATCTTTTAGTGTTACCTACTTTCTCATATAAGTACCCAATCTTCATAGTAGATCGATGAATCTATAAGGGGTCATGAAGAATGAGGAACACATCATGGGAAGGTAGGTCCAATTTTTTTTTTTTGTTTAAAACTACCAACATTAGTTGATCTTAGTACCACACTTATTTTTCTACACAGCTTTGTACCTATAGTGAACATGTGTCCTTTGTATATTGATGGTCACTAGTCACTTAGTATATTTTTCATGTCCTTGGTGTGCCTCATGTCTCCTAGGGTCTTATCATAAAACACATATGTTATGCTTCTTACATTCCCTTTTTCACTCCCTATAACCCTAATATTTCCCATTGAGAAATTTTTTTTTGTTCATTGATCACTCCCCCTAGGGATTGCATTTTTGAGTTGTAGTGTAAGACCATGGATAGGACCTGGTCTCCCTTACAAATTACCAAATTTTTCACATTACCATTCCAAAAATCCCCTTTAACCATATTTTTACATTTTTTCCACCTCATTGG